>JAODKE010000041.1:7780592-7803065 GCA_026779605.1 Mormyrus hasselquistii
TCCGTTTCTGTTCAGAACGATTAAAATTGATTTTGTTTTCGTTTTTGTTCCTGTTCAATGTCATTTGTTTTCGTTTTTGTTGCTTGAACCGGTTCCGAGCCCTGATCAGTACGCCTACTTAGTCTGGAAAAAAAAATGGTATCATTACATCCCTAGTTGTATCTGCATGTTCTCTTTGTGATGTGCTAAAATTACACACACACACACACACACACACACACACACACACACACACACAACCACTTATAGTGATCGCGGTTATAGTCAGACATGGCCAAGACAGCTCAACACTGGCGCACGTTGCTCCAAGAACCAGGCTGCTGACTGAGAATCCAAAGCTGTGGTCAACAACACTCACAGCTGGCAGGGAGCCAAGGAGGAGCTAGCAGAGAAGTTTAGAAAAAGGACCTATAATGCCCCAGTGAGTTTTGGGTTCGAATCCTAAAGCAGCCAGACATTGTTGGGGCCTTGATCAAAGCCCTAATGCCCAACTGCTCCCTAATCCCCACTGACCCTGTGCTCTAAAGCACCTATATATTATGCATGTGTAAACTGGAAAGCAAGAAGGGATATGCAAAACTACCCAGTATCCCCACAGGGATAAATTAAATACTGCTATTCTATTAAAGAAAAGAATGATGGAACTTTGTGTCAATTCCTTTTAAATTATTATCCTCTAACAGCTTCCAAACGCTCCAAAGACCGTAAGAGTGGCTCAGATTGGAGTCATTTTAATTCATTATAACCCTTTCAACCATTAACATTTTTGTTCCCCCTCTGCCAAAAAGCATTGCCTTTCACAAGCCAGCCTGCCGCCGGGAATTCTGCGTATTCAAATAAAGCAATCAGTACTAACAGAAAGGCTTTCATAGACTCAGAATGGGTGAGACACCAACATTCTTGTTAAAGAGATCCTACAAAAAAGAAAAGGACACAAACAGGAACCATGCGCCAGAAAAAAAAGATTCAGACTGACAGTTTCATATCTCAGGGTATGCCCTGAGATACCGTGGTACAAATAATAGACAAATCAGGAATGCTATTCCGAGGACAGAAGTAGCACACAGGCGAACAGCGGGATAGGAGCGGGCCAAAAAGAAGCAGGGGCGATGACGCCAAACCCACTTGGACCCGCTCTCTTTATCAGAATATCTACCACAAGGTTCAGCCGTGTAGGTAGACTCTCAAAGCAGAGGATGATGTGCTGTTGGAGGTGATACAATAGTTATTTTTAGACCGGAGGCATTGAATCAAAAGATAAACATTGTAAGTCATGTGACACCGCAGGATGGGGTGAGGGAGTTATGCGGGGGAGAGGGGTGATATGATGGAGAATGCAGGAGAGAGGTTATTGGGTGCGGTGCCCCCTTTGGCTGGGCAGACTCACAACACCTCCATTCCAAGGCCTGGATCTATGAAACTGACTCATGGGAGTTTTACTTACACAAAAATGTTCTGAAGACAGAAAGAAAAATAATGAGAGAGAACCAGATTGTTGAGTTGGTGGGTCAAACCAACTATTGGAGGCAGGACCAGCCAAGCATATGTCTTGGTCCCATCTTCTTTAGTTGCTTGGATCCACCTCCTTTATAATCTAATTGGTTCTCTCTCTGAACCAATCATTTTTCCTTCTGCCCTCAGAACATTTTTGCGCAAGTAAAACTCCCACGAGGACAAATTTAAATCTTTAAATTTGAGAAAGCTTCTGATCTCTGAAGCCAATAAATAGTGAAAGCTATAATGAACACGAGGCTTCACAAGGAGGAAGACATTCGTCCCGGATGCTGGATGGTGACACCATTGGCACTTCCTGTGTCTGAGCTGGCTTAAAGCAGGCCGGCTAATAGCTACCGTTTTAGGTGGGGTAATTTTACAGCACCTGCGATTTCATTTCACCGGACAATACGGAGAGGATTCAACGGAAAGGAAACAAGAACAAACCAAAAAATAAAAATCACAAACTCATCTAAACGCTAAAAACCCACTGACGCAAACACATGATGATAAAGACAATGTATACTAAAGAAAGGCACTTAAGCATTTAAAAAGAAAGCTGAGCTTCATCTTTAGAGAGAAAAAATACTAAAAAATATCGCAGGGTGACGAGGCAGGAACTTCTGCCCATTTAGAGATATGCATGTGCACCCGTGCCGTTCCAGTAGGAGGCGACGTGCCAGACAGTGGGGCTCCACCGAGGCTGGCTCACACCTCAAGCACGGCGGGCGTGAATCAGGCCCCAACTCTGTATCTGCAGAGCCTCTGTGCTAAATGCATTTAGCTGGTATCTATATATGTGTGTGGGTACGCGTCTCGTGACAGGCTCCCTGTTAAATGTATAACCTAGTTTACGCCCCGGGGCATGATGGGAGAGGCTCAAACGCACCACAACTCCACTAAAGGTGAGCAATGAATGGATGGAGGACCAGACTGTTACAGCTAAAATAAAGCCGTTACAGGAGACAGGCAAAACAAAATGCCCAGGCAACAGCGGCGTTTTTAGGGAGCTCCCGCGCTGTCAGATTTCCTGCAACCACAACCAGTTAAAGACAAAATAAAAATGCAAAGCAGAACTGTATTCCCCAGACATTAAAAGAACTCTCGGAAAAGCCTGATCATCTAATATTTTTCTTGCAACACACTCTGTAAACAGAGTTACACACGACGCACCAGAGCACACAAAGCCACAGCTGTACACATTACGTGCATGTATGTTGCATGCGTTACACGTGTTATACGCATTACATGCATTGTGACTCAGGCAGAACTGTAGCTTTACACCTCCACTGCTACATACCTGAATCCCACTCCAAGCTCTGGGGCTGTCGAGACGGTATGTCCTACCAGTTAGGAGACCGCGGTGTATGCGCGTCTGTGCGAGCGTGTGCCCTGTGACGGACTCACATCCCCTCCAGGGTATTTCCCTGCCTCATTTCCCTGGCCTTCCCTGCATTGGATAGACCTAAATGGTATGGAACACTGATGGACATTACAAAAATCCGCCCCCAAAGTCCATTCACCAATCAGCAGCGAAATAAGAATCACATGACCACAAGACTCCCCAATTGCTGTTATTCAACAGGTGGTTCTAATAAGGCCCACACAAATTTGGTTTATAAAAATGTGAAAAATATGCTTTGCCCATATAATACAATATGCCTTTGCACTGTACCGACTACTGTAATGTATGAAGATGCTCTAGATAAGATCTACTTAATATCAATCAATGCCAACGAAAAGCAAAAGAAACTAAGAAAACCCATGTTTGTCAAAACTCAATAGTATAATTTACAGAAAAGGATCGACTGACATTTTAAAGTTGCTTATTAGAATTTTAATAGAGAGACTAAGCTTACAAAAGTAATTACCTTAGAATTTGAGTTTAATAGGCATAACTTCACACTCTGCTCCCTCCATTCAGGATAACATTCTACTTGTTGTGTAAAAGGTAATGGTTAGGGGCCATCAGCCCCAAATACTATTTGAACTCGCTTATTATTATTATTATTATTATTATTAATAATAATAATAATAATAATAATAATAAACATATCCATCCATTCATGCAGGTTATACAACAGCTTTTAACTTGGCAGAATATTTTATTTGCATAATTTTATTTTGCCAGTCACTCGTAACAGCTGGACCTTGTCATCAATACAGCATCAATGCGGTTACGATCATATTCAGTACATAAGTGCACTGTACAAATCCTTTCCATTAGCAAGTCTGATTTCATTTTGATAGCATTCTTACAATTAAAGTTTGCGACGACCTAAAAACAATTAAATCGAATAGACAAATAAAATAGATACAAAGTTCAGGCCGCTAAAACAAACCAATAAAAGCAACATACAGAAATATATCTGATACTGAAGTACTATTTAATTCACAATCGTGAGAAACTCATTTTAGGTCATGCTTAAGCAGTAATACTAAGCAGTATTGTTTTTTAAGAAATAAAGAAATTAAATTAACATTCTAATAATAACGACAACCAATCAAATGCATATCCTTAAAAGCTGGAAGATGTTACTAAGCGCGGAATACGGTGCTGTTGATACCGGTCTTACGAAACCGTACTTTATAAATAAAACAATTTTCCTACAGCCCCCGTCGTCCCCCGAAATTGGGAGCGGGTACTACCTGAGGCTTTCCTCGGACTCACAATACTGCGTAAGCTGGATCAGCGATCGCTGCAATTGCGGACGAACAGTCCTAAATTACACTAAACACTGGGGAAATACGGGCTATTTTTATCGTTTTTTTCTGCTAAAACTAAATCATAAATCCACACAGAGATTTAGATCAATCAGGACACCCAGTAGCGAATATATTGCAGACTGTGTTCGAGGGCGAAAAAAAAGAAAGAATCAGCGATCGACATTGTAGGCTATGTAACTTTACCTTTGCATGCGGCTTTGAAGGCGATCTTCTGCGGGAAATAACAATAGACCCCGGGGTCTCTTCTAGCAACTGGGCGCCGTCCCTTTTTAACGCTATGCAGACATTGCAGTTATATTACCACACGTTACATTTCATGCAATAACAAATGCTGCGCTGAAAAACCCCTGCGCAATGTGTATGTGTTTGTAAGTCAAATCAGCTGTGCGAACAGAGAGACGCCATTTGTGCGAGTTTACGAGCTGGAAACGGCTTGGAAGGAATCGGCCAGTTTGCTATTCTGGGAGGGGGGGAAATAAAATATCACCGGGAGCGCCCCTCTTTGGCCAAGGAGCGTTACTGGCAACGTTGCCTTTTATTGAATTAGGTGCTGGGCTGATGGTCCTCTGGGCAGATTTTACCAGGGACGGGATGATCGAATGGTGAGCAGTACGTGTACTTGCTTTCTTAGTTCCCAGAAAAAAAATATGATACGATCAAAATACAACATACGTCCGATTCGTCAATACATCGGTATCATCTTGTGGCACTATTATAGAAGTATTCAAGCTTCATTTAAAAATAGTTGTGGGGGAGTCACGGTAGCACGGTGTTTAGCACTTCTGCCTTCCATCCGGGGACCCGAATTCGGGCCACTGGCGTGGCTCCATGCTTCAGTAGTCCAAACACCAAATTGAACTGTGAGTTTACGTATAGACCCAGACCCTCAGCATATTCTGAATAAGATGAGCAGTTACAGAGAATGCACGCACTGAATTTCATTATGTGGCATGTCATTTTATGTTTTGAGGTTGTTGTGATTATTGTTATACATCCGTCTTTTAATATTAGAGCAAATTCAGCATGGGGAGTCCATGGCAAGACTCAAGTCCAAGTTTCCACTGCCAATCGGAGCAGCACAACATGGCCAGCAGACCAAGTCCCCACAGCAAAGTAAACAGGACTGATGCACTGCCCTCTCCTGGACAAAGCTTGCCATGACTGCTGTAATGTGGGTCACAGAGGGAATCCTGCACCACTGCATTACATTCCCACCAATGGGGTTGTCGCAGGTGGTAATTTTATTTGGGGTAGTGGGGTCAGTATCAAGATGCAAAACCTAGTCTGTGTCACAAGAGGCTACAAAGTTTGCTGCAATATACTGCTGACATACTGTAATACCAAATACATGCTGTGTGTGACAAAGCCCTACATTCCCCTCCCTGAATGAGATAAGCTAACTTTCCCCAGACCCTGCTCTTATAGCCTTACACTATACACAGTCCAAGCTTTCAACTGCAGACTTTTAATGAGAAGCAACAGAATGTTGAAGCCTCACAGTTTGGTTACTGAAGTTCTTAGGAAATTTGTTCCGATTTGTGCAATGAGACTTTCCCAAGAACAGTAGCATTCATCATTCACAAGGCCATTTTAATTGCCAATACTGTATATATAATACTCTCCAAAAGTCTTAAGCAGTCAAACTAAATGTTCTGAGTAGTAAGTTTATATGTGTGCATAAAAAAACACATTAACAATGAACATGCAATTTGACTAACATAATAAAAAATAATGAATTTCTTCCATGTTCTAAAGTGTCACTGATATCTTGATAGACAGCTACATGAACACCCTTTGTGTTAATTTTCACCAGGGATCCTGTGAATACAATTAAAAGGTAAAAATGCCAAAAGTCTCGTATTTGGGTTGGTTACTTATGGTTAAGGTTAGGGATGGGTAGAGGTTAAGGGTGTTGTGATTGGGATTATGGTTTTTCCCATAGAAATGAATGGACTGTCCCCCTTTAGATAGGAAGAACAATTGTGTGTGTGTAAAAAGTGTAAATATAGCTAAAATCTAGCGGCACTTGCATCTTTCACATATAGAACATTCTGCATTTAGACTCCGGAATCAGTATTCTGAAGTACTAGAGTTTATCTGTGTGCTGCATCCGCCCTGTGTGTGATGTGAATACATTACTTCACAGGAGGAGGTATAATTCACCCAAACTGCAGTGAAAATTGTTCCAGCCACAGTGGATCCCTGCAGAACTTGTGCGAACCATACAACATTTCATCATTTCCGTTCTCCTACATCATGATGCCATATGGCAGTCTAACAATAAAGTAGACACGCTACCACATCAGAATCGTTGACTTCCTGTTAGTTACAGAATTAATTTCAACATTTTGTTTTCAAAGCTTCAAATGACCTGTTCCAGGCGTACCTGTCCGTCCTGTAAGTCCCTTATTCTCCAACTAGGTCCCTGAGGTCAGCTGATAAATCAATTTTATTTATTTCACGAACACATTTGAAAAAGAAGGCGGATCGGGCCTTTTCTGAGCTCGGGCCCAAACTTTGGAACAGTCTTCCTCTGTCTATTAGGTCGGTTTCCTTATACTGAGGCTATTTAAATCACAGTCCTCATGGGCCAAGCACTGCTGATTTTCCAAGCTATCCTTTACCTGTGAGCCAGGTGCAAAGCCTCTGTGGCCAGTCAGAATCAGTAACTATTAAAAGGATGACCTGGGAAAACTGAAAACAGCGCCTGGATTGGAATCAAGGGCCAGATTGGAAGAGCCCTGATTTATAGATAGTAAATCATGGGTTATGATTTCGCAATCCCTGGGTAGTAGTTTAATTATTGTATCCGTTCTTTTTGTATTATTTATATTTGTGTATTTATGTTATATATGTATTTCTAGTGATCCATTTATGTGTCAGATCTGTTTGCATTGTGGTGCCACATTATGATTTTTTTTATATTTGATATGTTTTTGATGTTGTCAGAAATGTACAGCACTTTGATCAGCTGGGGCGGTTTTTAAACATGCTACATCAATTACTTGACAAAGACATTCAGTTTTGGAAATATGACATCCTTCTGTCACTTAGACATAAGCTAATAGGGCCAGCTAGCTAACTTTGATAATGTGAGGTAGTTCAAGACCTAACGGGTCAAAACAGGAAGCTAGCAAAAACGCAACTAGTGGTGATTTAAACCCTATGTTTCAGTGTAACTTTGTAGCATCGAAATTTAACAGTAGACCCTTCTTTACACACACTGTGTATTAATTAAAAGTTACAGTATGTTAGCATATATTTCAGTGTACTGCTAGCTAACTGGCTTTGTGGATGTAGTTGTCATCCTAGATAGACAGTTATTAGTGCTAATAAAAAGATTCAGCAGGAAAACATGCAGTGAAATTACAATGACTGGACTGGAGAAACAAACTGAAACGCGGACTAAATGCAGAGGACTAATGACAACAACCAGAAACAGCAGGTAAACACAGGGATTCCACACGGGGTTAACAAGGGGGCGTGACACCTGGAAGGAGCGGACTTTTGGGGCAGGACAATCACTATCTGAAACTGTATGATCATCAAATCAATGCAAACTTGTGGGTTTTGGAAAATTTTCTTGTGGTACTGGTAAAGTTTTGGAAAAGTCATGGAAATTTATTCTGCCAGAACTGGAGGAACCCTGACATGGCTTTGGCAGTTAATCAGTATCCAGACTCTTTATGTAGTATGTGCACTTTACCTGTATGTGCCCCCTCCATGACAGGGGGGCTATGGAAGGCAGGTACCCAGAGGCCTCACAGGATTATGATGCAGTCCTGGTCATGTGTGGCTCACACCCTAGCAGTCACATGATAATTACTTTTTGGCTGGGAGAAGACCCTTACTGTTCATGCCACTCATTCTCAAAACGCAACATAATTGAGTTTCCTGCATCATTTTCCCCATTGAATGCAGCAGTCTCATTGGCTGTGATTGAGACTTTGTGTTAGCTGGGAGTGAATTAGAATGCAGACCCCAAATTTCAGTCATCGTAGGCAGAGATAGGTCTCACTTTGGGTCATAAGTAGATTGTGTAGAAGTATGTTATCTTCATAAAACATTGTGTGTCTCTGTGGGAAATTAGCGCGTCCAAAACCAGGAGGCGGGGTAATGGACGTCTCTGTCTCAGCCTGGCACCGCCATGGAGAATAAATGAAGTGGATATGAGTCCACATTAGGGTTGATATAGTCAATGAATCCCATGAATACTTCAGCGCACCCCAAAAACTGCAGGGTAAGGAATGAATATTCCCACTCAACCCTATAAAATGCTTTTACTGCATCTAAAGAGAGATTCTGTCAAAATAAGGGAACATTCAGTGCACACAGCCTATGTAATGTTAACCATTTGTTGTTTTTTTTGTATTCTGGTGATGTGTGACCCTGTGTCTGTGATGTGGCGGGTAGAGTGATGTTACCACTGAGCCCTTCAACAAGCCCCTTAACCCCAGTAGCCCCAGGGACGCCGTTTGACCCCTGCTCTCTCATCCCCGCTTGTAGGTCCCATTGGACAAAGCATCTGCTAAATAAATGTAATGCATTATGGGCGGTGGTTCACCAACTCTGCTTGTTCGTGAATTTGCGTCTTCATATCCACTGTTGGCATGTGAATGACCCTTCAGGTGAAGATGCAGCATAGCTTTCAGAACCAGAGAGGCACTACGAAGGCATTTTAGGAGGAGGGTACGGATTACGGAGTGGTTTACAGTACTTGCACGCTGCTGATGAATAGTCAGTATAGTTATTGAGCCAGTGATGGATAGTGAGAATTGGCAAGGTATAGCTCCGCTCCGGTTATTTGGGCCAGGATGGCATTCAATGCACTTCATGGTGTGGGTTTTCCCACAGCCCAGAACACATTGTTTGCATGACAAGTTAAACAAGATGGTAAATCATAACAATATACAAATAATTTAATGACAGACGAAAAAGATACAATGATTTGTAAATCTTTATGTGTAAATGTAAATGGTTACATATGAAGCACAAAATATTTCCTGATGGGAAGCATGATATTTTGACAATAGACAATACTGCCCCCTACAGTTTGTGATTGCTGTCATACAGCTGGTAAGGTACACAGCTATTTACATTTATTTTTTTGGCATAAGCTTTTATCCAAAGCAACATGCAACTAAGAATGCAGGGTCCCTGTTCGAGGGCCCAAGGGTGACATCACTCCTGAACTAGCAACAATCAGACCAAAGGCACAAATCCTTAACCCACAGAGCCGCATGTATTTTGCAGATATATTAAGCATCAAAATTGATTTGACATTTTTGCAATATAGACATCAAAAGTTGGGACACATCTAACCAGAGAAAGGTTTTTTTGTACTCTAAATTCTCTTCATTTTAGAATAACTATGCAGACAAAAACACTATTAAACAACATTTATGGAACTATGCACTGACTAAAAAAGTAAAAAAAAAAGAATTAATTGGGGGGACAGCTCTCTGAGTTGGGACTCAGAAGGTTGCTGGTTCAAATTCCTGGGTCCGCAGAGTGGTCCCACCATTGGGCCCTTGAGCAAGTCCCTTAACCCCATTTGTTCCAGGGACTGGCTGATTTTACTGTCTCTATGGCAGTTTCATGAAGTGGCCTCCTGGTGTGTTTTTCCAGCTGTCCTGAAGGAGGTCAAACATATGCTGAGCTCTCATTGGCCGCTTCTCCTTCACTCTCTGGTCGAACTCCTCCAAAATCATTTCTACTATGTTTAGGTCAGCAGTCAGGTCATGTGACGTGACACTATCACTCTCATTTGTTGGCAGCTTAGCATGTCCAAACATTTGACTGGTACTGCAAATTCAGGGTCACAGGGGGTCTGGAGCCTACAATCACAAGTCAGGAAGCAAACCAGGATGGGACACCAACCCATCGCAGGGCACACACACACACACACACACACAGACACACACACACACACACACACAGACACACACACAGACACACACACACACAGACACACACACACACACAGACACAGACACACACACACACACACAGATATCGACAAATGACTTTTCATACCTCGATGAAGCTTGAAATAGGTATTGTTAAATATACTAATTTGACACAATTAAGAAAATAAATAAAATATATTTATTGCCTTATTAAAGTATTAAAACCATTTAAAAGTTTTTTATTAAAGCCATTTAAATACGTCTTGCACACATTTCTCTTTTGAAAATTGAAAATTATATATTCTTTACTAGAAATAAAAAGAAAAGAAAATCAAAAACTGGAACATTTTTTGAAAAACTAGTTTTCGAGATTCACACAACTTCGCCTGGGGGTGTCATCTTCAGGCTTTGCACGGGGATGTCCAGTGACTCCCCCATGATAAAATCTGATTAAATATGGGGCAGTGAAATGTGTATCGAAATATGGGACAAATTGCTAAACATGTTTAGACTATGAAAAATAATTTTTGGACAAAATATGGGCTGGAGCCCTAGTGAGGAGGCTGTATCATGGCCTGTGTTCCGTCTGTCCTTTCCGTCTGTCTGTCTCTCGCTTCTGTATAATGTTCTTTATTCGTCTTTTTAAGGCCTGGTGTGGGCAGAAAAGTGTCACCTGTGTAAATCGACATTGTTTTCTTAACTGTAAGCATTTATTTTTATTAGTTTTTAATTAATATTACTTTCTAATTTAAAGTAGTTTAAATGATGTTTCAAAACAGAAAATAAGTGGAAATGACATCTATATATTTAAGGATATAAACATTATTGCAACGTGCTATACTGTTGAAAAATCATGTTTAAATGCCAAAATTAACGTCGTCTTCCTACTACTGTAGTCACTTAGGCTAAAAGCATTGGAGTTGTTTCGTAGGCTAAGTTTCTGTGCTCGTTATTGGAAGGTTGCTGGTTTGAGTCCCGCCTCAGCATGCCTGTGGCTGCTTGAGCAAGGGCCTTTCATCTCCAGCTTCCTGGGTGGCTGCCCTTCGATGCCAAGTTTGCTCTCACCTACATAGATCAAGATGGGGTAGGTGATAAGGGAATTTCCCCGTGGGGATCAACAAAGTGTAATCATTATCAAATGAATTAAGTAGGTTAATATACAGACCCTTTGCAAAAAATATCATGGAAAAGTTTAATTATTTCCATAATTCCATTCAAAACATTAAACTGTCATAGATTATAGATTCAGGGCACATTTCAAGTCAAACGATTTCAAATACTTAGTTGTTTATTTGTACATAATTTGGGCTTCCAGCTCATAAAACCCACGAAAAGAGAAATTAAAAAAATTTGAATACTGTGAAGACATCAGCCCAAATTTTACATGAATGTTTTAAACTGAGTGTCACACACAACTCATCTACTAAACTCAAAGCACCTACACAGGTTTTCCCAGGTGTCATTAAATTGCTTCACTTTGGTTCAGTTGTCTCAGTTAGGTTCAATATGGGGAAGACTGCAGACTTGAGAACTGGCCAGAAGAGCATCATTGATACCCTCCATAGGATGGGTAAACGACAAAAGTTCATAGCTAAGGAGGCTGGCTGTTCACAGAGTGCTGTGTCCAAGCATATCAATGGAAAGTCTAGCGGAAGGGCAAAATGTGGCAGGAGAAGATCATAAAGAAGATCACCAGCAGAAGAGATGACCGTGGGCTTCAGTGGATTATCAAACAGAGAAGATTCAAGAATCTGGCGGAGATCCAGAAAGAGTGGAATGAGGCAGGAGTCACAGCTTCAAAAACCACCACATTCAGACGCATCCGTGAGATGGGCTACAACTGTTGAGTATCCTAGGGTCAAACCACTTCTGAGCCTGAGACAAGTAAGAAGCGACTCAACTGGGCCAAGGAGAAGAAGGACTGGACTGTTGGCAAGGGGCCCAAGGTCCTCTTTTCCGATGAAAGTAAAGTATGACTTTCATTCGGGAATCAAGGTCCAAGGGTTTGGAGGAAGACGGGTGAGGAACAGAACCCAAGCTGCTTGAGGTCCAGAGTGAAATATCCACAGTTAGTAATGATTTGGGTTGCAATGTCCGGTGCAGGTGTTGGTAAACTCTGCTTTCTTAAATCTAAGGTCACTGCAACAGTCTACCAGAATGTTTGAGGACTTCATGATTCCTTCTGCCGAGGATCTATATAGAGATGCAGATTTCATCTTCCAACAGGACCTGGCCCCTGCCCATACCGCCAGAAGCACCAAAACCCAGTTTGATGGCCATGCCATCACAATGCTTGACTGGCCAGCCAACTCGCCAGACCTAAACCCCACTGAGAATCTATGGGGTATTATCAAGAGGAAAATGAGGTCCACCAGACCCAACAACAAAGAAAAGCTGACAGCAAGCATCAAGGAAATCTGGGCTTCCATAACTCCCAGGCAATGCCACAGGCTGATTGCCTCAATGCCACGGCGCACCAAGGCAGTGATTAAGGCAAAGAGATTCCCAACCAAGTATTGAAGATTGACATATCGTTTTGAAAGTACCATATTTTGATTGATTTGATGTGATCCTATGTAATTTCCTTCTTTTTTTCTGCAAAACCTGAGAAGTACATGGTGATTTCTTAATAGTATTCAAATTTTTTGAATTCCTGTTTTTGTGGGTTTTATGAGCTGGAAGGCCAAATTTTGTATAAATAAAAAACTAAGTACTTGAAATTATTTAAGTTGTGGGCCCTAAATCTATAATCTATGAAAGTTTAATGTTTTGAATGGAATTATGGAAATAAATAAACTTTTCCATGATATTCAAATTTTTTGGAAAGGGTCTGTATCTTTCCTAAACTTCTGGGACCCTGAATAGGTGTGGTTGAGTGGGTCGATTCACGAGTGAAATTTTTTTTTACCTTCTTAGCCAATAAAAGTGGCTTATTTTGTACAGAATGAGTATTTTTCAGGTAGGGGATTTCAGGCAGCATAGCTCCATAATCGCTGGACTAATTTAATAAAAGCATAATGTTTGATTTAATCGTTGGCCTTGAGTTGTAGAAGCCGACGCTCTGACGGCCTTTTTGGTTTGGTGTCTTGTTGTTGTCGGTCCATCAGGTAGGACTGCGGTTAAGGTGGCAGGTGAGTGACCTGCTTTGTGGGAGGGACCTGGTGCTGTGTCCTTGAGCAGCATTCTGACGCAACAAAATGCAGGCGCCATGCTGGCATCCGCATCCCTCAAATGGATGAACGGAATGGAGTATAAATCAATGGAAATACATACAAACGGCTGCCGTTATGATGGAGCGGAAGCCCCGAGCATAGGGGTGAGTGATGCTCTGTGGCAGGGAGCGTCGCTGTCGATTCAGCATTACTGTCCTCCATGTAGACCCTTTCTCGACCTGTCAGGAGCGGTAAATATACTGAGCCCAACAAAGACTTTGAAAATGGATTAGCAGCCAGTGTGCTCAGGCTAAAATTGATTTACTTTCCCTTCAGCATGGAGAATCGGCTCTTCCGGTGTGGAAGGTTTATCCGTGATGCCAGATGCTTTCCTATCTGGAAGAATTGGTCCTATCGGATGTCAATAGGTCCATTAAGAAAGTTGATTCTGACATATGGCATCTCCCTTTTACTTCCTTTGAGGGATTCAAACCAAGTTCTATTATATTAGTTGTTGTTTGCTTTCTGGTTGGCAATCTTTCTTCAGTGTTAACCACAGAGTGGATAAATACCGCAGGCAAATTACCAGCCAGCTGGAGTGCAAATGGGTGTTTAAAAGGAATTTATCTTCTTAAGCACTAGGGTGGCGCACTGCTAAATAAGTAAAGTGGCATGTACGTACAACACCGCCCTCTGCTGGGTGAGGAGACCAAGGGCATACAGATCAGCTCGGCTGAGGATGTCGGAGGCACTGCTCTTCTTGAAAAAAATGACGCAAACTGCGGCCGCACCCATCCCCCTCCCACCTCATGGCCGCCGAGCCGCCGCGCCACTAGGTGTCAGTCCTGCACCGAGGTTTGCCGTGGTCCCCCTACAGACAGAGATGACCTTACCAATGAGTGCATTTCAGGAAAAAAAAACACACACATACACACACACACACACACACACACAAAGATCCCTATTCACAGAGCATGGCAAAGCCTGATATGCTGCCAAGGAGCGACTAGTCGCTCGCAGACAGACAGGGACACGTGTCACGGACATGTTACAGCGTGTTCAGCTCCTCTAAGCGGCACCCGGGGACGTGTGGGAGAGGTGCGCCTTCAATTCGGCAACTCAGAGTGTCCTCTGATATCAGACCCTACGCTGTGTCCTCCCCTGATAAGCTTACTGCTAAGTCAACAACAGCCACGGCGTCTGGCACGGACCATTTTTCAGACCAGGAGAACATTAAAGGAAGGAAATATACAGTAGGTCTGAGTGTACATTCATTATATTTCAATACAGCGATATGGGATTTCAAAAATGGTTTTGAGTCTGCAAGGACAATTAGAGTGTAATTTATCTATCGGTGAAGAAGCCAGTCACCGTAGAGGATATTTGTAAGCTAAATTCATAAAAGGATTCATAAATTAAAGTATTTAAGCATACAGAACCTTTTCCTCGTGGTATTGCTTTAGTCAAGGGTGGAGATAAAAGTTCTTGGCCCTCTGATGAAATGTTACCAGGCCCGACCCTTTCACCCGATTTTGCAGATAATTTTATGTGTTCAGGGGCCCCTATAAAACACTGGGGCTGGCAAATCTGCCAGATTATCCACGCCCCTACTGAGTGCCTGGATTCAGTCTAAAAAGGTAAGTGAATTTAATTACAGATCATTAGTTTATTATGTGATATGTATGAATGGAGGAGTAGTACTTGGACACCAGAGGACAGGTCAGGCCTAAGTAAGCGGACGATACTGAGGCAGCAGAGAGGACACCGTCAATGCTGAAGGGTCGATGCCTTGATGAGACCGGGGGGGTCTGACTCCGCACGACCACTGAAGGCTCTGCGGTCCAGCCGCCTAAGCGGCACAAAGTCCCCTTTCAAGCGAAAGCTCACGCTTTTCAAAGCTGGCCTCCGCTCCCTCCAAAACTCGTTTGTGACCCCATGTAAAATAAGCGACCCGACGCATCGACAGCGACCGCAGACCCCGGGGTTATCGGGTGAATGCTGCGGGACGCGCCGGCAGCGCCTGGCATTTTGAGGCGCCTACGGTGCCCATACATAATGCATCTGTACCCGGAGTCCAGCAGGCTGCCACCGGCGAGCGTTTCCTGTGACCTTCCAGTCAATGGCACGCTTTGGAATATCTTACAGCAAGTGCTGCATTTTTCATACAGGCAACTCGGGACACGGTTCAGAGCCGTAAAACAACCAGGAGGGGCCACCAGGCTTATTCTGGTGCAAAAGGACCCCTCCTGTCAACCCTGTCTATCGTTATTCTACATTATTTATAAATAACAGACTCTAGCTATTTCCAAATCGTACACGTCTGGCATGTGTTTTTCCAATCAGCTGCTCTTTGATTATGTTTGCAAGTTGCTTGATCATATGTAGGGCTCTGGGTCTAACAGCCAAGGGCCACAAGGCACATGAAAGGTCCTGCAGGGTATAATCACAAGTTACACATGGCATTCTCTGGTCATGCCGTTACCATGATGATGGTGACATCATAATTGCATTTGGAATAGAACAGTAGGAAGTCACTTTGGGTACAAGTAAACTTAGGTGGGCATTGAAGCAAAGCATGAGTCCATAGAGAATGCCGACCCACTGTCCGTGTGACTTCTAACTGCTTACAGTGAAGCAATATAATCAGCTGCAGCCCAACAGACCAATTCAGTAAATGGCTGCCTCGTAGTACCCAGAAATGTGTTATTAATGAACCGCATTAACTACATAAAATCGAAACAATCTGTGAAAACATTGATATAAATTTGTGTACCATGCATAACTGCATATTAGATCAGAATTTTCTTAGGAGATGCCATTATTAGACATTTCACTGGGACGGAAGCTCAGCCTGCTGAACCACAGTTTAGTGCTGTCGCCCTCAAAGCCGGAGGCCTGGGATGAGATTAGAGGACTAGAGCACGCAAAGCATTCTGGGACTGCAGCAGAAATGGAACACCGCGATGGACACCACGCAGGGAGATCTCCCCCTAACAGCCCTGCTGGCCTGACTGCATCGCTCCCCCAGTTACTCCATCATAATTAAAATAATCTGTCACTTGCTGCCCCTCATGCCTTAGATCAAAGAACACTGCGAAGGCCGTAACAGATATGGAGGTGCAGGCTGAGCTACAGGACCACTGAAGGAAGATTAATCATATGCCGGTGGTGACCTGATCATTTCCAACATGTAGGCGAGTGTATCACACTGTGTGTAAACATATAAGCCAAATGTACTTCTTCCTTCTGCAGTTCCTCTCCTTATTAATTTACAGGCTACCCGAGGAGAAGGCCCTACAACTTTCTGCCATCCGCTTCAGCATTTCCATTTTTATGTAACCGCTATGGACTTCTGCACTGCCACTGTCCCTACGGTTCTCTTGCAGGCTGGCGTTCCATATTTTTTCTGAATCACGCAGGGAAAAATCTGAGTTCCCTGTACCATTTGCAAAATTTTGGGGCATTTAATGCACAGGATGATTTATTACATCCTTTATTCCTTTCTCAAGCCCATTAACATGATGGCTTTTTAACTTTACTGGTATCTTCAGAGCGCACAGACCCCTTTTGTGAGAAGATGGAGTTTTTACGAGCACGCGAATCTGAATCTGTAGTTGCATTTATTTGCTTGGCAGACACTCTTATCCAAAGCGACTTAGGGACGAGACTGATCATTCATACAAGCATACAGCTGCCAAGGAGCCAAGTTTTAGAGCACAAGTGCAAGATTGTTCTGGGAGAAGGAGCTGTACGAACACTGCTTAAAACCTCCAATCATGGATAACAGTAAAGGAAAACCAGCCAGTGTTTTGCAGTAGCTTCCAACTGTGAACACAATTCAAAGACCCAATGCCCAAAATGGCAAATAACGAAAGTGTACATGGTTCTGCTCCATAACATGAAGAACAGCATGTATCACTGACATATGGTCAATCTTACTAGGGGCAAAGCAGGAGATTCCGTTTCGGCTAAAATGCCTACATGAGCACACAGTGACGCATATATTACAGAAATCAACATCCCCATTCCTAACAGTGTTGTTTACATTTAATGGCTGGCACATAAAACGCCTCACGATTAACGAACACGGAGTAAATAATGCAAATGGTAGATATTTCACTTAAGCGATTTTCCCGGCCTTATTTTTCCTGTGACCTTTCTGTACTGCTGTTTTTCAGTTAGCTTTTAGCGTGTCACCGCAGATAGATCACAACGTTCGCCTCTGTCAGTTGAATATGTCCAATATGCTTCTGCACTCACTGCTTCATTATCGTAAAGCTGAGTTCATTACTGAGCATTGTAAATAGCCCCGCACGCAGACTCCATAAAACCACGCCGCATGAGTTGCTGGATCTCATGTCTGTGATGTAGCTGCCAGTTCCTGAGAGGGCCCAGCAGTGAGTACCAGTGCGAGTCCCGGTGTTACTCCCACTGAGTTCTCCCATCTTGTGTCCCCCCCCAGAGCGAGACCCAGAGCAGTTCCTGCTTGGTGTTCCTGTAACAGCACCTCTGGAAGACGCCCACCCTCTGACGAGTCCCCCCCCCCCCCCCCTTCCCCATTCGCCACGAGGCTGGCTGGCTGCCAATCGTGCTACAGCTAACAAGCAGTCCCCCCCAGCCCCCATCGCGTACGGGCCCCCAGATGGCGGTGGCTGCATGAATAGGTAGCCCCCCTTGGGTTTGCTAGGCAGTCTGGTTCATCGTGTGGCCTTGCTGCGCCCGCTCTGTTACCTGCCATTTTATTTCAATTTCAAGGTGTTGTGCATCACGGGGATTGTGTCTGAGAGAAACACAGGAGCACAAGCCAATTTCCTGCCGCTTAATATTACAGCAATAGTGCTGCGATTGGAAAAGAACACTGAACCCAATGAATATTTATATTATAGTCTGTCCTATTAATAATTGAACCAGCCACTGCACAGGATTTCCTAGCTCATGAGATGCGTTTCCATATTTCGCTCTGCGGCTCGTCTCAAAAGTGGTACCTACAGTAGCCTGCAGGAGTGGCCCTGTTACCGAGCACGAGGCGCCTAAAAGTCAGCGAAAAGAAAAACAAAAACAGGAGCGTGCAAATGATGCCTAAAAATATGTCCTTACCAGTTTGTGGCACTTGGTTTTTAATTTGTTTACTACTTCAGGATGCGTTTCTGCATTGCTATTTGTTGCCAGAAGAAACTCCAGCACAGATGTGATTGCCTCCGACAAAGGTGGGAGAGATCAAGTATTTGAAATTTCCAGGGAATGCAAAGCATTTTATCTGGGTTTCCATGACGCAACCACGACCACATCTTCACGATATTCAGGAGGCAATCTGAGTACCAGACAGAGAGGAGTAATGTGGCTAGATAAAGGTTATACTAATGATGTGCACATATACCGAGGAACGATACTATGAATACTTGCATGATGCGGCAATTTTACAGTATGTTTCAAATTCGGTCAGAGATGGTGCTGTGAGGCTGATAGTGTCACAGCACCGCCGGCTTTGAAACACGTCACCGCGCAGCCGAGCTAATCTGTGACCTTTCCGCTTCCCTCAAAGCGGAGGGTGATGGAGCCTTCAGAAATCTTTACAAGGTTATCATGCTCAGGAGCTCAGAACACATTAATGTAACTTTTGTAGCAGAAGCAGTAATTTATCTGAAATTCGAAATCTTAGAACTTCTGCGGGCTTTTAAACCCCCAGGTGGCGCTCTGCCTCGGTTTAGATCTCGCTTCCTGCGGCGGGAATGAGCACTGGGGTCAGAGGTCACACTGCTGTCTCTCGCTCAACGCTGTGGGCTATGAGATCAGCGCCAGGCATCAACAGCAAGGAATGCAATATCTCCACAGTTCTCTCTTCTCTTCTAGTCGAACATAGACAGTCCCGAGGTTAAGAACATCCAAACTATGGACAATTTCTACTTACAAACAGGCTGCCGTCAAGTTTATTATATTAAATTTTGGGCTAAATACAACAGTTCCTAACAAAGAATACATGCAATGCTTTGTGATGTGTGACTTCAGTGGTCCGTCGGCTCAAGGTACAATAGAGTACAGTACAGTATATTGTAATTATTACAGTATATTATTATTACTGTTAGTATTATTATTACGTACTTGGAAATTCGACTTAAAGATTTCGGATCTCGTTCATAACGTGTTGACTGCCTTTATTTTTTTTACGATGGGGTTTAAAATCCTGCTCAGAAATGCAGTTTTTAATTTCTCTACATTCTGCAGCAGCAACCTTGCATGTAAAGAGGCCATGTGCTAACAGCTTCAGTCGTTATTGCGCCACACAATAAATAAGAAAAGCAAATTGTTATTCTTGTTATACCTCCACAAAAAGTAGACGTGCCACTGTACCGACAGAAACCAGGCTCGCACACTGCATGGATTACTGATGGATTGCTAATTTTATTTGTTTGAGCTGAAAGAGCGGTGATGTTTCTGTGACATCTAACATACAGAGATCATACGGAGAATTCTCATTTAGAGAATAAGCCACTCAGGCATCGTGACAGGAAACTGGCAGCCATGATGTTTGGGTTCTGCTTAGTGCCAGTGAGGTTTGAGCCCCTTCCTTTATTTCAGAAATAAACAGTAATCCACAGTCCAAACATGCATTTAAAGTGCCAAGTTTTGATGTTGCACAATTTTAGAAAATGCATTTGAAACCATCCTGAAACTGACTGACTAGTTGTGGCACAGGGAGAGTCCATCCCAAACATCCACATCAGAAACATGACTAGGATAGATGCGGTTTATTAGCAGTAAATGTACAAGTGACACTAAAGCTGGGCACTGTGGTATAAGATAAAATGAACACATAAACCTCTGGCATGCTTTATGAGTATAAAATACGATGCAGCTAAACCCTGTGTATTGCACGGCACTCAGCATTAGATTAACAATTAATTCTACAGCTGTGGTCATCATATTCCAAAATCAGAAAGTTTGGTATGTTCGTCTGACAGACACTGGTGCTTTTATGGGTGAGGAAATTGTCTGCTGTCCTTGTCACTTTCCATTCATATGTTGCTTTATCATTTAGCGAAAGAAGCTATTTTATGACTCATTAAGTAGCCACCCAACAACATTGCACTTTTATACAGAAAGAGCGGGAGGTAAATCAGACTGTGAACCTGCTATTGGAGGAAAGTTCACCTGGACATATTTATCCAGAAAGCACACGGGTACTATAGGTATACGGCAAAACATATGCCAGATTGACCGCAGTACGGCACTAACTGTATCAAAAGGTAAACGTGACCATTATTTGACATCCCTGTGCTTGGGTTTAATTGCTATTTTCTCCTTTAAACCTGAGTGAAAAAAAAGAAAAATTTGATATGCCGTTCTCTCTCTCTCTCTCTCTCTCTCTCTCTCTTTCTAGCACTCTCTAAAGATCCTCCCTAGTTCCTCTCCACCTGTCAAAGGACCACGTTGGATAAGCTGTGTGATTAAGTAAGCGCAGTTTGAACAGGGGAGAGGCGAAAACACCAGCTCTCATTAAAAATGCAGGCGGATTATTTGAGCCAAAAACTGTCCTGTGGTTCAGTGCCTTTCACTCAGGGAAGATGCCTGCAGCCAGCTCACTATGGCAACTCCTGGCAATAGGTGGAGCGAGAAGAGGACCGATTGCGACCCAGTATCTCATAATGATCAGAGGCTCTTCCAGTCTACCTCCTCTGCAGAAAAATCTTTCATTCCGTGAGACGTGGGTTTATCATGTTTCCGGCTCTGTGTTCAAATTTAATTTAAAATATTTCTCTGATGTCGTTTTGTAGCTGGTCCAGATTGGCCCGAGAAAGAGTGACTGCATGCATAGGTAGAGATCAGGTGTCCAGCCAGCTGGGTTTGTAGGCAGTCCACCTCTCCCCGACGCTCCATGTTAGCTCCAAGGATAGAGACAAGAAGAAATGTTAAGCTGCAAAGCTGAAGCTTTTAGCAAAAATGTGTCTTTGATGAAAAGCTCTGGCTACTTAAAAATCTATATTTTTTTTCATATCTGAAACATAATGTAATAAAAAAAAAAAAACGTTCTGAGAACGCTCTCTGTTTTCCCTCAAGCTCACGAAGGGGTGAATGGCTCTTGCCAGCTCTGAAGCTCCACTGCTTTCCCACACCCTCGCAGGAACGCGAGCACACAGATATTTCCTGTACGGTAACGCATGACCTGATCTGACCAGGTTTTCTGATGGTCATGAAAAACCTCCTCCAGGATACCTGATCCAGAGTCGCAGTGTGCTCAGAATACAGACCACGCTCCACAGCTTAGGTCTTCAATATTAAGCAGTAGACAGATTTATTTTCGATATGTTTTTACAGAGGAATGTGCAGTCGGAGAATGAGGCTCATCTCTGCAGAATGCTGCTTCTAACTCAAGGTCTGAAGTAGAATATCGACTTTGCGTATGGCAGTATTTTGACAAAGCTTGCATTTTTCCAGTTGTACATTGTATGCATTGTGTAACGAGTTCTTCGTGGGAGAAACCGCGACTGATGCACCTGAGTCCCAGCGGCAGCGTCCCAGCTGGACACCGCTTCCACGATCGCTAGTTTGGCACTTAGTCTGCGTGAAACCACATGTTACCACCTGCATTTTCAGTATAACCCACGTTCTCTGCTGAACATTCATGGAAGACAATGAATCACAATGACGGGGTATCTTTAATTCGTTTTCGCCAAGTGGCGCTTGGTTTTCTAATGAAGACGGCTGATTTGTGATCGTCGAGGACTTCAATATGAAGTAGGACGACATACACAGGTCACAGGGTGGAGTAGCTGTTTCTCAGAGGAAAGATACAGCTTAAGGCATGAAGGCAGAGATATAAGCTATTCTGAATGGAAGAGCCAGGATATACATAATTATCAAATATACATAATTGAAATACATAAGGATAGCAGTAATAACACCAATAAACAATATTAAGGGAATTTTAAAATAATGACAGTGCAAAGCAGATAATGATTAATTAACTAATATCTTACGCATTAGTAAGATAAAATACTTCAGTTTAAACTGGCCTTCAACTTGGAGATTATCTGTTAAGCTGAGCAGTATGACTCTCAGGAAATCTAAACCCATCTGTCTTCCAAATACTTTTCCAGTACAGGGTTGGGGGGGGGGGGGGGGGGGGGGGGAAGCGAGCCCCCCGGGGGACCGGCGCAGATGCGTAATCACATTTCATCCACCCTAGCAGTCTT
>JAODKE010000041.1:7810535-7825809 GCA_026779605.1 Mormyrus hasselquistii
AGGGGGTGAATAAAGCCAGCAAAGGGATAACCAAAGGGGGTGAATAAAGCCAGCAAAGGGATAACCAAAGGGGGTGAGTGAATAAAGGCAGCACAGTGATAATTAAAGGGGTGAATAAAACCAGCATAAAGATAATCAAAGGGGGGTGAATAAAGGCAGCACAAAGACAATCAAAGGAGATAAATAAAACCAGTACAGACATCATTCATGCTCATTCCAGATGCAAAGAGAACTGAGAGCAAAACTCTGAGGATTACTGAACTGACACATTAGCACCAGGCCATATTGAATGCTTTATCTGGATCCAGGGGAACCTTATTCTGAGGTTGCAGCTGATTAAAGAACTACACTTATGACTCAACAGATATAACTCTCTCTCTCTCTCTCTCTCTCAGTCCCTTATCTTTGCTTGCTTGTTGAGTGGTGCTTGTTTAAAGTTAATATCGACTGACAGTATCCGTCATCTTCCTCTAGGTCAAGTAGAGCAGTCCGCCACAAAGTGTTGACATTTCATGTCTTCCCAATCCCACGGTGCACTCGTGGAGATTTTCTCCTGTCAGTTCATCTCAAAAGTCCACTTTGAAGCACAGAAGAGCACATGCTGTGCTCAGTCGCTGAAGGTAGTCTGTCTTTTTTAGGGAGAGTGACAATGAGGCAGCCTGATTAAGAATAATTCTCTCCTGTGGGCCACTACTGTATAACTCCCCAGTTTTAGCTGAATTGCATTGGAGTTTATAGAGAAAACAAGGGCCTATGAACATGTTCCATCTTAAACCCAGAACCATCTGGTTTCAATTTCAGGTCCTGTAACACACTAGCTGCAATTACAAAGCCAATTTCATCAAAAAGCAGACTACCTAACAAGGAGGAAATGATCTTTACTTTTAATTGTTTCTGCATTGGGTAAGAAGCCTTTCAGTTTACACCATAATCTTGGCAGATAGATGCGACTACCTTCAGAAAAAGGACATACTCAGCACAATCAGTTACTAATACTCAGTTAGATCTGGGATTGCTCAGCTGAGTGGAAATATTATACAATAAAATAGCTCTGGCTTTTTGTTTTATTTCTTCTCGATAAAAAGGAGACCATTACAAAGAAAGAGGATTAAACCAACCTTCTTGCATTTTTAACCTGAGGAAATATCTTTGAACTTCTCAAAGAGGCCTCACTAAATCTGAACACAATCTCTACAGGGTCTCTCCTTTGAGAGTCAGATTGTTATAAGCTCTCACCTTCTCGTCGGCTACGGACTTTAATTCACAGCGGTAAAAATATCTTATGATGTTATAATCCAATAGTTCAAGCAATGTCTGTCCATGCAGCCGTCAGGTACTCCGGAAAACACTCTGGACGGGATGCTAATCCATTGCAGGGCACTAACTCAGACAACATAAGGGAGCAAATGAGGTAGGTAGCGTTTCTTATAGACAATACAAAGAGGCGGATGAGGTTAAAACCTTCAGTAAAATCTGAGAACCAGATTTGCTTTATAAGTTCTTTGTTACCTCTGGACCTCCGGATCTCTTAACCCTGTAGATTGCTATATCTGACTGCTTAAGCTTTCCGACCCAAGGATAACTTCTGTTAGGTATCGGTTAAACACTTATGGTTTGGTTGGCAGCAGTGAGTAAAACTCTTCCTACTGAGTCTTTGCACAACTCCCCTTTGCTATGATTATGGCTTTCGATTGGCCATATGTGACAACAGATGCTGTTTTTTTGGGGGAGGAAGCGGACTGATTAAAACAGGCCTTTTGTTTTTCAGGGGAGGTGCCTGGCGCTGTCCACTCTTGCCACAGAATCTGTGAATGAGGCAATCTTTAGATTAAACCTTGTGTGAAGCCACATTTTTTTGCTCAATCAACAGCTTGTTCGATGAATTAAAAACAGGCAAAGTGCATGAGGAAAAATGCAGTGAGAGGGCAATTAAACCCACAGATATGTGAGAGGCACAGATCAATAATGCATTTAATGCTAGTTTGGCTTATTGGACAGAAATTGCTGGGCATGGGAAAACAAATGCTTTAAGTTCGTTATTGAGCAGCACTAATTGGGCGCGCCCCTGCCGATGATCTGGGATTGATGCCTTCTCCCAGGCTGCAGCCCCCCAATCTCTGCGACAAGCATGTAAGCTCCAATAGGTGCTTTTTCAAGAATCAAAGTAGTCTTTCCATTTTAAAGGCAGACCCACACAGACAGGGGCAATAAATGCCCAAGGGGGGACCCACCCAAGTTGGAACAAAAGATATTTAAATGGGACTCCCCCTAGTGAAATAAATGTTAAAGTCACCCCCCAGTCCTTAGTTCTTAGCTACTTTCTAATGTGATTATATGTTAGTGGTAGGGGGTCCCTGCTTTCATTTGGGGGGAGGGGGGGGTCCCTGGTTTAGAATTACCTTGAAATTGCTGCATTAATTGATTCATTTTCAGTAGCACCTGTAACACCATGCAATGGCATTAAGCACCAATGCAGGCTGATGTGTTCGTTTGCGTGTGCAGTTGGCAGATATCTGGGACCAGTTCACCAGCAGCTAAGCGTGTTAACTGAGCGGTTCACAGAAATGCATTGATACCGCTGGTCGCTCGATCATGAGGGCGTGTGATAAAATGTTCATAAAACCTGTGTGATATAGCAGCTTTCCCTCATTCCTCTGCATTCAACCCAAAATTCTTTGCAATGTTTGCTAAATAAAAGGTCATTTTCCACACTCCCCTCTGTTTTTAAAGACATGGCAGTAGTTCCTTAGTCATTTATTAATGGTCACCCTCTGGCCAGTGTTGACATTTCCAGTAGCTATCGTCTCTTCAAAGGCCCATCTGACAGCGGCGGATCCTATTTCTCGCCGTAGCGAATCGATGCTGTGTTCAAAGTGATGGCGCCCCCTCCCCTTCTTCTCGGCACAGAGCCGACATCCAAGAAGCTTGTGGAGGTTTAACCCACGGCGGCCGGGAATCATATCCAATGGTAAAACAGAGGGAGTCCAAATCCAAGGAAGTGTGGGCCCGGGTTGCATTGGAGCTGCCTGGGGGTGTCTTGGTTAAGCTGCTTCAGGGCGCTCTCTGGCTCTCTCTCTGTCTGTCTCTATCTGTCTCTCTCCCTCTGTCTGTCTCCTTGTCTGTCTCTCTCTCTCTCTGTCTGTCTCTCTCTCTGTCTGTCTCTCTGTTTGTCTGTCTCTGTCTCTATCTGTCTCTCTGTCTGTCTGTCTCTCTCTGTCTGTGTCTGTCTGTCTGCCTCTCTCTGTCTCTTTCTCTGTCTGTCTCTCTCTTTCTCTCTGTAGAAATTTAAAAATCTGCATTCGGTTATGGAGAATTATTGATTCTCAGAACAGATATCTTCAGACTCTTATGTAACGTGAAATTTGTATTTTACTATCTGCCTCACTGGTATGTCGCTTCAGACAAATGTGCCTGTTTAATAAATAAATGTAAATGTGATATCCCAGAGTACTTCAGTGGTATCTATTCATTGTTTAAGATTTAGATTAATCTTGTCCTGGACAGGCAAAAATAAACTATTGTAAAGTAACTTTGCTTGTAATATTGCAGCATTATTTGTATGTTTTTGGGCAAGTATCAGACCCCTCCAAACTTTTATATAAATAAGTAAACATACTTACAATAAAGAACAGGCGCATGCATAGCCTACAGTTCCCAGTACCCAGGTAGGTAATACTGAGCCATGAAATGTGAAAATGTGCAAGACAGGTGTCCTTAGGAGTGCAAGGACCCCAGGATAGCTGCCAGGGAGAAGGAAAAAGACAGGGTGGCGTGTAGTAGGGCTCCTGCTCTGAGCCGCTCAAAGGCACAGGAATTACAGCGCTCCGAGAGGAGGAGTAGGAGGAGGAAGAGGAAGAAGCTGACGGCTCCCCGCCTGGCCAGCCTCAAAGCCCGCGGGGTCGACGGACATGTTGGCTGACAGCTCCACGGTGGCTCCATGACAGGAGGCAGAGTGGATCGGGAGAGGACTGCGTGGGCGAGCTCGAGATTCCAGGTACTGCGAAGGCTCGGGGTTCAGATCCCTCGTGGGACTCTGCCGGCTCGTGGTCGAGCCGGGCGATTTGATGCAATGCCTGCCAAGAAAAAGTCCAGGCTCAGTAGAACTGTCCACAAAACTTTTCCTAAAAACATGCTTTCAGATTCATAAGGCACCATCCCATGCTCAGTCCCCTCCATAATATCCTCAAAATCCATCCATCCACCCATCCAACCATCATCCAACCATCCATTTATCCTGGTAGGGATTCTGGAAGTGGGTCTGGAGCCTCAGATGTCCTCAGTTCCAATTTAATATTAAATGTAATAAGTAATTTTGACTTCTTTCTACACTGTAAGTATAAAGCAACAGTTATAGAATTTGAAGAACACTGAATCAAGGCCGATGGTGCTGATTTTGCCTTTTTCTTCTTATTGCTTTGGTGACGGAGAATTTTAGAGGGATGCAGAAGTGAATGAGAAAGAGACATCAGGGGTGAAGAGAGCAGACAGGCAGCACTTTTCCTTCTTCTGATCTGTATGCAATTAATTAAAATCAATCCCCTCAATGTTACCTCATTTTGATATTTTCAAAGTTTTTCAGTGATGTGATGTTCACAAGTAGCAGAATTCCATGTTAATATGTGATGGTACATTGACGTGTGCTTATAGCTGAAGCAAAGCCAGTCTCCATTGCACTTCAGGCCTCTGTATTGTCCACAGCATCAACCATGACGCACACAACCGTCTTTATCGAACACCATGCAAAGGACCTCTGATTTCAGCTCCTTTTTTAGACGACCCGTTCACGCCGCTGCAGAAAATGCAGGAAACGTGTCATTATAGGACATTAACAGACCCGTTTTGGCTTTAAACGTTCTGAAAGATTGCAGCATGGAGACGAAAAGCAACAACAAAAGCTATTCAGAAAGATGTCATATTTTTAATTACTGTTCTAGGTGTTCGGCTCACACAACCTTTGATCTCCCAGAGTGTATTATGTTGTAAAAGACAAGCGACAGGCGCTGCAAGCACGCTGTGGGTGGCCAAATCTCGGCAGAAAATCAAAAGAAGACTCTGAATGGGTAGGAGCCTAGAATCTTTGGTGCGGGATGCTTACTTGTTACTGTATCGTTGTTTTACAACTTTATTACATAATTCAACAGGATTAATGTTGGTGAGACAACCTGAAATACCCAGGGTTTGATGCCATCAGGATTAGCTATAGGGTAAGAGAGGCCAAATCAGTGACCAAAACAGGTGACGATAAAGTACAGCCATAAAGCAACAAGGACTGTGACACAGGGATCTCCACCACAGCAACACGCCCCCCCCCACCACAGTCAACCAGTCATCTGTAAAAAAAAATACATTTCGCTGCCTATATTTACCAACAACTGACATCACAAGCCTCAGAAGGTCTGAAAAAAAATGCCCATTTGCTCACAAATTGATGATTAGTAACGGTTTGTGACATTGGAGAGCAGAATGAGTGTGAGACATTTCTGCATGCATTCTATCACAAACAGACCAAACATTAATACTGGAGAAAAGTCCTTGGCTGTAACCAAAAAAAAAAAAAAAACTCTAGATGTATAAAAATCTCCTTGGTAACAGTCGACCGCAGGAGGGCAGGGACCATTATCCTCTGACACGGGTTGACACGCTCAGGGGTGCCCGCAGTTGTGTGCAGATATTTTGAGAACAGGACCTCTGTCTGTGTGTGCAGTTTAGCTCAGGTGACAGTGGCCTTGAGGACAGATTGTGTTCTGCACCTGTCTGGGGCCCCTGGAGCCCAGCGGAGGCTGCGACACAGGGAGCTCACCCACGGGCCTGTTAATAGCATTACCATCAACGAGACGTTAACCCTCCCTATCGCGGTGGGGTCTGAGAAGCTTACATAAACACACGGGATTGTGGGAAATGTATTTCTGGGCACAAGACCCTTTGTACAGTGGAGTGTGACATACAGTGTGCCTAAAGCTCATTTAAAGTACTGCTTTACATATGTGGAATTTAAACCACATGGTAACCGGCTAAAAGGTTCTGCTATGCAAGGTACCGGACATTTCGCACCTCAACAGTGTGACCTTCGCAAATGGCACATGATGCATGTAAATGATGACCTTAGAGGGTACGATTACCACGTAGTAACATAATGCCCCGATATCCCATAAATCAGCCCGAATCAGACACACGCAGGCACTGCAGGGAGGAAGCACAGTCTTCCTTACATCCTTGACTTTCAGCCGAGGAGAATGTGGGGTGTTTTACCGGAGATGGAGACAATCCCCGCTGCTCCGGAACGTGCAGAGAGGAAGATTCACAGCACCAGACTAATGACAAAGAAATCTTGTAAGGGTGAGACAAAATAGCAGTATTGCTACTTTTCCATGGTGAGAAGGTGCCCATCCCCTGTCTGTGCATTATATAATATACATACATTGACAGTTACGTATCTAACAGACATTTTTATCCAAAGCGTGAGACAATCTAGAAATCTGGGTCAGCCAAATCCAGAAGAATTGGGGCTTAAGTGCCTTTCTCAAGGGTCCAATTCTGACCTCACTCTTCCAACTCTGGGTTTTAAACCAGCAACCTTACGGTCACAGGTACAGAGTCCATCACCCCCGGAGCCACACGCTGCCAGCAAGGCGCACCAGGGCGCTTGATTGTTCTGCGATGCTCATTAACCACATGCTTTAACTCTAAACATATGGACAGAGCGAACAGCAAGCATTAAGCACACAGTGAAACGTGAGCCACATAACTGGACTTTGTGCACCACTGTCAATCTATGCAAGATCTGCACTGCAATTTGCATGTGACATGCCCACTATTGAACTATATTGTTGCCCGTTCCCGGTGTCAGGCAGCGAATTACTTCTCAGCAATCTGAGGAATATCCTCAATAAGGGCTGACTTGACATCAGCTGCAAGGCTAGGGGGTGAGCACTGCTCCCATACCCCTAATGCTGATCCTACCCAAGATCCTACAGATTAGTTGATCGTGATACGATCGGACGCCTTGTGACTGTATAGAAGGTAAAACATGAAAAGCCGTGGTGGAGCAGAATGGCCGATGCTTGCTGGAGATCTGGATATGGAAGGCAGGCTCAGAGTAGGAGATCCAGATTTTCATCGCAGCTCTGTAGGGGGGTCTCGCTCGTGTCGGCGTGGCCACGCTTCAGGGCACAGCACCACCTCCCAAGACAACAGCGGGCCTCTGCAGCTCCCGGTTTATGTCTGATCATGGGTGACGAGCAACCTTCAGCTGGAGATGTGCGACAGACGCGCTGGTTTTTAATGGAGCTGTGGAATTCGGGCGGGGGGACATCTGTCCCGGAGCCGATGCCTGTTTATCGCCCGCTCAGGTTTTATCTGGTCCGGCCAGCACATATGGGAATGATCCATGGACTAAATAAGCAGAGACGTGTCTGATCAGAAAATCATGTCTGTATTTGGAGGGAAATCGCCGTGCTCTCTTATGTGGAAGATCCGCAGAAGCCTGTTTTAGGCGTCCAAAAAGATGGCCTTCGGAAGGTCAGTCACGACGGAGGCGAATCCAGCCTGATGTGCTCATATGTCGACGTGCGACTTGGCCGCCAAGGCGCCTTTTGTGGACCGGAGAGCTTCGCCGCTTCGGTCACCTGCCTGACTCGGGCGTGCTGTCTGTCTAACTCTGCTAGACGAGCCGGCAACGGTGACGGAGCCTCTCTGTGACTCAACGTGCAGGAGCGCGGAGGCTTATTAGCATTTGAAATGGATAATATAAATAAATGTGTGAAGAAGACTCAGTCCATGATGGATCATACATGGAAGGAGCAGATGGCACTTTGAAGATGATTGATCATGTTTGGCATGTCCAACCCAACGGGTCTTACTGCAGCAGCGCCGTCTCCAACGGCAACAAACGAACGACAGCGCCTGAACACGAATAAATAAAAACTTAAATGAATTGTGCGCTTATTGAGGAATGTTTGAAAATAAACATCTGGGTGCATTTTAAAGACGCTATGAATTTCTTCGGTTGGGATTTAAACCTCATCCACAGCATAGACGTCCTCCTGTGCTTTAAATGATGCTTGACTGCAAGCCATGTAAACATATTGGCTGTCAGGTCATGGCATGCACACATATCGCCGGGTGTGTGCGTGCATGGGAACATGCGTGTGCTCTCGCATTAACATGCAGACGCTGCTGTTTTGCTGCCTGATAACGTTCATCACTAAACAGTAACTAGGACCTGTCTGTAAGGGCAAGAAGACGTTCCAAAACAATACTTTCTAAAATATGGCTGCATCTTTAATGTAGCAAAAGTCAAGTGCTACCTGAAGTAAATAATATAGTTTATTAAAAATTATTTCTCACTCTTTTTTATGTTTTGTGTACTATGTACTTGTTAAATTTTTTTGCACTCTGTGCTCTGTCTTTGAACTTTCTCTTTGTTTCGTGAAATATGTTTGTATCTGTGCACTTTATGTACTTCACTCCTGCAAGCAACAGAATCCCCCCCCCCCCCACTGGAATCGGTGAAGTCTGTCTGTGTGTTTCCTAACGAATTAAATGGCGAGTCAGGTTCAGACCTACGGGATGCAGCCATGCTTCATCTTTGCCGTGGCCCCGATCAGCCGCGGTTTGACCTAATGCACTCCCAGCGGTCAGGGGTGACTCCTTTTCTCCCACATCACACCCGCATTTCTTTGGCCGGCAGTGAATCGGTCAGTTTACTCTGTAACAATGTTTCACTGGATGCTCGTAAACATGAATATGCCGATTGTGTTTAATTCCATCCCGATACCCTGATCTTGCCTGTTGTGTTCTGCAGATGAATTGAGCTTCACAGGATGGCACTCACTTAAACACACCCTTATGAGTCGCATACATGCCTGATCTGGAGCACATATTGCTGTTTTAGCTAAGAGTGAATCCCTTTAAAAGAGACGAATGGATAATGAACGAAGGAAAAATCTTCATTGCATGTTTTCTTGTATTTATGCAACGCGACATTAAGAGCTTACCACACTATGTGACGTAGAATCTCTTTGCTAGTCTTCATTTTTCATGATATTTTATGCTATTAAAAGAAAAACTGTGAAATGCAGACCAGATTATGCAAGTGTAGTCTGTTTTATCTGACTCAAAGGATTGTAAGGGGTCCCATATTATTACAACTGTCCTCCACCCAAGAAGGCTGTCGGAGAGTCTGAACGTGTGTTGGAGACCCTAGCCTCAGTGGGAAGGACCTGGTGATTGCCAGGAAAGGTCACAGAGATCACCTGCCCTGCGGTCTTGGCTGGAAGACACATTGCGGAGCGGGGAGCTGCCAGGAGGAGGTGCTGCAGACATCAAGCCACAGAAAACCCTGCACTTTTGCAAGTGTCTGCACGACCACCCGCCTGCTTAGCCTGTCAGGGCACCGGCACAGGGCATGCCACATGCTCTCTGTTAGTGCCTTGAACCCACACCTTCCTCAGCTGCCATGCGACAAGTAAAGGGACAGGTTGCGACAACTCCCAGGATCCTCCTGCAGGGTCAATCCAACACAAAATAAATAATTAAAAATCCCAGCTCTGAATCTTCACTCTGCCGCTCAGTGTCCCTCTGTATCTGTGGTCAGAAGGTCATTGGTTAAAATCCCGTGGTCGGCAGAGTGATTCCACAATTGGGCACTTGAGAAAACCCCTTTAACCCCAATTGCCGCAGGGATACTGGCTGACTCTACCTCAACTGTACATTGTTTTTGATAAAAGCATCTCCTAAATAAATGTAAAATGCGCTTACGAACCTATTTAGATCCCATACCTTCAAAGTTAATTTAGGTAGATTCTTAGGACAGTTTGCAGAAAATTGCAAGAAATTTCAAAGTCCTAGTGTGGTCTTCGGCACATGCAAATGCTTCAAAGACTGAAAAAAGAACACAGAGGATGATTTAGGAAAGATGCAAAGTGTTACTCTTACGGTTTGGCATTTTTCACTGTGCTCTTCCAGGAAGGCCTCTTCCTCTGGGGTCTGAGTGACAGTTGTAATAATGTAACACTCGGGGGAAGAGGCTGAATAGAGACAGGCGGGAAGCCAACTACAATATCACCACGGCGACGGCAAGGCCAAAACCGACACTCTCTCTGTGTGTGGCCCAAGTGGCTTAGCTCTTCGGGTGCCTGGTAAAACACCCCTCCTGTTAATAACCACTGCGCATCCCATACGAGACTCTCAGGAAACAAGCTTGAAAAGAAACAAATGACAGCCATGCTAACACACTATAATCCAGTAAAGAAAGGGTTATGGTGTCTTACAGCGATGAAAAACAAGGATAGTCACTATCTAGTAACCCTTTACCATTGGGATGAGTGCTGAAGGGCTTTGTTTCTGTGTTGGGGGTGTTTGTGCCCATAGCAGCGTGTTTTCGAAGCGCCCGCGAGTGAGTAATGGGCTCCTCTGAAGTTAGCCCCGATGTTGAGATGCGGCCCTTGGTGTTTCCACGTGACGATACAGGAGAAGCGAGGGCGAATGTGGCCATACGTAAACAGACAGTTGCATTCTTGCAGCGCTGCCAGCTTCCTCTTGGCATTCTGGTTCACTTCAAGTTGGAAGTTACCCCCGTGTGGAGAAACACAGAGGAACAGACACAAATATTTAGAATCCACCCGTCCGTCCGTCCGTCCGTCCGTCCGTCCGCTGGCACTTGGGCTCCGTATTCAGAGCGTCTCCGAAGCGAAAACACGGCGAGTCCAGATCAAAGGTACAGAGGTTTGTGGGAAGGAAGCTGTGCCGGAAACTCTACGGAGACCATGTCACCACCCTCCTGCCCCTGTGTCTCCCAGGGCTCCGAATGCAGAAAGTTTTCCATACGGCTCTGCACTGTTTAACCTCCAATAAAACCTTCAATCCACCACGGGGAGATAAAGAGCTCCGCTTAATACGTGCATTTTCTCTGTGCCCTGCGGTCATGCGCTACCCTGCCGCTCTGAGGCATGCCTTCCCGCACTGGTCCGTGAGGTGTCGCAGCAAAACTCTAACGGGACGGGCCTTTTAATGAACTTGTAATGCTCCCTTGATTTCGGTTAATGGGGTCTTCATATCTCCCTATAGCCTCTTTGTTCCGGAAATAAGGCGACCCGGGTTAAGCTCAGTTCAGCGGTGGAGACGTGCCAGTGGATGAGCCCTTTCCTTTATTTTAATTGACTAAGCTGGCGAACTCCAAATCCAAGCGCATCTGATGCGTCAACGCAGCCATCAGCTCGTGGCGTTACTGCCTGGTAGAACCGTTATTGTTTTCTGCCTCAACTTGAAGTGGTAGACCTGGGAAGTGCCGTCGAGACCCAATATCCCTCTGGCATTGGGAACTCAATAAGGACTCAGACACAGGAGAAAAAGGATGTAGGATCCCAATTAATCAAGCTGTCTTGCTTGTCTCTCCGCCATGGTGAGCCTCACAGAGCACACGAGCACCTGACATGCAGAAAAAGTGCAGAGCGCAAACACAATGATGTCATCGGGCCAGACAATATGGAAAAAGTACAGCAGTAAAACAAGTCCAGGTTTTTTCAAAAGAAAAGCTGGCTGTGTGTTTGCCGCTTTTTGAGATCAGTAAGCAAGCGGAGTGCAGGGTATTAGCAGCGTGTGTCCTGGGGGGCTGGGCCTTCAATGCAAGCGGGGAGCAGACGGGCCCTTTGATGGGGTGGCGGGCCCTCTGACAGGCTTGTTTAGGGGTGGGGGCTGGGTCTTGCATGCGAAATGAGCTCGGGGACAGACACCTCGCCATGGCTGCCCTGCCAGTCTGCAGATAAGCGTCGGGAATGATTTCCTGCCATGGCCCCCACGTGGAACTGAGCCCCCAGGCGGGAGAGAGGCAGCCAGGTGCCAGGGGCGCAGATAAAGCCAGGCTACTTTAGCGATTAGCATGGCTAGCTCGCGGAGGGAGCCCGAGAGCAGAAAGAGGGCGAACACCCGCGACTGGAGCCTGGTGCTCTTCCCTGCCGCCAGGGAAGAGGAAACCGTCAAAAGGAGAGGTGAAGCCAAAACAGGGAACTTTTCTTTACATCTCATGCAGTCGTCTCAAGTTACGAGCCAGCAAGCTGACTTAAGCTGAGAGGGTTGGATGTTTCTCCTTTAACGCCTCAAGCAGCGACGGAAAGAACTGAATTCGAAGAGCTGAGTCAGCTGAGGGACGCAAGCAAACACTTCTGAAGCTTCTGAAGTTTATATTTAGTTGACAGGCTCAGACATGTTGCTGGACGTCTGTGGAGGAGCCAGACTAAGGGCTAATGTTGCTATGGGTGTCAACAGAGCGGAGGATCAGTGGTGCCCACCAAGGGCAAGTCGTTGGCAGCCAATCAGTTCCTCACGATTCTTTAGGTATCCCAGCAGCCAATCAGTGGTTTAGGAATCCTGTGGTCATCTGTGAAACAGATTGACATTGAAGGGAAACCTTTGACCTTTTGCAACAATCGGGCACTGGTAGCAATTAAAGCCAAGAAATTAAACTTAAAGAACCTGCACCTGTGCATGATCAGCACAATGAATAAATACAAATAAATGCAGGCTTGCATATAATTCGGTTTGGTTTGGAGTGTACGTTTGCAGAGCACTGTGAATTGACACCGTAAATCACTGCAGGAGGACATCACAAACTCTGTGCCTTAGAATGAAATGAATGGTTTTGGGATAATTAAAAGATAAGGTAGTTAATTCCAGTGCAGGATAAGAGACTTCTGAGACCCCGATTTGCTCATATGTCTTCTGTGTTCAACAGGGATCATATTGTAAGACTTTATTGTAAGCAGGGAGTTCTGTGGGCAAGTGGAGTCAGCTATGATGGTCTAATTGGCCTGAGCACCCAGGACTGTGGGGATCGCGCAGGCTCATGTAGACCCTTTGCTTTAACATCTCAATGTTTTCCTGTCAGCGTGAGTTTGCAGAGTCACCTAAGAAAACAAGGCACAGCAAACACAGGTCCTAAGCAGCGACGACAGGCTGCTAGGTGAGAACCTACTTCAGACGGCACGCCACGCAAATTTAGGATTAAATCTGCCACCAGGTGGCACTCTGGTAACCCGTTTCCTGTTCAGAGGGTCAGTCTTCAAGCTGCTGTTTGAGTGCGATCGTCTGAAAAAGTATGTGAACCGTAATGCCCCCAGGGGCAGGCCTCGTCCAGAGGGCAGTTACAGACTGCTTGGCCTTCCCTCCCCAGCATTCGTAAAATTTCAAAAACAAACGCAAGCACAATAACTATTTTCTTTGTTCCTGGAATATGATGTTTTTTTTGATTCTGAAAATTAATGAGAATTTGAAAATGTTTACTAAATGTCACTCGGGCGGGATTTTTAATTCTGCCTGCTCGCCAGCGCTCTCAATCAATCACCCGCTTGATAATGGAGTGAGTAATTCAATATAAAAACCAATCTATTTTTCGGCCAAAATACATACAAAGTGTGACCGTCTCGTTATGGACCGATTTCACAGCAATTAGGCTAGACCAAACATTACCCCCCTCCTACCCCATCCCCGGCAAACCCTTCCCTCTGAAAAGCAAACAATTGGCTGAAATAACGGGACAACGTGAATAATACAGGGGCGTCCTGAGTGTGCGGCTCTATGCCCAGACACGGCTGTCCGCCGCCGGTTTCCACTCAGATGCCACAATGTCACTGCTAGCCGGAAGGTGGGTAGTCAAGGTGTCACACACACACAGAGCTTTTGGCCGCATTTCAGCTGTCATGTTTGCTGTGCTCTCAGTGTCCAATCACAAGCCACGGTTCACTCCACATGACACACATCTCATCATTGTCCACCAAACCCGGACTACAATGCTTCAGATACACATATCAAGTGTTAGATGATACATGTATCTAAAATCCATCCATCCATCCATTGTCATAACCAGTTATCCAGTACCTGGTGGTGGTTATCCTTTTACAGTATAAACATTGTTTCACCACAGGGATACATGTTTGTCTGTCTCAGCTCAGTGGCTGTGCCATCTGACCCAAAGTACCTTTCTGAGTTGGACGCGTGAGCGTGGCGGGTGATGGCCACAGAGCGTGGGATCTGCCTCTGGGGGACGCTTTGCGCTTGTCAGCGACCTCGGCCAGCTAACCGGGAAGTGCTGAAAGAGGTCTGAGTGTCTGCGAAGCCAGACTCCCTGGACAGCATCACAGGACCTGCAAGGGTGGGCTGCTGTCTTGAGCCAGGTGCCAAGTATTCTCTCTGTCCCGCTCGGCCCGCATGTGGGGGTGTCTCGCCTCCTCTTTCAAAGGGGAATCATTGAGCTGGAAGCCTGATTCTCAAAAGCGGCAGTAGCTGCTTCTCTAGTGCCTGCAGAGGTTGCCCGTTATGTCTGGGTGTAATTAGCAGCGCTCACGGGTCCATGTGGGGGCCCCGGGGAGACCCCTAGCTGCCGGCATCATCCCGACGGGATCTCTGCTGCTAACTTTGATCATGTGACAATGTCTGGTACAGCTCGGTTCTCACTACGCTTCCCGGCCGTCGCGCGGACCCCCTGTCCAAGGCCCTCGTCCTCACCGGTAGCATGTCGGGATGTGTCTGCGACTCACCCGTTCAGATGCAGATGAATAATTAAAAGGCTCTCCGTGCTCATCTCTCTGTTCCTGTTTCCCTCCTAGCTGGATATTTATGTTCACAGGTACTGGTGTTGGCTCTGCTCTTTTCTTCATTTTTTTTTGTTGTTAAATCTCCCCTGCTGCTCTGATCTAGGTGTGGTGTCAGGTTTTATTTATGGCCGGTCTCTAAGTACCACGGAGCGGCCTGTCCTCTGGAATGCATGAGAGCAGCTGTTGGATCACTTACTCTTAACGGCAAACTAAAATGTACATCCACCTTCCATGGATTCTGGTCAGCAGCAGAGATTTTGACTCCCTCACATATAAAATACAAACAGCTGTTGCGTACCTTCTAGAGATGTACAAAACCCCAAAAGCTGTTTTCGAGTCCGGTAATATGGAATGCTTTGCTTGTGCAAACCAGAATATGTACCTCCAAATAAACTAAGCATAATGGAATGACAAAATTCTGAGAACAATTAACTTGAACAATTGTAATCAGCAATTCCTATTCTTGTTCAGACATTTTTAACATCTGCAAAGAAATAAACTATAAAATTATAGAGTAAGAAGTATCGTAAGCTGGTTCAGTACTCCATGGAAAAGTAAGAAGTATCATAAGCTGGTTCAGTACCCCATGGAAAAGTAAGAAGTATCGTCAGCTGGTTCAGTACTCCATGGAAAAGTAAGAAGTATCGTCAGCTGGTTCAGTACTCCATGGAAAAGTAAGAAGTATC
>JAODKE010000041.1:7863675-7888025 GCA_026779605.1 Mormyrus hasselquistii
GGGTCCCTGTAATCAGTGGAGGTCAGCTTTGGGGGCTTGGGGGGATCCTCTTCAAGGGCGGCTGTTCGGGTCACCGGCGCCGGCCCCGGCCGCTCCCCACCCCCCCCCCCCCCCCGCCAGCACTCCTCACATGCAGGGCCAGGCTAGCTCGGCCACCTTTCTGCCTTTCCGTGAGGGCCCTTTATCCACTGTGAGGTGCCCAGGGCGCGGTCAGATCCAAAGCACAGCGGTTCTTTCAGATGCCGGGAAGCTACAGCGTTCAAAAACAAATTACAGTGAGTGGTGGGTCACATGGGATGTGGGTGGGGCCCAGGGGGGTGGCCGATGAAGCAGGTCTAGCTGCTTGTGGTACCTTTTCCTCCAAATCACACCACGATGAATATGAATAATTGCCAGACTCATCCAGACGTGTCCTCCTGGAATTGATGGCCCTTCAGAAAAACAGCCCCCCCCACCCAAAACAGAGCCCCCCTCCGACAGAAAAAAGGCCAAAAGCCCCTGTACCTCAGACGAAACATGTGTGCAGTGCATCCCAGAACAGGCAGCGTGACATTAGTATAAATAGATCGCAGTGACTCACATCCTGCAGGTCAACAAATTCTAATAACTGTCATGCAGGTATCGACAGTCTCCCCCAGGTCTGCTCTCGATAATGGGATTCGGCTAGAGGAAAACTGCACTCAATTCGCAGTTTTTATTATTTTTTTCCCCCCTCTGCCTCCTGCTTTGTATTCCCACCCCGCCTCAGACCCGGAGGAGACCAAGGCAGCGGTGACGCAGCTGAGCGCAGCTCAGGGAGATCCTGTGAGAAAACAGCTCATTTTACACATACTTATAGCTAATAGTAAACTAGGAAAGAATTACTCATTTCTGTGCTTGAAACAATATCTAGATGGTGAGTTCAGAGCGTGAGAGCTGTGCTGTTTGTTTGTGTGTTTTTTTTTTTTAAATCCAGTCTAGACAGTCTCGGCAGTGAAGCACTCTACGGTGTCTCTGGGCCGCCAGTCACTTACCCAGAATGCCTCTGGGCCACGTTTCTGTATCGGAGACCTGCGACGGACCCGGTCTGACATGCAGCCTCTGACATGTAGTCTGGAATAATAGCCCCCCCCCGCCTCACTCTCCAATCAGCCATAGGGTGGACGAATAAAAGTGAACGCCCCCACAGCTGCCGTGGACTTGCAGGCACCCTGACGCCCCCACCTCCTCCCGGGGTGAATAGCAACCGGGGGCCACGTCACGCCTTTTCACCAGATCGTCACCTGCTCAGTCCTGCCATTTGAAGAGGGATTGCATTTTAATTCACAGAAAGGTTATGAACACCCCCTCCCCTCATCGGCCTGTCTCTGTGCAGAGAGATAAATCCCAGAAAAGATTTTAAAACGCGCTACGCTGCCATTTGAAGGAATTCCCCGAGAAACACTGCAAATGTCTCTCTCACGTAAGGGTGTCGCTGTTGATTTTGGACCCCATGAAAGCTTATCATGTCACTCAGGGGCCCTTGGAATTATCCAAACTCTACCCTCCCCCTTACGGCACCCCTGCCCTCAGGTGTTTAGAGGTTATTTCGCATTAGCAGCAATGGTGATCCAACTAGGCCCAGTTTAGTTTGGCAATACAATAATAATAATAAGTTAAAGTTATGTTTAATTGTTTAAGTTTTAATACTTTGTACACTGATGGTAAAGTGACTGACAATCCTGTCAGTGAATCTGCACCAAACGGCTTCACCTGATGTGGGCAGGTGCGGTCAGCTTTCCCACCCCCACTCGGGGTGGGTGACGCGCGCTGGCTCACAAGGCAGAGGGCTGGGTGACTGAGGCCAGCTGGACGGGCTCCGGCGGAACAGACTGGCACGTGCTCCTCTTAAGGGGAAGGGGCGACTGTCAGTGCCACAGCCACGCCTGAAACGGACCGCAAGGAGAGGAGTGTGAGCTGATAGAAAGGAGCAGGCAGCGAGTGGACAGCCTGTGTGTGAATGTGTCCAGGCAAGCCTGTGAAGCGCTGTAATAGTGCATAAAAAGCCACAGCGCTCCTGCACCACATGTCAAAAGTTAACCTAAATATATTTGAAACCTGATATCACAAAAAGGAGTGTATACAAAAGCAGGATTGTATATGTACTGGCCTGTAGTATTTCGGCAGAGTCTGACACAGGAGCAGACTGCCAGGGCCTGCCAGCTCGGGTCCTGACTGACAGCTACGTCATCACCCTGCTCTCTGATTGCCGCAGACCTTCGGCCGCGGCTCCTCCCCCAGCCTCCCATCTGCTGTCCCGGGTCCAGCGAGGGGCATCGCTGATCCCCAGCTGCATTTAAATCGCGTAAAACCTAAACAAACGCCTGTCTTTTATTTCTTTCACTCATTCTCTCTTTTTTCTTTCTTCCTCGCTTCCTTTCAGAGGACCGAGGGCAGCCCCGTGTGAGAGGAGAGGGGGAGGCGAGGCCCCCCCGGCTGCTCAGACACTCATGGGAGACACGCACGGATGTTCAAAACGACACACACACACACACACACACACACACGCACACACACATACACTGACTAAAAATGACGCACACAATATATATATATATGCACTGTTTATATATCACTATCATTGTAGGGATGCTCCATTCATTTCTATGGGCATAACCTTAATCCTAACTACTGTATGATGACTTTTTGGTTATTTTACTTTGATTCCATCCACAGTCATTCCAATCATATTGTCCCCCACAAGCTAAAAAGTAAAATTAAAAGGACTTTTACCGCATTGTGGGGATATGTGGCCACCGCAAAGCGGTAAATATAAACCCACGGTCGCTCACACTGTCTTACACACGCACATACGCGGTCACTTAAAACGGCATACACACGCACACACATGGCTGCTCAAAATGACATATAATGCACACACCGTCAGCACAACACACACGCGCACACACAGTCAATAACAGCTACACACGCACGATCACTAAAAACTACATATAAAAACACACACATTGTCACTTAAAATGACGGGCACACTCATACAGTCACCTCTCAACTCAAACCAGTGTATAAATCTTAATATTACCAAAGCAGAAAAAGAGATATTTTATCATCTCCTCTATACCCACAAGCCCAAATACAAACATACATATTCAAAAGCTAAGGTAACTGTAAAAGACACAATGCAGGGTGGCTCAAGTGTGGCTGTACTGTGGAATAACATTATTTTCCTAATATATATTTATTCTAGGACACAATGAACATATTAAATTTGAAGTTCAAGTTCCCCCACCATAACAGTGTTATATGAATCAGAAAACAGACAACTAGATTAAATCACTGTACATTTATACCAGTATAAATTACCAGTATTATAACAGTGAACCTACTGTATTCCCGTACACATATATGTAAGTCTAATATATGCCGTAAATCTAATAGAAACTTACACGTAAGTTAGACTAGGAAAAAACATCAATGTTCACACCCCAAGCAGTTTCTGCACAATACACTGGGAATAGTGCATATTTGATTATGACATAAGAGCTCGCGGTGAGGAGTGGGGCAGGGTCCGATGTATTTTACATACTCGTATGTATAATTCTAAGTGTTGAATGAGGAAGCTGGAGTCCATATCCTCTCACTGAGCTGTGCTCTGATTCTCACTGAAGTCATTTTCAGTGCCGTCCCCCAAACAGGACGAAAACAAACAGCAAAGGGAGGCTGACCGTTAATATTTTATCAGAGGAGGGACAGGCGAGGGAGGCGCGCCCTCCTCATTTGCATGGCTGACAAGCCGGGGCACAGGCCGCCTGGGAGCGAGGTCTGCAGCTGAGGCACCTCGTTAAGCAGCCAGACAGTCGCTGACGCCAGATTGGAGGGCTGGGCTGTGCGGGGGGGGTTGGGCTTTCTCCTGGGGACAGGGGGCTCGTAAGAGGCCTGTGGGAAGAGCAGATCTCAAGGAGGGGCAGGGCTGTGGGACGCCGGGGCCGGTGAGGAGGCGCCGTTAGGGGTGCTAAGGGTGAGGTATCACTCCCTGTGAAATTAGGGGAGTGATCGTAGTGGAGGCGACTGGAATGAACAGCTAAGCCAAACAGGCAAGCTAAACAACACTGGCTCACTTATTCAGCATCTATACCCATGTAATAATAATAATAACAATAATAATAATAATAACAACAATGATGATGATAATGATGGACACAGAAAACAAAGATCTGAAACATCTTCTCTTCATCTTTTTGGCAAATGTTTAACATCTAAATGTTTGACGTGTGATAATACAAAAGGATTCATTTCCCGGCCATAAATGGTGCCAGAAAACCAAAAATCTATCATTAGTATTATTAATGTTATTAGATCACATTATGTTATATGTTCTTTGAATATTTCCCACAATAAAATCTGACATGTGTGGCTGTAAAGCTGAAACACATCTGACTGACTATATTGACTGACTGACTGACTACACAGTGAAAGAAGATTAGCGAAAAACTAAAGAGCTGATTGCCACTCTGCTGAAACGATTGACTCAGAAAGAAAGAAAGAAAGAAAGAAAGAAGGCAGAGTTTTTCATTTAGTCAGTTGTTATTCTACAGAAGGCACCTCTCAAATGGCTCTGATGAAATTAGTTAAAAGGAGGTTTAGTAACAGCATTAATCTCATTTGCGTGCTCAAAAATGCAATAAATGCCCATATCCAAAAATCTGAACTATATTATGCATGCATTCCATATATCATGGATTCTGTTATTTAAAATATATTAAATTAGTACAATAGGGTGAGTACCGTGACTCACAATAAAAATATTGGTTAGCTGTTTGATATGTAGATTAATGAGTGTGTTGAATATGATGGAGAAGTTTCAGAGGTTCTTAGCATAGTGATTCTACAGAAACTGTATGAAACACAGCAGAGAAAACCAGAGAGCCCATCAATACTATGTGAATATATCCAGGTATTGGAAAACTGTCAATTAAACGTGAAAGCAGATCCAATTAGCTGCAGTGAATCCAGCCAGGATTGGTCATAAGACTCACAAGAGGCTACATGCAAAATGCATGAAGGATCAGGAAGCAGAAGCAATAGAAGAAGATAAAGAATCAGGGCTGGAGAGACCTGTCTCATGGGCTCTGGGTCCTGCGTGATGTTTCTTCATGGTCCAAATGGTTTGGTGCTACTTTTCGTAGCCTTTAAGGTTCTGAACCTGAGACACGTTGACATGATGGACCACACATCCTCAGCATAAGCGGTGCTTGTGATGCGAGGCGGTAACTAACGTTGGCTTTCTCTAATGACATCATAGGGACAACATCAGAGAAGCACATCAAAGCACATCAGGACAGAGGCAGCGTCTCAAAGCAGGAGACTCCCCTCTGCTAGTGTCCCCGAGCGACCCGGTACCCATTCCCTCAAATTAAATGGGAAGTGAAGGGCCCCTGAGGGCCGGGCCAGACATTTGCTATTTGATGCATTTCTGTGTCTGATGCTGACCTTTACAGTTATCAGTGCAGATCTGCTCATCTCTGTGAATGATAAGCAGGATGCGGCAAGCAGGCAGCTCCTCCTGCCCTCCGTGTCCCAGGCGGGTGGCACCTCCTGTTCTCCGTGTCCGGAGCAGGCGGTTCCTCCCACTCTCGATGTCCCTCACAGGTGGCCCCTCCCATTTTCCGTGTCTGGAGCAAGTGGCTCTTCCCACTCTCGATGTCCCTCACAGGTGGCCCCTCCCATTTTCCGTGTCTGGAGCAGGTGGCTCCTCCCACTCTCGATGTCCCTCACAGGTGGCCCCTCCCATTTTCCGTGTCTGGAGCAGGTGGCTCCTCCCACTCTCTGTGCCCTGACAGCCTCCTGCTCTCCATGCCCCAAGCAGGCGCTCCTCCCGCTCTTCGTGTCCTGGGTGGATGGCTCCTCCTACTTTCTTTGGCCCAAGCAGGCAGCTCCTCCCACTCTCTGTGTCCTGAGCAGGCAGCTGGGGCGCACAGCCTGATCACGGTGAAGGCCTACTGTAGATACCATTCAAAGCATATGCTAAAGTTTCACCAACTGAGTGGGCCGTACTCCATCTTCACGTTTGTTTGCTATAGAGTTTTCCTGTTAAATCTAAATATATTGATTTATTTCTTCATGACCAAATGGCACTGTTGGGTAATAATTGTGACAAAAGTAAACACAAATATTTTTATCCTGGAAAAACATGCTGAATCAGCTAAGCACAGGGGCTTTGACAGAGATGCATTTTCTCTCGGTACATAGAAAAAAGAAGTTCAGATATTTGAGAACATACTGAATTTTGACAAGGTTCTCTCATCAGATATTTATGAGTCCTTAATAATCATGGAAACAAAATAGGCAAACTTTTGATATGTATATACATATGTATGTATGTATGAATAAATGAAATTGTTGTGGTTCATTACTCCTAAGGCTAAATAGACAGATAGTCTTTTGAGTCCCATTAAGCCAACTTTTGATATGAATGAATGAACGGTATAGTTGAGCTTTATTTCTTCTAAGAGAAAAAAAAAAACAAACTAACTCCTGGGTTCTTTGAACCAAACTTTTGATATGGATCAATGAATGGATAAATGAATGAATGACATTGTCGTACTGAATGACTTACACCTCGTGTTTGTCTTCGCGTCGTTGATTCAGACAGTGAATGATCACCCTCTGAGGCCCATCTGACCGCCGACCCAGCGCCACGGCCACAGAACAGATGGGAGGGGCACTGCTAGGCCCACGCAGCCCATGCAGGGGCCCGCCTTGTGCCTGCTTTAGCCACATCCCTCCCACGTTCAGGCTCGGCCAGCTGGCTGTGATGAAACAGCCCCCCGGCTGGCTGCCAGAGGTGGCGTCCTGAGGAGGTGGGCAGGAAGGTGGGGGCATGGGGGGCACTCTCGAGGTGCTGGCGGTCCTTAAAGCAGCAGCGCATCATTACAGACACACAGACAGACATGGGAGTGGAGAGAAAACAGTAAGTGACAATCATAGGACAATCGGTTAGCAGATATCAGTAAAACAAAGCGTGCAACCAGGGACCGACAGCTGTTTGTGAAGCTACAGAAGGGAATCTACATCTTTATGAATCCGCTGGAGCCTTGGGCTACTGACAGGAAGGTGATGACTATGCTTAGCATGGTACATGTGTGTTATAACACACTATGATGTGTGTATTATTCAGAATAACAGGGTCAACAAAAAGAGGAAATATAAGGTGAAAAGGGAATCCCACATATATTTAATCCTAATTGCAAAGTCATTAATATTAGTTTGGCCTAATGATTAATCAGATTACCTGTGCCATTTAAGGCCCTGGATGAAATGATATACATGGGTTTCTCTTGCAGATGATGGTCAGGGTCTCCTTCTGCAGGTTTAGGAAAAGAAGAGACCGTTCTGATATTAACAGAAGAATCTCCTCAGGGGAGAATATCACGGCCAGAGTTAGTGACGCACCGTCTGCAGGGGCCAGCCAAGGGAGCAGAACGGAGATTATATTCAACAGCAACAAACAAGAAAAGGATAATCACACTATCGCTGCGTCCGGCCAAACGGCTCCGCTTTCAGGAAATGGAAATCGCAGGGACGCTGCTAAAGTGCAGACGTGCAGCTTGCAGTCATCGCATCCTGGATGTGATCGCATGCCGTCCTTATGCACCTTGAGCCTTGGCTGTATGATGTCAGCAGCGATGCTGCATTCCGGGGCAGCTGGCCATTGGCTCTTTGGCCGGTATTTCGGTGACAAATAAGGAGCACGTGAAGCTCATTGCGAATGCGGCTTTACAGAGAGCGAAATAAATGGATGTTGTAGATCCCATTTTAACTAGACAACTTGAAGAAATGGCTAAGGGCAGGTCTGCTTGGCCCAGACGGCGCAGAGGACAAGCTACTGTGTATCTGCGTCACCCTCCTCAGACTCACCTGTGAGCTCATCTGTCACCAGGAAGCATCACTGGCTCCGCTGGGAACCCAAGGCCACGCATGACAAAACGGGGCTAATTAGCCGGGGCTGTGGTCACTCGGCCGCCCGGCAAGGCTCTTGCTGACAGGACAGGCCATCGTTACATCATGGACAGAGGCCCGGGGTCAAAGGTCGAGAACGCTGAAAGGTGAGTCCATTGAGGGAGAAGCTTGGCGCGCTGTATACATAATACATAGCTCTGAGTGTGGTTTGGGGTACAGAGGAGGCAGCAGATGAAGCCATGAAGCCATTCTCTGTTTAAATAACAACATGAAATGAAAATCACTAATTGCTGGGAATGCCAGTTATACGATACGATGCAGCTGCTCTAGGGCATCATTCATAGGATTTTATTTATATATATTATTTATTTTAATTTTTTTTACCAAAGACAAGGTTAGCAAAAAAAGAGATTGAATGGGCAAGGCACAGAGAAAGAGGAGGAGGGAGTCATCTATCAACGTGACAACTGTGCTTAAAACTACCGGGAGAGGGACTCTGTAATCAGTACAGCTGGTGCTCATTGGTCAATATGTGCACCAATCGGCACCCTGAGTTTGACCGGCTGTAACAAATTAATCATTTAATGTTGCATTGCGCCCCAATGCCAGTGCCCATTACTCCCTTGACAGATAGAGGGTGATGATCATAAACCGACGGCTGTGGAGAGAGACTCAGACCACAGCCAAGAAAAGCCTGCAGTTATTCAGACGTCCGACGGGATGCTGAAGACAGAGTAGCCAGACTTATCTTCATTAAGGAGAGAATTGACACCGTCGGGATGCTTGCCACAGAGATAGTGGCCACAGGTCTGGGTCTGAGGAGAGGAAGAGACACACACTCAGCTGGGTCAGAGCCTCCCCAGCCACAGCCAGCAGTGCTGACCTCAGCGCCCATCTTGGGAGTGCTCTGCTCCGTCCGATCCAGTCAGTCTGGGTCCCCGACGCTCCGAGGAGAACATCACTCCTGCGTTTAATTTCTTTCCTGACAGCTGTTGGAGGCAGGTGAGTGGCTTTACATGGTGGCCCGCCCAGAAAGGAAAACATGACCCAGACTAAACTGGAGTCTCCTTGCTTAAAGGAAATCAGCTGCCTTTCTCCCATTAAGCATGAGACTTTGATTAGTTAGGCCAACCAGAACTAGTCTCCCAAATAGATAAATCATAGCTAGGCCTCTCAAAAAAAAAACACGGTGAAACACACTGGCTGAAGCTCAGCTTCAAAGTGCGTGTAAACCAGAAGCAAGCCGTCGGCCTAGATTTGTTCTTCAGGTTCTCCCACCGCATCATCACCTGCGAATGTGCCCAGCGCTGATTGTGTTTCGGGGAGGGCTGGTGGGGAGGCTGGACTTGGTCTCCTCATAGACCCAGACTCTTCAGTTCATACTCAGATACGGATTGTTTTATTCTTACAGGATGTGAGAAGGAGGCAATAGAGGCGAGAATTTCAGAGCAGCCTTGCGTTCAATCTCTGGGACGGCGGACCGTGACTGGGGCCTGCCACTGTAATCTCAGCGGCCCGTGTGCAGTCTGAAAGGAGAGACTCGTAGTTTCAACCCAAGCACTACACCACTATGGAAGGGAACTATGTAAACAATGCGAGGTGCAGACTGCTCCATGAAATCGAGACACGTGACGATAGATGGTGGGGGAGAGGTTATGGAAGGTCTAGACACCACCCTACGGGTCACTGTTCTGAGAAACGTGATCGCTGCACCATTTGGCCACTCGTGACTCTCATGGCCGGACAGACTTGGCTTTGGGGGAGGGGGGAGAGATCAGTGGGGGCAAGAGAAAAAGCGTGCTAAGCACGGGCAGATTTATGACCTGCAGGGGGAAGATTTATGGAATTGTGAGTCGCCACTAATGACCGGGCCCTGGATCGGGCACTCGAGGTACAGTAATTGGAGGGGCGGGCCGTCAAAATCAGAGGAAAAATAAATAGCAAAATTCGCAGAGAGCAAAAAGTAAAGAAAAATCAGGGGCTGGTCAAATGTAATCCTTCATTCAGGACCAGGGTGATGACTCACGCGGCCCCGTGGCTGGCAGTGCACGCACTCGTGTTACATGGCCGAATGCGTGCTGCTGACGGCCCTCGTCCACACAGCTGCCTGCTCTTATATTTTTACCTAGATATTTTCCCCAGAAAGATTCATGAATTGGCCATAATATAATTTTACTATTAAGGTAGGTTCAGGTTCATTCACATTATTTTCAGAGTTAAAAAAACAAAACCTCCCTTGGTCAGAGTGTTTCTGATTTATCATTGGATGAGCTGGATCACCTGATAGTGACCCAAGAGCCAATGGCAGGGAGATTCACCCAAAATTAGGTACCTATAACAGCAGAGGATTTTTATGGGATATTTTAAAATATTGCTGTGAAATAAATTACAGAGTATAGGGCATAATGAATCTTAAGCCACTGCTCAGATAGGGGGATTCATTTCTGCAAGGTAGTACAAGACCATCATTTTAAAATATAGGACAACAGCAGCTCATTTCTATGGCTAGAGGTTACTTACCCGGGAGGCCCTGCTGGGCTCTGGCTCTTTAGCTTCTCTTCCCCGCGTGGAAGCACACTGTTAAAGACACCATGGCGAATATCTAGCCAGCGTGTTAATCAGCAAGCGAACGCCGCATGCAGCTGGAAAATATTTTAATGCCTCGTTATGCAAGAATGACATGCTATTCCAGGACGCTCATGAGAAAGTTCTGTGACACGCAGGGACCCACGTGCCAGGACACCACCGCTGATACGGGGCTGGGAAAGAGAGCGCAGGAGGCCGTCTGTTAGGGATCAGGATGCAGTGGCCGTTGTGCAAGGGGTCCCTGAAGTAGACAGATGGCCTCACCTGACCTGCCCGCAGTCTGCTTTGCGTTTCTTGTCAAGACCCCTCCGCCAGGCAGGGACGTGGCGGCCTGCTGTGCTGCAGCCTCTCTCAGCTGGTCGGGGGTTCGAAGACATGCACGTGTCCAATGTAATCATCAGGGGCATGTCTGTGACAAAATGATGTCATGCAGACCTTTGGAGCAGCTCCGTTCAAGGTGACCATACGTAACTCAGGGTCATCAAAAAGCAACTGAAGGATCACTAGAGTCCTGCAGAGTCATGAGAAACACAGCTGTACACCCACAAAGAGTGCTCTACAACACGATCACGCCCATCTCACAATGAGAAACACAGCTGTACACCCGCAAAGAGTGTTCTACAACACAATCACGCCCATCCCACAGTAAGAAACATGGCCTTGCACCTGCAAAGAGTGCTCTACAACACGATCACGCCCATCTCACAGTAAGAAACATGGCCTTACACCTTCAAAGAGTGCTCTACAACACGATCACGCCCATCTCACAGTAAGAAACATGGCCTTACACCTTCAAAGAGTACTCTACATCAGGATCACACCCATCTTATAGTATTGTAAGTATGAAACTTAAAATATGAAACATAGCCATACACCTGGAAAGCAAATATCATACGTTTCATTTTCTCATTTCCCTGAGGCGAACTGTGACATCACCAAATGGGTCACAGCTCTGTGGGCTGAGATGTGACAGCGTTGGCTTGACATTTATTTGGCCCACCAAAGCTGACCCCTAGTGACAGTGGAGCCATTCCCAGAAGACCAGGCTCACAGTGACAGAGTGCTACCAGGGTCTTACAGACTGAAGAGGGGCCTTAACCCTAAGACTCTGTCCACACGGTAAATGGAGACATTTTTGAGCCATTGTAAATCAATGGGGAGAGTGGAGCTGCTTACTTTGGAATCTTTTAGGGCACAACACTGCGCCTTGGATGATCGAGTAAGTTCCCTCGATTGGATATGCGATTCATGTCTGTATGCAACGCCGACACAAAGTTACAAGCCTGATGTTACTGGGAACAAAAATCAGGGGTTCTCAGGGTTAACAAACATGTGGATATTAAGCCATTGTGATAAATATTAAAGTGTTTTGATGAGTGGTCTTAAAATAAACCCTTGAGCACAGGGATTTTTAATGACCTCAGAGAGGCAGGGACCTCAACATTTCTACAGCCCAGGATCCCTTTCTACCAGAGCACTGGGATCCACACAGACCACAGGATGGGAAAACCGATTGGCCACACCAACACCTCTTCCAGCAGCAACACAGCTTTCCCTATTGGTCTCCCATCCAAGTACCAACCAGGGCCAAACCTGCATAGCTTCAGGTGAATTATCAAGTGTGAGTTGTTGGTTGTGAGTATAAAACTGCATGCCCTGTTGCCAGCAGTGGGTGGTGCTCAACCCAGAAGAGAGAGGTAGAAAGTGCATGAGCTCGTTTCAGCCCAACACATGACAAACCACCTCAGGGATGAGACCCTGAGTGCAGCCATGCAGTGGGCGATACCTCGGCACCACACTAGTCCAAATGGAACAGTGCTACATCTTCCGGTACCAATCCCTATACTTTCCATGTAAGTTGGAGGACCTCCTTGCTGGGCTAGATGTAGATTAACGTCACATCCAGGACAAAGCAATTGCAGGTTAAGGGTTTTACTCAAGGAACCAACGGAGAAGGATCACTCCTGCCATTCACAGGATTTGAACCAGCAACCTTCCGATTGTTGCCACAGATCCATAGCCTCAAAGACTCAATCCACCCACCAAAGAGGCATAAAAACAGAGTGACCAAGACCCAGACACATTAATTTCATAACTTGCAAAATTGCACCTTTGTTGCGAATAACTTCATTAAACGTAGAGATATACAGCAAATTTAGAGACCCAGGAGAATCGGAGGGTAACGGTGTGACCTCACAGCACAGGGCCAGCCTTCCAATAGGAGGAGGTGGAACATTACTCCTGGCCTATGTGTCTTCCCAAGATTCCCCTGCCAGTGTGTGGGAGCAGCCTGGAGTTCAGCTAGAGTCTGACCCTGCCATACTCACCACACATCCTGGGATAAGCAGCTATTGAAAACAAATGGTGCATGTTTCACCACCTGGCAACCAAAATGACATCATAACATAATAAAAGCCATAATATGCAGCATGTATACCTTATAATTTGCTCAGCGGTATGTAAGAAGCTGGCCTCCTGTCCAGCGTGAGCCCTGCCCGGTGCTTCCCAGGATCATCGGTTCATTGTGACCTTGAGTCAGATAAGGGCTAGACAGAAGTCAAGTGGGTGGACGGGGACCTTGTTTTACAGCAAGCAGAGGCGCTGGCGAGAAAACGTCGCAGCCACAAGGGAGCACATGGCGCTATTAACCGGTCCGTCACCGTGCAGATGGGAGTTATATAGGAAAACATATGGCAAAGTCATTTGCGTCCATCATTAACATGCTTGAAAATGTAAGCAGAGCAAAGCAGGCAGTCCTGTGACAGCAGCAGTGTCCTGGCTGGGGCGTATTTACATCAAAGTCTCATTTAGGGAGGGGACAAGGCAACGCTCACAGCGACGAGCTCCTGTCAGATAATACAGTTTACATATTTGTATGTCACATGATTTCCTTTCTGCACTAGGACTAATGATTTATTAACACATGAGTCTCATTAAAAGTAAAATCCAGATAATGTCAGATTAAGGGTTCATGAGTAGAGTGGATTTTTTAAGCAGGAGAAGTTAAAAACGAAGATAACAGAGAATATCAAATCACATTCGAATCTGTTTTGCTGTTAATTTGCATATAGAGGGTTTTCGTGAATATTTTCCTGCTGCTGATGGAGCTGATGTGTTCAGAGTGTCCTGGACGCAAAGCGTCAGATACGGTAGGTAGGTACAGCACACTAGTCTTTGTACTTCCTGGGTTCTCTTCACCAATCTTTCTTGTTATTCAGTGTTTTCCAGGTGTAAGGGAAATGTGATGGGCTGAACCTTGCACTGCTTTTCATTCCTGGTTTCAGACGTGACCATGTGTGACCCCTCTCACAGGTCAGAGGTCGCCGGCCGGCCCACAAGTGCATATCAGCCTATTGGTGCTATGCTTTAGCTGTCCTTATCAGTGCCAGTGGCGAAATGAACCCGGCGGCTGCTTCCAAGGTTTTCGGAGGCAGTTGGGTGGGGAGAGGGTGCAGTGGTGGGGAGCACTGGTGTTACCTGGATGCCATGGGGGGGTAAAAGTTGTCGCAGAATACAAAAGACGCATGACTTGTACACAATGTGCTAATTAATTGGGTGGATACAGGTGGTCATGTGACACTGACATAGTACCTTATACAGGGTCCCGCTCTCATTAGCCGCACTCTTATCTCGAGCGTTTAATATCACATGACCAGCTGCTTCCCAGTCCTCAAACCCTGCCGAAAAGCACATGGCAGCCCCTCTTCGTTTAGCGAGCATATCAATGATATTCATGGATAACGTTAAAAGGACGCACACTTACGTCATATGAGCTCCCCTGAAGAATTTTGTAATATTTTTTTTGTGGTATTTTCCGTCCGTCCGCTCTTCATTCAGAAGATTTCTAAGCTGACACCCCTTTTTTCCATTGGATTTTGTGGGCTGCTCTCAGCTTCTGCAAATCTACATTCCAATCATGATTTTTTTCTGCTGTGCTGCAGACATTTTGAATAGCTTCTACTCTTATCACAAAACTTAGTGGAGACTAAAAAAAATGGAAAATACTTTTCAAACAACTAACTATATATGGGCACACTTTATTGGTAGAGGATTGTGAATGAAGGTGTAATAAAGCATTGAAAGACTGATTCTTCAGTTCGGGGCGGGGGCACCTCAAGCCCCCTGCTTAGAGGCCTTCTCTAAACACCACAGGCCTTTGCTAACGTCGGCTAGATCTCCGTGAACTGCGCTGTCCGCTTAAAAGTGTGATTGATCGGAGGAATTGATCCCGCCGCCGCTGCCAGACACGGATCCATAACGACTTCACGTAAATCTCTACAGTCGGGCACAAAATGTCAGAAAGATTTTGTTTTGTGCTATTGAAGGCTTCTCTCTGCCTGCCTTTAAAGACAAGGCAACGGGTAGCGCCTTCATGGTGGCATTCTCTGAATTTTAACAGCCCACATCTGAGCTTCTAAATGTTTAAAATGACTGTGCACATACTTTTAAGGTCAAACTGTCATTGAGTCTGGAGAGAGGAGGATGAATTATATAGCAGGCAGAAGGCTGGGGCCTGCTCCGAGCGCAGTCCTGCAGGAGACGAGGAGGCTTCAGGCCAGTCAGTGTCAGGAGGTGCGATCCTCTCATTTTAAAAGCTGCACTTTGGCACAGTTAATGATCTGCAGCACATTCGGTGAGTTTACAAGGTTCTAGAAATGATGCAGCTGTGAGCATAAACGCACACCATCAACGAAACAGGAGCAAGGCACCGAGCATCCCAAAGATCGACCATGGCGCCTTGGGGTAAATACCCGCCTCCTCTCGATAAGAAACCTGGGTCTGACGGGAGCTGTGCGTGCTACTTTTTTGTGTGGACCAATCACGTCACGATATTGACATACAGGAACCAATCAGCGCTAATACCTGAAAAAGTTTTGAGACAACGCTGCTGATTAGCTAAGCAGTATCACATACGACTACCAATGACAGGATGCCTTTTATGTTTAGCAAAATGAAACACTCATCTGGAACAGATTTTTACAACCAACTCTTTCATTAACAGGAGGTGATTTCTATGTGTGATTCCAACAGCATGAATATTGAGCGCAAGACCCTAATATTTACAGATATTTACGTGAGACTATATATCATCTATACAATGTTCGTAGTTAAATATAAATACGGAGCTTTTAGGGTCCTAAGACTTGCAGACTTATAGGCACATAATTCAATCAGAGTAAGCGCTTTAACTCTGTATTGAAGCCCAAAATGCAACATACAGTCTCAAAAGCTCAAATATAAACAGATAAAAAGCTCAGATAAAATACACATAAAAGATGCAATAAAATCAGGACAATGCTAACAATGCTAAACTATGCATGAAATATTAGTAACATTCTTTTTCTTATCATTTTAGTGCATTAAGTGAAATATATTACTTTGGGTGTTTTTCTCATTCCCAAGTTGCTTCTTGGACAGGGGAGGGTACGTAGCACTTATTTTAAAAAGTCACAGGGGATCAAGTGGACAGATCCATCCCTGATGACGACTAAAGCCTGTGGAGACAGCAGCCCCTGATGTACCGATCGGGGGGAAAAGGGGCCCGTCTGTTTGTTTGGAAGGCTGTACGGCGACCCGGTCCTTGGACATCTGCAGACAGTCTGCATTTTTGCTTCCTCCCAGCTCCCTGCCTTAACCTTCCTGGTGGGAAAGAAATTTGAGCTGGTAAGGAGCAAAAATGTGGCCAGTCTGAGAGTCTCCAAACACAGAGATGGGAAACACGACAGAGTGGAGCAGCGTCCCCGACCGTGACATGGCGAAGTGGCTGGGCGTCCCCGACCGTGACTGGGTGGAATGGTGGTGCGGCCCCAACCATGACGCGGCAGACATGTCGGAGTGGAGGGGCGTCCCCGAACCATGATGTGCCAGAGTGGCTGGGAGTCCTCGACTGCGACACGGAGGAGTGGAGTGCTGGCCCCGATCATGACGCAGTTGAGTGGCGGGGTGTCTCCGACCGTGCCGGGGCGGAGTAGTGGGGTGTCCCCGACCATGCCGTGGCGGAGTGGTGGGGCGTCTCCAACCGCGATGCGCCAGAGTGGCAGGGTGGCCCCGACCGTGATGTGCCAGTGTGCTGGGGCAACTTTGACCCTGACACAGCATCTGCCTGGGGTCCGTCTGCATTTGTATGTGAGTCAGCGATGAACCTAGAGGCATCAGAAAAGACCGGCAATGGAGTCTATTGTCTCTGCCTCCCCACCCCTAACCTGCCCTGATACCCTCAGGAAATAAGGAACCTTTGTTTTAATCACGCTGCAACTGCTTTTTACATTTTCAATGTACATAAAAAAGAAAACCACATAAGCTTCACGTTCTCATACAGCAGATCACTGTCACAGGGCCGAATAACAAAACTGAACAGGGCCCCTCTGAAGCGCGGTGAGCCAGCGTGTGCTGCAGGGGGCGCTGCTTTGATCAGTGCGCTGCATAAAGGTGAGACAGCCTGCTTCTGTTTAGGAAGCACCTTATCAGTCGGCCGCCTCGCCTCTGCTCAGAGCTCACTGTACATTCACCACAAAAGATGTAAGAGATCTCATCACAATTGACATTTAGATTTGCTATTAAGATTAAACTTTAATGGGCTCTTGACAGATGAGTACATCACAGCATACCTTCTTTTTCATTTAACGGCTTCCGTTTATTTTTAGCTCTGTAATCATACATAACTAATGGAAGTCGGTACCAGAGTTAGTCTGTCTTAGATTCTGGGCCTCAGAAGGTGGTTCTGTTTTTTTTGTTTAGCTACCTGGAGTGAAGCACGGCTTTTTGTATTTGGTAAAAACAATAAATGCCATCTGATATGAAGACAATATGGAATCGTCGGGAAATAAATGTATTTCGTGATTTTTCTCTTGCTTCGGGACTAAAGCATCAGAATTCGTGGCAAATGAGGCCCGTCTTTCCCAAAAATGACACCAAGAACTGCAGCGTGAGAGATTGAGGGGACGGGGACGTGGCTGAGCCGCCGGATGAGGCAGAATGTCACAAGGCCGGCCTGTGATGTCACCAAAGCAATCCGGTGCTAACGTACCGTTTCGGAGATAGGATCTCTCCCCGGCAGGATAATAAAAAGAAGAATAACATTAATCTGCAGCTCTGGGAGAGCGCAAGCGACTGGGCCCTGCAGACGGATTTTTTATTTTTTTATTTTTTTTTAAACGCCAGAGGATTGAAACGTCCATGACAACCGGGCTCCATGGAGAGATGTGACAGATTCCAGCCTCCATTGTGACGTGCAAATGTGATGTGGGACATCCTGGCTGTGACTCACACATGACACGAGCAGATAGATAGAGAACAAAGCGAAACACAAATATAAGGCACAGCAGAAGCATCAGAAACACACTGCATAACAAGGAAGCCTGAGAAATAACGGAGCAGCAGATAAGATAAACAGGCAAATTGCACGGCTGGTTTATTTTGTTTTCATAGCACCAACTAACCATCCTGTGTAGGTAAGACTAAGAAACAAGAAAATCACATAGATGTTAAACTGTTAGGAATGAGACGAATTAAAGTGCCGTCAAGTGGTTGAAGATAGTTGAATAGAACAGTGACACTTTATTGATCCCCATGGGGAATCCTGAAAATGGGGCTGATCCTGTCTTACTCTTTATGAGACAAACAGGCAAATATACAGGTGACAGCAAGCTTGTGGGGTCAGCCAGCATCCAGTGGCCCCGGAGCAATTGGGAGTTAAGGGCCCAGCAGTGACATCACTCTCCTGACCACTAGATTTGGACCAGCGATGCTCTGATCGTGGGTCTGAACCCACAGAGCCACACATCACCCCCATGATCATTCCGGTGTGGTTACCCTTTGCGAGCAAAGATCAGATCAAAAAGCAAGGAATTTGAAATCCGGGTCTGGAGCTGGCTGAGAGGAACAGAGAGATTAAACTGACACTTCTTAGCAAAAGCTGTCCTGAAACTGGAGCTTTGTAAGTATTCAGATACATAAGGCATGGTTACAGCACCTTGGTCGTATGATGTCAACTTAAACTTTGTAAAGTCAAAGTCTTTATTGTCAATTCTGCCATATGTACAGGAGACACGGAGGATTGACATTACGTTACTCTCAGACTCTCACAGTGAGTGCACTAACAACACAAGCAAGTATATACATGTATGCAAAAATAAACTAAGACATAAGGTAGTGCAAATATGGTGGATTGACAGTACAAATGTAGACAATGTTTTTACTTTTTACAGTTTTTAAGTTTACATATAGTAAAATCACCGCCAAGCAAAGAGGTGCTTAATCCGTGTGACTCCCCAGGGTGGCGTGCTTGATGCGGTCACACGTATATTATCACGTGGAGTGTAGCACGTCAGTGACGCGGCCATGGGGGTGGTGCCCTGCTGGGAGGGGGGCTCTGGAGCCGCCAGCCCGCGTCACGGATGTGCCTGCCCAGCTTCTCCTAGCACCTTCCAGCAGCTGCCCAAAACATGGAGGAGGAGGGATCACAAGAGAGGGGCAGGGGCCCGAAAAACAAATTGTTTGGCTCCAGAGGCACCTTCCTTCTGATTTTCTGCTTTACAGGATTTAAACAGCTATTGATTTTTTTTTTTTTCAAAAAAGATATAAGGGGGGATTAAAACAACAAGCATGAACCTGAGGAAAAGTGTGATTAAACAACAAAGGGGTGACTGGCAGCAGAGGGGAGGGTCTGCTCTGTATTCTCATACGCCTCACTGCTCTGACTAGCACAGGGGCTGCAGCATTTTGCTGATCACTGTACAGATATGGCCCCACCTGCAGTGCCCCGCCCCTGTACCCTGTAACAGAACCCTGAGCTGCTGATCCCATTAGTGCTGATCCCACCGCAGCTGCAGTGCCCCGCCCCTGTACTCTGTCACAAAACCCTGAATTGCTGATCCCATTAGTGCTGATCCCACCACAGCTGCAGTGCCCCGCCCCTGTACTCTGTCACAAAACCCTGAATTGCTGATCCCATTAGTGCTGATCCCACCACAGCTGCAGTGCCCCGCCCCTGTACCCTGTCACATGACCCTGAGCTGCTGATCCCACTAGAGCTGATCCCACCATGGCTGCTACCAGCATGTCTCCTGCTTCAGCCAAACCCCATCACTACGACGACAGAGAAAAAGCTCCATTACAACAACCTAACAGAATGCTAAATGGATGAATGGGTGAATGGAGAACAATACCTGGCATTGAGGGCATCTGTGAACAATGTATTTGCGGTATTAATTAACTGACTTAATTTATGGGGCCTGTTCTGACACCTTTACCGCATCACTCTTCACCCCAGCAGATCAGAAGCATCTCAGTGCAGTATCAGCAAGACCCCTTCATTCTGCATCTGAAGAAAACTCTCTCTCTCTCTCTCTCTATATATATATATATATATATATATATATATGTGTGTGTGTGTTTGTATGATGGAGGGAAAAATAAAACATACATTTTCATTTCACTTTTCAATAAAATCCGGCATGCTCTTTCCAAATATGCCCTCATTTGCTCAACGACAACCTTTTCGGAGACCTACTCCGCCGCTTCATTTCAGTTGGATAACAAGACAATATTCTTTCCAAAAAGGTCAGGCTGGGTCAGCTTGGTCGCGATGGGTTCAGCTCCAGCCAGACAACAAATTTCAGCAGCAGCGTGGAGAGGTATAATAACCCTCTGTCTGGCCCCATAACATCAGAGCACCATGGAGAAACATAGCCTGTAATCTCCAAGCAGGACTGCTAGGAACTGTAGTAATTCTGATGTCACCAGGTGGTAATGAAGCCAGTGTTGGAAGCCCACCTCTGCCAGGACGGTAGAGGAGAGGGACACGATGACATCATAGTTAGTGGTTGGCATTCCGTCAGAGGGCAGAACAGGGTTCGGATTTGCAGTCCAGTGAATCTCCTCCTGTGAGGAAGGCTTCCAGCCCCAAGTGGGTCCTGGCCAGCACTCAGACAGAGCACTTCCCAAGAATTCACTCCTGGAATGGATTTGTCGAGTGTCCCTGTCATTCTGCTGAATGGATGTTTTCAGAGGTAACACAGAGCGTTCCCACAGGCCTAGCACAGCTTTAGCAGAACCTTCACTGCTCACCCTCCTTGACATACTTTTCATTGCCTGACTGCAAATTTTATCTTAAGCTTTCAGTTTTTAATTACCAAAACCGCTTGCTTTAAAAAAAAAATGCAATTTACCTATTGTGCTAAATTTCTGATTGAAATTCATTTAAAAGTCAGGTGGCATATTTTGTTTGCTGTTTGTTATAGTACAGCAAGAGTTATAGTATATAAGTGATGGATTGCAAGAAAACTTCCAATATTTCTCTCAGTTTATATGGAGAAAAAAAGAGTTGGGTGTCAGAAACATTTGGAAACATACTCGCAGATTTTGGCCTTAACCTCCTTTAAAACCATATTTGTAGATATTGCTGTTCAAACTCAAACACAGCTAAACTTTTTTCCCCATCATAGGCTATTTGCAATCTTGGCACTTGACTAAATTAATACATATATTGTCCAAGAACATTTTCCTCCTGCGGGAAAAGTTTCCCTGTTAATGTTTTGCACTGAAGCCTGCTAAGGGACACATAGATCTGTCACTGCTACCTTCTGTCTTAAGCCTTCCAACCTGCCCTGTCCTACAACCTATAATATAGTTTAAAACTATATATTTAAAGCCAAAATCTGTTTTGGGTTGCTTTTGGCAACACATTTTTCAAAACCATTTTCCTTGGAAACACATGGAGCTGTTCTGCATATCCATGTTTTAACCGGACAAACTAACTTTTTCATTAGCGGATTAGCATTCATGCTAATTTTGAAAACCATTAGCAGATCACTAAATTTTGTTCTGCTAACTGTAACATTTTTTCACAGGTAATGGTCAAAAACATTTGCAACCCCAAAATCATACATATTTGCACCTGTCTGTTGTGCTTGTCTGCAACCGTCTATCTGGCCTGCTGTTGGCTGACTACATGTAAGCAGAAGTTGTGATTGGTTGATACCTTGTTGGATTTAGGAGAGCCTGGACTAAACGTAAGTGAACAAAGATAAAGTCCATTTAAACTGGGATACCTTGAACTAATCAGAGAACAGGCACCTGTATCACAAAGCTAGATTTCTTGTTTAGCTGTATAACTTATCGGACTAAGGTACCCTAGTTTAAATGGATTTTACCTTTGTTCACTTACATTTAGCCCAAACTACCTTAAATCTGACAAATTACCTGACTGAACAATAAATCCTGCTATGTGATACAGGTTCCTGGTTGTATTTTCTGGATTGTGACTGACAGAGCTATAGACCAATAAAGATTCTTCTTTCTAGTTCCAGGTAAATGGCACCATGTTTTTAGTCCCCAAGAGGATTCACTGAGGACAACAACTAGTCTGATGTCTGTCACGACCATGTTAATGCTCTCAACTCCTTCCAACCATCAATTAATCCTTACCACACAGACTGCTATGGCAATAACTATTGGGATACTGGCCCTAAGTGGCCCACAGGTTTATAAACATGACTTGGAAATTTTTGTCATCCTCCCGATCTTTCCAAAGTTCTTTGCTACTTCAGACCTCCTAGATGCCTTAATGTAATATCAGATGAAGTGTGCTAACATATCAACTGCGTTATCAGCCTTTCTTGATGATGCATTCTCCTTGGCAGATGGCCTGATACATCTCTTCACACCTCCATGCATATAAATCTTAACCATAAGGCTTCCTATTCCCTCTGTAGCAGCCCTGGGTAACTTTCTTCTCATTAAAGCTTTGCTGTAGTGGAATAATCTACTGGTAGAAGCTGCCAGCTCTCTTTTGGAGGCTAACCAAGAGCTCCATATTTTTGTGGTCACGGGTATCTGGTACTGCCTCTAAAAAGTAACACGGACACGGAAAGTTTCCTGTGTCATTTGTTGACCTCAATGTAGCCGTCATGGAGAGAAGAAACTAGCAGGTTCCGATTCAGCTTTTTTCGGGTTTTCGAGATTCAAGTTTTATTATGCAAATTAGAAATCAAAGCCCGGTGAAGGTAAATTGGGAGATGGATGATGTTTGGGAAAATTCAGAGTTGTAGAATGAATAATGAAGAACGGAGGGAGCCACAAGAGAATCTGAAAACAGGACAAACCGCTAAGACCACAACTCGAAAGGAAACGTGGTCATTTGGTTGAGGTCACAAGGGTGTCGGAACCACTGAAGTACTTTGTATACTGTTGCAAATATGTCCTTATAGCAGTTTACAGTGGCCCTGAGGAAGTGCATCTTAAAAGGAAAAGTAATCATTACAGCAGCACTCTTTTGCATTTTGTACATAGCAAATAAGACTAAATGACTTCGCTCCCTGTATTCCTTTTTGGTGCTTGGTAACCATATTAATATTGCCATTTTGTAGGGACAGTCGGCTCTTATAAACAAAATGCACATCTTACAATTAAATTACACATACGGCAAATGCACAGAAAATCTCAGATGATTTTTTTAGGGCAGTTTTTACATTATTGATCGTGTCATTCAGTGAACGCAGAAAAGGCCAGGCAACGAAATGACTTTAACCTGTATATGCTAACCTACCCTAAGTGCCCTAATTGGAAACAAATGAGCCTCGGAATAGGACGAGCCACGTGTGGCACGGCTGGGCACCGCGCCTGGACCTGGGAGACCAGGGCTTACTGCTCTGCGGGAGGTGCTTCTCCTCTTCAAAGTCTCTGCAAGGGCAGAGAACGGGGGAGAGGTACACAAAAGGAGCACTGGGGAGGGACCCCAGTAATACAGAATCTATGGAAACATGAGAGTGGACTTCCTATTAGGCATGCGTGTGCTGGATAATACGTGAACGGTTTACATGGGTATGCTAATCTTAAGATGTTTGCCCGCTCAGACAACACAGTGCCTGAGACTGGCACTCTTTGGGACACGGGGATGGTTAACTGGCACACCTTAGGTCAAGCCAAACATAATGTACATATCAAATGTATACAGCTATAAAAAAATGAAGGGACCACTACTTTTTTTTAAATCTGTTTTTAAAATCCTGGTTTAATCCTGGTTCTGCTGGCAGAGGCTGCACTGTGAGGCCGGCTGCTTCCAGGCTCAAACTTTGTAAGACAGCAGGACACAAGAACAGGGTGAAGCAGGAGACACCGGCAGTGACCAGAATCCAGCCAGGCAGAGGGCAGAAGCGACTTTCTAATGTCAGAGATGACCGTCAACTTATCTGGTAGTGCCTCGTAAATCGGAAGATGACACCAAGTGACCTTCAAAAAAGACCTTCAAAAAGAATGGGAAACATCATGTGGTTTGAAGTGCAGCACTGAAGACCCATAAAGAAGGAAGAAGCCCTTCATTAATGAGAAACACGGAAGGGCCAGGCTGGAGTTTGCAAAAAAAAAATAAAAAAAATTTTATCCTGTTGCGAATGTAACCGGTGATTGACGGGTTTGTCACCTGCGGGTCCCGTGTTGGGTTGCGGTGCACGAGCGGTTAGTTCAGAAGATAATTTTGCAATTAATGCTTTAACATAGTAGGAACAGCCGTGCTCGCAATTATTCTGTTTAGGATCGGTGAGGTGGGAAGCAGTAGGGGGTGTGGTCTGGTGTTTCCGTGACATTTCTCCGGGCGACTGGGATCGTGGTGAGCGGCTGTTTGTCCTGTGTCGGGCTGTAGTGCAAGACTGGGTGCCAGGTGACGGGGGCATCTCTGGGTTTATGCCGAAGCCCAGGAGCTGTCATTGCTGTTTTGCCTGTTTGTTTTTTTTATATTTATATTTATATTTATTACATTGATCTTCTTCCCATCCATAGAGCCGGAGAACGTGGTGCTGGAGGTTTGGGAGTTGGTGTGGTCTTCCCTGCAC
>JAODKE010000041.1:7964450-7980867 GCA_026779605.1 Mormyrus hasselquistii
CCGGGTGGGGGGGGGTAAATTTATAAAAAAAAACCCCCACAAAACATGTTTGGTTGTGGGGGGGGGGGGGGGGGGGGGGGGGGGGGGGGGGGACTTTGCTTTTGGTGGAAGTGGGAGATGAGGGTGTGTCTGAGCCCTCAGTGAAAGAGGACTCATATGCCAGACACCAGGAATAACAGATGGGGCTCGGCACATCCTGAAAGGGGGGGGCCCGAAAGCAGCCGGAGTCGCGGAGAGGCCACAATTACCGCCGTGCGCTGGGCCCCCGTGTGGAGAGGGAGGGGCCGCGGCAGATGGCGGGGGACCGCCGAGGCACTGCGGACTGAGGACGGGGGCTAGGCCTCGCCCCCCCTCCATCCCATCAGCTGTAGGGGCATGATCTGCCCTTCTGCCCCCCCCAGCCTACATCCAAAACGCAGCGCTCCACAGCAGCACGTATAAATCTATACCATTTATAGCAATATTCAATCACTAGGTATATTCTGGGAGCTATATTTAAACTTACAGCAAATAGTTGTTACATCAATAGTAATAATTTTCTTTATTTATATTCTAATATATTATAAGGGAAAAGCCACATGGGCTCACAGTACCTCCAGTCTATGCCGGAGTTTCTGCAGGTTATGATTTTTCCACTCTGGCTGAGCTCAGTCTCATGGGTCCTGATTCAGCATCAGTTCTTTTACAGTGTCCCTGACTGAGAGTCTATGGGCATATTTACGGGGACTTTATACTGTATTTATGGGGCCCCTCATTTGAGCACATTCACGGTGCCTCAGAGTGAATATGTTTATGCAACCCCCTCTGAGTACATTTATACTGCCTTTGAGTGAGTATGCTTATGGGCCCCATCACTGAGTATATTCGTGGGGCCTTTATGTGAGTATATCTATGCGCCCCCCCAAGTATATTTGCGGGCCTTTTAAGGGAGTATGTTTATGGGGCCCCAGCACCGAGTATATTTGTGGGGTCTTTAAAGAAGTATGTTTATAAGGTTTCATTAAACAAAAAGAAATCATTTTATTAATTAAATGAAGTATAATAAAAGAGTAATACGATGCCTTTCCCTTATAATTACTTTATACACTTTTCATGTTTATTGAGGTGGGTTTAGGATTCCGTGCATAAGCCAATAATTCAGTTGGGTGTCATCATAAACACGTTTATTGGCGTGGTATCCGAGTCAAAAGCAGGTAGAATGTGTGTGTGCGCGCATATGCATTAGCGGGGTGGGCGTGGCCTGCGGATGGGAACGAGGCCGGCTGCTGCCGGCGCCTCATCTGCTCTCGCCTCCACAAAGGCGACACTTCAGGCACGGTGCCTCCCGCCAGCCCAGCGTCCTGCCCCTTGCACTCTTTGTCCCAGGACTTTTGGTGTGGATCTCCGTCGCTGTATGGCTGGGGGGGGAGGGTTCTCTGAGGGGGCTCAGCCTCCCATCTGCTGAATGGGGGCCATCGTGGGGGCAGAGGTCACTGCGACAATGACAGCACATTAGCAACGGTGCAGCATTGTGCCACATCGCCGGGGGTCTCGTCATCAGGTTAGGGTGGTTATTCACAGCCCTGCGAAATACAACGTTCTCTTTCTTCTCATGTATATATTCCCTGCTTTATTACTATGACGTGCCTTAGCTTTTAATCAGTAAGTATTTACGTTGCTTCGTCACACAGCTGGGTGTCGTACCTTCTGCTTGGCTACATTTCTGCCCGTGAGACACTTTGGTTTTCATCAGCTACGGTCCTCCTGCTTCTTACTGCTTATTCTGCCGTCAGTAGCTCTCTGCTCCCTTTACACTTTGCTTTTTCATTAGACGGCAGACCGTCCTCAGTCTGGTGCCCCCTAAGAGCTTGGCTGAGCCACACGCAGCCTTCCTGTCAACCCTGGTCTGCTCCCTCGCCCTGGCTAAAGTCTTCAGAGGCTTAATTGTTGACAGGACCGCCACGGAACAGCTCCTTCCATCACACTGACTTCTCTCTCTCCTCCCCATTCACTTTTTAATTAGATTTGGAAGGATTTCATTAAACCTGTTACAAAGGAGGCGGCCGACAAGATAACCGCTAATCCCGCCATTTGTCTGCTGCCACAGGACTCTTTATCCAATTGCCGGTGTCCAGAAAAGGCCCGAGAGCAGAGCCGTGATAAATGCAAATGCATGTCGTCTGGAGGATGCGGGCGCAATGCCATCCAATGCAGACCAAATATGGAGAAGGGTGAGGAAAATCACGGTTGGACCTGCTTGCTGGCGACTCACGTGTGGCCGCACCACTGCCGGCCAGGTCTTCTTTTGCGGTCGTCTTCGGTCGGGCAGATAAGTGCACGAAGAAATGCACACGTGCTTGTGAAGACTCCTGATTGGCTGTCACAGTCAAACCCACAGTCTCGCCCCTCCCCATCTGAAAACCTACACAAACAAAACCTCCAGGTGCCAAACCTCAGCCTGCCTTGTTTATGGGCTACCCTCCTCCTCGATTTCAGCACCATGCAAATGACAGGAAAATGCACTAGATCCAAGCTCAAAGAGAAAATTCTAGTAACAGATAGGATAGCTGAATAATTCCCGGCTCAGTGGCTGTCATCTCTGATCTTTTTTTTTTTGTTCATTATTTCGGTATGAGAGGAGAATTGGGCAATTTTTGAAATGCACGATAGATTTTCATGAAATTTAAATGGAAATGAGCGTTTTTCATACTTTGGCACAATGTATCAAACCCAGTTCTCAGTTGTGTCAAAAAGTATAATAAAAGAACATAATAATGAAGAAGACTGGTGAATGGAAGGTCTTCACTTCATGGGAGATCTCTGGGGTTCTGTCTCTGCTCTGTACCTTTATTAAGAGACTAATCGAATAATTGTGCATTCCACCTTAAGTGCCTGACACTAGCTTCTTCCACTGTGGCTTGGATTTACGGAGGTGTTGATGCGGCACTGCGTTTCGTCTGATGTTCTGCTGAAGGTTCCCGTCCCACCGTTCTTGTTATGTTAAGGACCACTGCTCTCCTAAATTGTATTTCCTTCACTGGAGCGAGGCAGTGCTTTTGCCTGTGCTATGCTGCCTGTTTCTCACACTAAGCTGCCCCCCGCCACATGGATTGCACATGGATCAGTCCATCGGTGGGCCACCTCGGCACACAATGCACATGTTACCGATTGCTCGTCTTCCTCGCATGAAAAAGCACACTCTTTATCTCCAATGCCCACATTCGAGCTCGCGTGTGACTGTGTTAATGATTCACTCGCTCACGCTCATTAGCGACTGTTTAGCATTTCTCCTTTCGTGCCGCAGGAAAACAGGGCCATACATAACAGTCTGACAGTCTTGAATAAGTGGTAATTAGAACAAATAAACAAATTGGAGAATATGAAAAAAGCTTGCTCCAAGCAGAATGGTAGCCCTGCATAATTTGTTTATTAGGGGAAAAAAAAAACTGTCAGAATCTGTGATTTTTGTCATGGGCAGTCGGCCGTCCTCATGTCTGCGGTGGCCGTCTGTTCCACTAGCTTTTGTGCTAGAGGAAAAAAAAAAAAATCAGCAGTTTCAAGAAGTCACAAAGTATGTGCTTGACAAAATGGAACTCTTTGAGGGTGGGGACCGCTGTTGAGTCGCCTCAGTTGTGCATCTGCCTGAATCACCCGCATGCACATTAAAATGCTCTGGGGCCGCTTACCCTTTCCTACGATGGTGTGGTTGTCGACTGGGGGAGGGGGGGGGGGAGGTTGTTGACCATGGGAGGCCCCTGGGCATCAGCCTGAGTAAGCAGAGTGTCCCACTGCCCCGGCCCCTCAGGCAACGCAGTGTGAGGGAGTGCTCCTGGTCCTGCATTTGCACGTGAAAGAGACAGCAGGTGAGATGTTTGGGGTGAAATCGGAGGCACCTGGGTGTTTACTCTGCCATGACGGCCCCCCCCCCCTCCCCCCACATATTCTATCAGTCAGACGACTCCCGCTGCACACCACCTCTGTAATCTCGCATTGCTTACCTTGCCAGGCGACAACCGATAAATTCATGTAGACAGAGGAGGTTTGTATGAATACTTCACGGGTAAATCGATAATATCCAGACATTTTTATTTCAGACTCTGAGTCTGTGCATAATACACTAACTACAAGGTTTTTAGTGAAAGCAGTTTTATGTACAGCTCTGACAACACAACACAGCACAGAGTTCCTAATCATCAGAGAGACACAGGCCTATCGATACCGCTGAACACAGCAAAGGGATGTGAACCAGTATGAAAATATGAGAATGGCCTTTCATGGCGAGTATTACCTTACTGTGTGCATTTTAGCTACAATCTAGTTTTTAATAAAGCTAATTTTGTAATAAACTTACAGACTTTTATATTTATGTATGTCACATTCACAGAATAAGCACTAACAGTAACACCCCGTTTGCGATTCAGTCGCTCCCACAAAGCGAGCTCCATAATCACCTCTGACAGAGTCTACATATCAGCAGTGGCCTACAGCCCCCAGCTGCCACAAACATCAGGTGCTCTGGGTGTTTATGAGGACGGGGAGCTTCAGGTAACATGGAGAACAAAAACAAAGGGGCGATAAGAAAAATAAACAAACAGAAATAAATCTCTATATAAATCTATATACAGATCTGTAAAATGTCAGATGGAAAAAAAGAGTGAACTACTTATTGGGAAAGAGAGTAGAACTTTATTTTAAACAGTTCATCAGAATTTTGTTTCGTTTCGATGTGGCGGGATTTGCTGTTTGCATCAGCAGCATGAGCTCATCGTACTGGCAGCAGTTCGAGGCGAGTCACGTATCTGAAGCTTTCTCTGGCTAAACTCACGTTCCCTGGCTAAACTCTATGTGGCTTCATTCACTTTTTCTGTTTCTGAAAGAGATAAACGGCGCGCGGCAAAGTGGAACGGGCTTTCATTACGTCGTTAGCGAGCCTTGATTCAGGTCTCCTACTGGCAGGTTTCCGCATCTCCTGCATAATGTTATCAGTCGACTCACTGTACGTGAGGGAGTATACAGCCACCCTGCAAATAAAGTGCATCTGTCCACCCCTCCCCATGATGACACTGTACAGTCACGTCTCTCGTGATGCTGACAGCTCATACCTAACACGGGCTGCCTTGGTATTTACTCCTGGAAGCACTGAAACCCTGTTCATCACCTCCGACTTCTCTGCTCTCTCGGGGTCCAAAATATCACTGCCAGACCCGTCAGCATCAGGATTCTACTCCGCGTTTCTTGCTGAAGTTGCTGTTTCCCCGTCATGGTGAAATCATCAACCACGCCCATTCAAACCCTGCTCTAGGGCTATGTGAATAATTGCAGAACTTAATTAGCCGAGCGTCCCAATTTGAAATTAACCCGCTAATCTGTGTCACGACAACGTGAATCCTCGTTTCCCGTTATCGCCGATGCGTCGGAGTGGTCCAGAAAGGAGTTTTAATTATACCTTGAAAATGCTTCGCTCTGTCGCGGTGGTTTAAAAGGCCTTATCTTAGCTGTTTGTATTCCTGCAAAATCGAATGGCTTCCAAGCAGCCGTGAAGGGTGAATTAACATAAGAAGGAGGAAATGAAATCATGTGGTAATGGAAATGGCTCGCTGTTGTTGGAGGAACGCGGGCAGGCCGGCGAGAAGAGAGAGACAGCTTGCTGCAGATCAAGGGAAATGGGATAAGGCCCAGCAGTAAAAATATTAGCATGATAAAAAAGATTGATTCAGGGCTGCAAATGGGAAAACTGGGGAATTTAATGTAATACAACGTGAAAGGAACACAAAAATACCCATGCGTTCAAACCATATATAAACCCAGACAATATACAGGCATATATTTTTATGAAACTCAGTTTAACCCACTTGTGAAACAGTCACGCAAATAAAAACAGTTTAGCTAATGTGGCTATTTGGCACAGACAGGAAGTCGGCGCGTTAAGGCGGGAAACGTGAAAGCGCTTTTCTCCTTTGAGGGATACAAGCAGCTCCATCAACCAGGTTCCATTTTAGAATTGAGTTTCTGAAGCTCACAGCAGAGGAAGGGAACTTAAAAACAGCAGGAGGTGGGACTTCCAGGCTCTCTGAGACCAGGAGGCACGTGACCAGGACGACCAGCTAGGCGAGGGGCGAGTTAGGGCCTTTCTGTGGCTATTGACAGAGGAGAGGAAATGGTGGTCGTTCAGACAGGGTCTCTGTTGGTCGCCATTGTCACAATCGCTGCTGCTTTCTGTTAGGCTCAGTGGGAAATGAGAAGAGGCGACTCCCACTGAATAGAGTCAGAATGTCAGGGCTTTCCATTTTAACGCTCGTGACTGACTACAACTGAAAAATGATGAGGATAAGCCAGCCAGTACCTTCTGTATGAGTTTCCCTGTCACCGCTCCTTGTCTCATGTGACTCAATCAGCATTATGAGACTGCTAGTGGTTGAGGCTGCTTAAAACTGATAAGTGTCATTACAGGTGCTTCACGAGTTACATTTTTCCATGGAACGATATTTTGACTTTACGCTGCGTATGATTACTCAATTAATTACGTGAGATATATGACACTGTATTATAAAATAGGCTTTGTCTTAGTGATTTTGCCCAAATGTAAGCTGATGTAAGTGTTCTAAACATGTTTAAAGTGGGCTAGGCTTGGCTATGTGTATTAAAATGTATTTTTGGCTTACGATATTTTTGCCGTACGATAGGTTTATTGGAATGTAACCCCGTCGTAACCCAAGAAGCATCTGCATTTTCACACTTGAAAGCCTTTTTGCTAACATTGTTCTATATTCTATAACACACAATATTTCTGAACCATTTTTGACATCCGGGGTCTTCATAAGCACCAAATCCATATTTGTAGTTCAGGAAAAGGAGCTTTTTTCCAAGACCAATAAATACAATGCATTTAATTATCCCTAAATAGCAAAATAGAGTCACATGCACTATGTTGGGAAGCAAGCAAGGTCAAGCAAAGACCAAGGTCAGTCATTTATGTATATCACTTCAAATCAATGGGCTGTACTGTGAAACAGAGTGAAATATCCACGGAGCTTTTCTGCATCAGGGAGATCGAATTTGTGAGGCTGACAGGAATCGTACAGGGCATGAGCAGAACGCAGTAAAGCCTGAGAAAACCTCGACAAATAACTGTCAGTCTGATTACTTTCACCTAAAAATCCAACTGTCAAAAATAATTGGGGGCTGGGAATTTGCAATAATTGCTTTTTAAGAACGAATCCTGTGACCTGAGCTCTCTGTACCAGGTGTTCACCTTAAGCCGGTGCCAGTGACCTTCCGCTTCATGCCATCTGTGCACATTTCATCCAGCTTTCTTCACCTGTGTGAGCTGCTGCATGTAGCTAAAGTGTGTGTCTCCGCTCCAGCAAACATTTGCCATTGGATACGAGAGTCCGTTAATTAATAAAATTTAATGCAACTGACCAGCATGGAGACTGTCTGCTGACCTTCTAGTGAAATTAATCTCTTCATTCGGTCCCTTTCCGACAGCCCTGTGGGCTTTAAGCACAGAGTGGAACAAAGAGGCAGAGGAAGGGCTGAAAGCTCAATGTGAAACACAGAAAAGAGGCATGTATAAGTGTATTTGGTGGGTTCAATCAAAAGGTGGATGGAACATCTCCCAAAGAATTAGGCGGCGAATGATGGCAGATTCGTTCTTCATATTAAATCTCCCAGATATGTTTTCAAAACATATAAGCTAATGTTCAGTCCACGCTACATGATATTTAAAGTCGTCAGATTGCTGTATTGTTCACACTACATGACTTGTCATCTTGTAATTGGGAGTCTGGAAGTCGCTGTGGCTTACATACTTCACGACTGATCAGTGACAGGAGGTCACACACCTTTTACCGGGAGGAATCCCCGACAACAAAGGACAAAGGGACCAAAAAGAGGACGACCGACAGCAGTCCGGAGAGGGTGACCACTTTTAAACCCTCACTCTGGCCCTAAATCTACCCATTTTGCTCAACTCGGTGTTGAAGACAATTGGCAATTTCTGTCCACCTCTTCTCCTTCTCAACTCAGTTGTAATACAGCTCATTGGAAACGTCAAAAAGCCTTTGGTGCTCCAGCCAGTGTTTAACCAAACTTTCTTCCATTTATTGGGTCCAGACTTGTTTGCTGAACTTTTGCTACCACTACTATTGTTAACGCTGTATAGCGATCTGACAATTTGAATGTTGTGTAGCGTGAACTTAGGATGTGACCCCTCCCCCGGGTTTCCCCTCACCCTCTGTGTCTTGCTTTCTCATTGGCTGTAGCTCACCCAGGGTTTCCCCTCACCCTCTGTGTTTTGCTCTCTCTCTGGCTCTAGCTCATGCTGGGTTTCCCCTCACCCTCTGTGTCTTGCTTTCTCATTGGCTGTGGCTCACTCAGGGTTTCCCCTCACCCTCTGTATCTTGCTCTCTCGTGGGTTCCTTGTCACTTCAGGCATTATCAGTTACAACACTTTTCATACTATATGATCTGCATAGTTGCCAACTAATGTAAATATTCAGCATGCTAGATATCTGATGGATGTCTGTGGGGTATCAGAATCAGGGCACATCTTTGTACAAGTTCACACATAGTGATTGAACGCCAATTTCCCAGCATTGATTGAACACCCATTTGTCTCTGATCTGGGGGTTTCGTCAGCAATCTCCAAAACTGAAAATTGGGGCTAAAATTGTGTAAAATTGTGTAACTTAGCATAACTAACTTCCTGCTTCCTGTTTGCCGCATTTCATCCAATGAAATTTCTCCAAATCTGAATAAGTAGATCACACCATTAATCTGAAAGAGCAAATTCTTAGCAATATTAAATATTTAAATAAACTTAAATACAATTACATATGTGTAAATCGACCAGTTCTACTAAAATCAGCTTACTGGGATTGTTCTGTGCTCTCTCCATCTCGCATTGGTGGATCCCCTTTCGCACTGATGACTTCATCGGTTCTTTCCGGGATGGAGTAGGCTGAGACTGACAATAGACCGTAGTCTCACCCACAGTGAGTTTAGTTTCTGCCTCTGCTAGAACATTTGGAACATCTCTGTCAGATTCCTGACACACGAGTCTCTTGTCTGCCTCGCAGGAGTAGAAGCTCTATTCTCACACATTCTTGGGTTACAACCTTTTATGATTAAGCACAGCTACAGTATTACAACATCATGAATATACTAATAATACTGCGTACTACATATGTATGGCTATTTATACCCCTTGTTAATTAAAAGGTGGACCCCCCCCCCCCCCCCAAACCCCTGTTCGACATGGATTGTGGGCAGAGAATACTGGGTCAAATTAGTCTTATTGTATATGTGTGTGTGTCTGTGAATGAGTAGATTAGGTTTATATTACATTGCAGGGACAATTTTTCAGGTCACCACAAAGATCTGTGAATGCAAGAAAAAAAGTAAAAAAGCCAGAAGTCTCATATTTTATTTGATTACTCATGGTTAAGGTTAGGGCAGGGTAAGGGTTAAGGTCGTCACGTTGTGAAATGAATGGAGAGTCCCCACAAAGATATAATTACAAACCTGTGTGTGGATGCGTGTGTGTGAGCTTTAGCTCTGCTTATCGCGTCTATGTTATCACGGAAATAAACCCTTCTGCTGTGTACTTGATTTAAGGCTAAAATTACATCCAAGGAGTCATTACCTGACAGCAGTAAAGGATGAGTGAGGCCCTGCGATTTGCTGTAATGGGGAGTCATAATGGTGTAGCATGCCAGGCCAGGGCAGGGGCGGGTGGCTGTGGAGGTGTTGATTTCATCTATTCCTTTAGCCACCAGCCCCCCTGCCCTCTTGTCTCCCTACCGCCTGACAAAGAGACATGGCAAGAAGATTATTCAAAATTAGATTTTCACACTCCGGTTAGCACACATCGGCGATCGGCTCGCCGTGACTTACTCACGTCCGATCTGCGGGCCGCGCTGACACCGAGGCTGTCTAAATTCATAAGGGGAGTGAGCACAAGCACAGGCATGAAGATGTAAGGATATAAATAGGGATGTGTATCAGTGAGCATTCGCGCAAAGGTAGGCCCGGCGATGCTGTCTGTGCCGGGAACAGGAGCGGGCACGGATGGGGGGCCTGAGTGATGGGGGGCCGTAAGGGTGATGGAGAGCTCCACCAATCCGGCGCCTCTCACTCACTGCGCGTTAAAGCGAAGGCCGCTCTATTCACGCTCAACGCTAGGAATGATCTTATCACCTTCTCATCTGACCTTTTCGGACACTGGAGCAAAGCAGACAGACACTCACTGTGTCTTATGAACAGTAAAGTCTCCACTTTGACAGTATATTCATAGCTAGTAAAAACTGCAAGTACAACTCCTCTCTTCTGGAGTATTTTCGGCTGGCGGGGCTATTACAGGGAATTACGCCACAGAGCTCACATTGACTAATAAACCATAGCATGACTGCTATGCTAATGCTAATTACTATTAAGCAGTAGTTCATATACATTGCTCTTATAGAGATTCAGTTCCCTATGTGGTTTATTTAATCTGTGGAGAAAAGGCAGCAGGAGACGTGGATCACTTCCTGGCACCAGCTGTATCAGACCATCAAATCGTGGGATCAATAAAATCCTACTCTGGTGTGTTTTTTTTTTTTGTTAATCCGTCTCCTTTTGGTTGCCAGGCACTGAGTCATGCTGCTGCCACTCTGCTGGCCTCTGCCTTGATGGAGTGTCTCCGGAACCGGCAGGCACCGTGCTCCGGTCCACGTGACGCCCTTGTTGTGCCTCTGGCACCAGCAGGCACCGTGCTCCGGCCCACGTGAGGCCCGTGGTGTGATGGATCTGGCCGAGAGCTGACAATGCGTGATGTCATCGGCAGAATGGAATGAGTATCTGCATGCAATGCGAGGGATGGGGGCGTAACATAGCTGTGATGTCACCAGCAGAATGGTCCAAGTACCTGCGTGCTATGCAAGGGATGGGGCCGTAACGTAGGCGTGATATCATTGCCAGGATGGTCTAATTACCTGTGTGCTGTGCAAGGGATGGGGCCGTAACACAGGCACCAGGACACTTCAGTGAAGAGAGGAAACAGGCAGAGACAGACATAGCGGGTGCTAATCAGGCTACACGGCTGAAATGATACTCATTTATACTCATTGACTGATTAGGGATTCCAGAATATGCATGACACTATTTATATTTTCCACTGAGGCATCCTAAAATCCATGGTTTAACAAAATAAAATAATTACACCATTATGCTGATGACATATATATATGTGTGTGCATCACTGATATGATACTGATATGTGTGTATATCAGTATCATTTTATTAAGTATTGACGTATAGTGAAGTATACCGAAGTACTAAAGTAGACTGAAGCAAAGATTAAAATATAGACTACGAATTCAGGAGCTGGTTTTTAAAATTTAAAAAAATTGAGACACACTGTAAAAATCTTGTTGCATGTCTTGAAGCAATTTAATTTATTGAAGAAGAGAAGTTTAGTAATCTGATCTTGGGTTCGTGGGCAATTATGGTTTTACATCGACATAAATTTTGAATACACATAATTTACAATTACATACATAATACAGCGAGAAGAACTTTGAAGTTATTTACTCTGCGGTGAGCAAACAGAATACCGTCACCCCAGATCAGATGAATATAATCACCAGAGTAATTATGTGTTTTTGACCTATTTTATTTTTAGATTAGATACCAGAGGAATTAATTAATTTATTTATTTATATCTGTGAACTCATTAAATGACGTTGGTAAATAATCATAGTGGTTTTGTTTCACATTGTCGGAGCTTTGCACTCCTGATCATGTGAAAATATTTTATCCTATATCCTTCGGGTTACTGGAGGCATTGAACTAGACAAAGTGTGCATCTTTGCAGAAGTGAGAAGCTGAGTGGGTCAGCTGGTGAGAACATCCTGTCGCTCCTGTGCATCGCTTGACCTTTCATCCACAGTGAAAAGTGTTGGAGTGCTAAGACTATACAAACAGTTAGTGGCACCGGTTTTGTTCCACTCATCTTCACTTTTCCATCTCCCTGTCAATGTGTAGCATCTTTCTGTCAGCAGTCACTTACACAGCACAGCTCCGCTCTTGACATTTGAACTGTTCTTCTTGTATTTAACCCCTAAATTCCCAGATGATACATTATGACATTAAAAGCAGGGTTGTCAGGGTGTACTTGAGCATGTCCTCGTCTCTAAGTGAGTTCTTTGTGCTGTGGCTTTACTGGTTTATTAACAAGAACGCGCAGAACAGAGGTCAGCCTGTCCATATCGCTGCTCTAAAAGGCCCGCCCCCAGTCTGAGGCATCTAATGGCAATCTGAGGTCATTAAATGACAGGCGGCCAGTTCTACCGCCTGCCTGAGAAAGAAGGAAAGACGAAGGGCGGGTCATTAATCTCCCGTAACGACTGAGTTCTGCTGTTATCATCATATATGGGAATGAGCATGACGGCATGATGGCCTGGCCTGAAATGAACTGCAAATCGACCAGACGAATGCATCTGGCAAAGCAGTGAGGCCATAGTGGGTCATGCTAATAATGAAAATAATAACTAGAGAAAGAATGGTGGCAGGATCTGTGTGGAACGTTAATTAAGCAGCTGGCTTGATCATCAAAAGGTCCCAGGTTCAAGTCCAGCATGGGAAAGGCATAACCTAGACAACCTTAAAATCAGCAGCTTAAAACATCTGGTAAGAAAATGCTCCAAGCAGAGTAATATATGACATGTGCTAATGGTGGCTCTATCGAGGAGATGTTTATGTAGCTACGCTGAGCGTCGAACTGAAGTCTGCAGCACAGCTTCTTCTTTTCCTCTTTCAGGCACCTGCACATCGTTTGCTGACTCAGGTCCAGGCAGGTACCTTGTCGGTCTGTGCCCTGCAATGGGGTGGTATCCCTTCAGGGCAGCATTTCCCAATCCAGTCCTTGGGGACCCACAGACGGGCCATGTGTTTCTACCCTCCGAGCTCCCTGCCAGACAGTCCATATTTTTGCTCCCTACCACAAGCAGGGCGGGAGCAAAAAGGTGGACAGTCTGAGTGTCCCCGAGGACTGCATTGGGATACAATGCCATAAGGTACACCTGTACCTGGGACAGGTTCCAGGCTTCCATGACCCTGACCGGCGTCAGCGGCCAGAAGATGGATGGGTGAATGGGATACTATAAAATGACATTACACCCGGTTGAAATGTAGATGCATTTACTCCAGGTTCTGATGTGTTTTGTGGGACAACTGTGTTAGGAAGTGTCACATTTTTATTTCCATTACGGGAGTAGATTGCATTCTGTGTGAATAATGACTGTCCCTATAACACATTCAAAAGCGAAAGCGTATTAAAAACTTGGCTGTTTGAGAAGCAGACAGAAACCAGAGAAGGGAAGACCCAGAGGAAGCTGTTTTGGTGGGGGGGGGGGGGGGGCACTGATGGGGTCTGTTTATAGCACAGGATGTTTACTCGGGCAATTAGAGTAAATTACCCAGCTCAAGGGTTTTATGCTATTAGCGAGGCTAAACCTAGATGTACAAAACACACTCTCACAGAAGGGCCAGGAAAGTCCTGTCAGAGACACTTTGGCAGAATAGCAGTGCATTTCTCTACAGGCCACCTTTGGCAGTGCCAGGATAAATGCTCAAAGACAGCGAGAGTGAATCGACCAGGACAAAGGTTTTAGAACACCATGGTGTCCCTTAGCGGAGTTGCAGGAGTTCTGCACGGCTCCGCACAAGGGCAAATGCTATTGCAGCAAGAGTCACTACAGCACTATGAAAATGCATCCAATGATATAATGTAGCTTTTATTTGGTTTAATGTAATCTCAATCTCAACAACAATGGAATCAGACAAAGTGATCCTATGGTAATTTCATTCTGGTTCAATTTCATTTATATATAGCTCCCTTCTCGTCACGGTTCACCGTCAGAGCTAGGGTGGAGATGCGTCCATTGTGAAGTGATGCCGAAAGTGACGGAGAGTCATGGGCTTTGAGTGCACAGTGTATAACTACTGAACTGCAGAGAAGATTACGGGACCGCTGTGGTGGCCGAGACAGCGCTGAACCAGGGAAAGGCCAGGGTGGCGCTATTTAGCAGAGATTAGCGATACGTCAAAGAAAGACAGAAGCATGAAACTACTTTTTGTGGTGAATATTGAGACGGCCCTCTTTGACCCATTGAGACAGTCATTAAAGGAAAATTCAATAAAAAAATAATAATACATTCATTTAGTTTATCGCTCGACAAAGAAACTGTAATGCACAGACCCTGAGATCTTATTTGTATTATAGTTTGCCTTAGAAATCTGATGAGACTATAATATCTGGCATTGTGCTAATCTCTAGTAATTTTCAAATTTTAATGTCTTGTGTATTTGCTGTAGTGTTATACTGATGTGTTTAAGTTTTAATTTTCATATTAAAATTCTAATATTGCCACTTCTGCATAAGATGAGATTGTCCTAATTTTTCTGTTTATGGTCCATTCTCTATGAATTCTGGCTGATATAACGCCATAAATCTTAATGTAAATGTTCATGAAACAATGGAAATTGCATGAAGTTATAGGCAGCAATCCAAGCAATAGGAAGCGAAACACAATAATGTTAATATTATTGCTCTGAGAAACAAAATAACTGCTGTTGGGCGTAAATTTCCAGCCCATAAAATGCGACAGGGAGCATTCCATCTTAAGGCCAAAGAGGGGCGGACACACTGCTACTTTCTGTTGTTTACTGCATAACATCCATGGGGATAAAGGCTACACCATCACCTTTAAATATGTGCAAAGGGGAAACAAGCAATCACATCTGTATGCAAGCCTTTGGAGAGCCCCCAGGAGAGAGCTGAGGTAAAAGCCTTTGCCTCAGCGTCACCATGTGCCAGTAAATGAAAGCAGAGGCTTATTTTTACAGTATATTCCATAGGTGAAAAGCATGGTTTCTTTACACCCTGGTCTTCATTCCTCTTCCTGACACTATCAGGCTTCACCATCGTCAATGGGGCCAGCAATAAATTGCCTTTTTTTGTCAGTGGCTCCGCACCCGGTGGCTGAAATGAGTATTTCGGGACATACCCTGAATAAACAAAATCACCCATAAGGGAATATTTGAGGGGGGAGGGGGTGAGCTAGGTAATCTCTGTCGGTCACAGCCAATGAACTCAAAGGCAACCTGCAGACAATGCATGTTATTATTAGTCGACTCCTGGCAGCCAGGGAGAGAGAGAGAGAGAGAGAGAGAGAGAGAGAGAGAGAGAGAGAGAGAGAGAGAGTCCTGTCCGGGGTCTGGGTCTTCAGGTTTGCCTTTGGAGCAATGCTTGCCAGTGGCCTGTACTACGAAGCAGGGTTACTGACTTCACGGGGTAACTTGTCGAATTTAAGGTAGTGTGGGCAAAATGCAAGTGAACGAATACGAAGTCCATTTAAACTGTGGTACCTTAAATCTGACAATTAGGTTACCCGGATAAGCCAGTAACCACGCTTCATAGTACAGGCCACTGGCCATCTGGTGTCCCAGGCATTTTTCTGCTGGACTGACGAGTTTGTGGGTCAGCAAAATTTTTCATGGGCATCTCTAACTTCCCCCTTACTTGGAAAAATCATCTACCTTCAACTTTTCAAAGCATTACGGCCTTTGCAAAAACATCTGCTACCATGAATCATTAAAAAAAAATCTATTTTCTAACCATGTTTCCTGGACAACAAGAGGGGTGGGGGGGGGGCACTTGTGATCTATCACAGGTAAGAGCGCATCCAAAAATCTTCATATAGCCTGGATGTAATACAGACAAACAATTGAGCCTAACTGCACAGCCTTGGACTGCAGGAAGATACGCACATAATGTACGGAGAACATGAAAACACCAATGTTAATAACGACAGCATACTTGGATTTAGCTTTAGTGACACTTTAGTCATTTGATGTTTGTTAGTTATAGTCTAGTTTTGGTCCACAAAAAAATAGAGGAATAGAGGAAGTTTAGTTGACAAAATTGACTTTAGATGCAGTGAATAATAACTAACAATCACAGTATAATGCAATATAAAACATCTCTAAAATGCCTTTATATGAACTTCATTTGTTATTAAATAAAATTGCAATAAAACCAATATTTAGTCTCATACAAAAGACTTGCATCTTATGTGCGTGACACATCTTCATACCGGTGCACAGAACATGAATAAAAGGAACTCAAAGGCAGTGAACTTTTCAAAGAGATTAAAAGAATATGCACCTGTTTCTTTCTGTTTATTTTCCGAAACGCACTCCAGTATGAGCCTTGCTCTTTTACATCTGCCTCTTGTGAGGTTACCTGTGACACTATCCACTCTTCTGGCAAAGGCTGAGAGACTGGCACAGCCAATTGATCCAATGCGAAAGGCTTCAAAACACAGGCAGTCCCCGGGTTAAGAATGTAGCGTGTGGTTGCTCAGTTCTCTCCCCCTCTGCAGCATCCCCAAGC
>JAODKE010000041.1:7996831-8010629 GCA_026779605.1 Mormyrus hasselquistii
GGGATGTAGGAGTGGGAAGGGGGGAAGGGGGGGGTGGTGTAAGGAGGGGGGGTGGGCATGAAATATGAATCATGAATTGCTTTTGCAGGGGACTGCATTTGGGAGATATGATCTACAAATGTGTCCTGTTTGCGGGCGAGTGCCTGTAAGGTTATTTCATTCATTCAGCTGAAACCCTCCGCAGGAACTTGGACGATACTCTTGCATGTCCCCCGTTACCGTAGGCACGTCCCGTTCAGAAACGAGTCACAGTGGGGACGTTCTCCTTATTGAACGGCATCCTTTTGCTGCTGACTGCGTGGAAGATCCCTCTAGGTATAGATCTCAGAGGGATATCCTGTCCTTTTAATCACTCAGTAACTGATTCACTCTCCTGAGTTCATTAAGAAAACTAATACAATATTAGCCCTCAGTAGGGGGGTTTCTCAGAGGAATGGCTTCACCTCTCCAAACATTTCCATCTTTTTGTTAGTGATGGTCTCACCTACACAATTTTTATAATAGATTTTCCAGTTCGCTTTTTTGTAGTTGAATAATAATAATAATAATAATAATAATAATAATAATAATAATAATAATAATAATAATAATAACGTTTTATCACGCCTTTCTTATACTCAAGGACGCTTTACAATATAGAAAATACAACAATAAAATACAACAAGCAGTGGACACACAGCAACAACAACAACAGCAAGAACAAGGAGAGTGTTACGTACTGATAGACACATTATAGCATTCCTGAGTTTTCAATTGCAGCTTGAAGATGTTAACAGACTGTACCTCTCGCATTCCAGAGTGTTGCTGCTGTCACACAGAACGTCCTGCCACCCATCGGGCAGAATCTGAATTTAGGTATAGCAAGAAGGTTGGAGCCCGATCATCTTAATGTGCAAGCTGAAGTATAAGGAAGAAGAAGGTCAGACAGATATTGAGCGGCAAATCCATAAAGAGCTGTGAGTAAAAGTTTATATTTGCTTCTATAAGTCTTGTTTCACAGTTATTTTGGCTGAATTAGTAGCTTTAGTTATAGTTGACATTTATGTATCTATCTTCCAACTGCTGATGTAGTTACAGGATCACGGTGACCCTGCATCCTGTCTCAGGGAGCGTGGGCTCTCGGCAGGGGACAGCCCCGTGCAGGAGGCTGGGCCATCTTAGAGCACATCTTAGAGCCTATTCGCATAACTACATGCTTTTGGAATGCGGGAGAAAATCTGGGCAGCAGGAGGAAATGCAGAGAGAGCATCCAAACGGTGCGTAGTCAGAGCGGATGCCGGAGCCGCGGCCCCATCTGTGGCGGTATGAGGCAGCTGTGCCACCTGCTGAGCCGCCAATAATCACCGTCGTCATCATACTTCATCACGATCAAAACTAACAATAACAATCCTGCAAAGCAAGCTCGATTCTAACGGCATCTCATAGCACATTTGTGCGATTCCTCAGGTAGCCACAAAGGTCCTTAGCAATGACTACATTCAGCATCCTGCCATCCGTCTGAAATGCTGGCGGTTACGCACCGTTTCGCTGGTAATGTCTGAGGTGCAAATGATTTACATTTATATTGCATTACATGTATTCATTTGGCAAATCCACTTAAAAACAAACCGCGGTGTAGAGGGCAGTAGCAGACAGTTCATTTAGAAGCCGACAGAATCATTAACGCGAGCGTGTTAAGTATGATACGTTTGCGTGATGTAGCTTTTTGGAACAGATTAGTACCACACGGCATATACAAATCACAGCCTGCTGGTTTAAAGCTAAACACACTATCGATAATGCTACTCGGAGTCGCAGTTAAAGATACACCCGGTTAAACGATTCAGGAAGTACAAAGGTAATTAGGTAGAATTACATTTGATATACTGAAAGAGTTCCTTAACGTTAAGGCAACTTCCCGCTGGTGTGAGGGGATCTTCTCATTCATTTGCAAACAGCCAGAAATGAGAGAAGGCTTGTTTAACCACACAGCAGCTGAGGACAAAGGCTCTGATTTCCAGCCTTTCCGACTTAGGATAGACAGGCGTCCTGTTTTTGTGGATTGTAATGAGCTTAATGAGGCTTGAAGGCTCTGCTGTTGTTTTGTAATCTTCAAGACCGTAATCTCGATAGTGAACTGAAAACAGGCATTAGCGAATAGCCTGGCCAGTAAGACCTGATTGTTGTAGGATGTTATTCATGGTAGCATAGTGGCTGAATTGTTAGGCCTGATACAACACAGCAGTGTGGCTGTGGGTTGACGTCTGCATGTGTCTGTGAAGGTTTACTTTACCTCCTGCAGTCCAAACACATGTAGATAAGCATATCAGTGTTACAGAGAGTGGATGAATGGACACCGATTACAGTAGTTGCTTAATGGTCCAACCTATGGTTTATTTTGTATTATAGAAGCTACCCAAACATTATTAAGCAAAAAATATGTCTAATGACAAACACCACGTATGATGCATTAACTGCGTTTCGCATGCCGGAAGGACGGAGAGAGACATGTCAGAGGGCATGAAACATTCCCGACGGAATTCTGAGGGCAGGACGCGACGGTGGCATTTCCGACTTCTGAGGAATCGTGCAGGGCAGGAGTCGTCTCTGATGAGGCACGCAGCCGCGCAGCACTGGATTGAACCTGCTGGTGATTTATTTTAATTGTCACTCGGGGACTGACTGTTACAGTCTGCTAGAATGGGTCACTGCATTCAGAAATGAAGGAGGGTGTCATGCATTCATTTCTGTACTCCATGCCCCCCCCCCCACCCTGCTCCCAATCCTGCTCTCAGCCAGAGAGCACTCTGGGCAGACACGCATGTCAATGGCCTTACAGCTGCCTTGTTACTGGAGAAAAAAGTAGACGAGAGCTCAAGAACGGGCCCTGTGTTTCAGTTTATATGGGATTTCTGATTTATTATTGCTCATATTGACTTACTTTACTGGCGTGTGTGTGCAGGCGCTGGACCATTTCTACGCCCTCAGGGGACTGTCCCAGAGACCACTGTTCAGCCATTGGCTTGCTTTGGCCTCTTCTGTTGTCCACTTTGACCAATCCCCCGTCTACCCCTCTCGAACCATCATTTTACGGGCAATTAGCTTGTAACTCCAGTCTCTAGCTGGAGCTCTTAAGCAGGCAGTGAGCTACACATCTGTCACCTTATAGAGGCCCAGCAAAGCTCCATTCACATGCGACCCTGCAGGCACATGCTGGAGTCTCTCCTCCACCCACTCATCTAAATAAAAATGCACTTGATGACTCTTGTATGAAAATGTAGCTAAATTTTATTGCCATTTTTGTCACTTTTGTTGATAGATGATGCTTGAGCCCAAAGTACCATCTCCTGCACCCTGGTCCTGATGACATACTCCATATACTCGTCTTGGTCCAGCTGAGCTCTTAATTAATTAGGCGTGCCTCAGCAGCTGATTGAACGAATTGCCTGAATTTGAATTTTTTGAGATTTTAATTAAAATCTCGTTATTTCAAAGGCATTAGCCGAAGACCCAGTTTAATTTTCCAGTTGTGTTAAACTGAATTGTTGTTAGGGATAATTTTAATGGTAGAAAAATGATCTTTTTCTTTGATTCTTTAAATTAATAAAAAAAGCGTTCGTTATTTAAATAATGCGGTGATCACTTGCTTGTAGCCCTTGAACGATTCACAAAAGCGCCGGCTAATCTAAATAATTTAGCAAATATATTCCGCTTTGTTAAAGTTTCATAAAGGTTCATACAAAGGAAACATATTTAATGAGCAGAAATGTGTGTAGCACATTTTGATTGTGTATAAAATTCATAGCTAGTCCTCTAGTAGCCAGGCCCCCATGAAATTTTAATCACAGCGTATCCAGCTAATATCATAACTGTCGTGACCTGCGCGTGCGATCCTCGTGTGTGCCACACCCCCTGATCAACCGCGTGTGCTCCCCCGATTGTGCCCAGCTGTTTTCCATCAGTTTGATATGTCCTGTGTATTTAGTCCGCATTCAAGTCTGTTTCCCCAGGTCTGTCATTAACGTTCATCCTGTGCTGCTCCCTTCGTCTGCCTCCCCTGCTCCCTGCTCGTTCGCCCTGCACACAGCCGTTACAGTAACCAAGCACATTGTGTGCTGGGAGACCCACGCTGGAAATCACCAATCAGAAGTGACCTACTTTGGTTACTCTTCACCAATAAGCCACTCATTTTAAACCGAACAATAAGTAAGAATGGATATTAAAATGCACGGGAAATCTGCTTTGCCACTATACTCAGTGTTGTGGCTAATCATATTTCTGATGAAACTGCTATGGATTGGCCTGGTAACTTTATCAAATGCATGCAGTCTGGAGTTTTCTTTCTTCTTTTAATGTTTGTATCAAAAATAAACTTTTCATAGCTTGTATGTGTGGTTTGCAGGGTTGCCAACTGTCATGGATCTGGCATGATACGCTTTCAGATTCTGACGCAAGAAATCTTACAGCATTTCTGTATTATTCCATTATAAACCTAAAATTAGCTACAGTACATGAAACGTGTCGGGGCAGTTTACAAACCCTACAGACTATTTTCAAGGAAATAAAAGTGTTACATATATGTAAACGCATGTGCATGTGTGTCTCGAATTGAAAATCTCATGCCGGCCAGCTGACCAAAGTTGGCAACCCTGGGTTTGCAAACCATTCGCTGTCCAGATCTAATCACCTGTCTCAGTGTCTGACATCATATTTAAGGAGGGTGTGAAAGTGACACCATTTCATTCACGATAAACAAATGAATAAACGACGGAGAATTAACACAGTACAAAATACTGTACTGTAATTTATATGTACAAAATTGCTTTTAGATTTCATTCTTACATGTTAAGCCTTCTCTTGTTCTTTGCAACAGCCCTGTAAATCTGGTCCACCTCTCCCAGATGATCGTGGAATGAAGCCTGTACTGAAGCTGAAGAATGGCTTTAAGTCATGAGTGGTGTGGAGACCTCTGAGGGCCGTGGGTAACTGGGGAGGCACAGGCGAAGACTGGGGGGCAAAGAAGCGACAGAGGTTGGGAGTGACACTGAGAATGAGCCTTGGTGGTATGTTGGAGCTCTTCTGAGCTGATGCTTACAGCTTACACTGCTCCTGGATATCGATTCTGGCTCTCTGCTCTCTACACCTGTTAGTGATGATGATTATTATTATTATTATTACTTAACAGCTAAAAATTTGTAATTATTTATACCATATATCCCTCTGCTTCCTTTGGATTTTTCTTTTTCCTTTTTTGAGCAATAATTTAAGGAGTAACAAAAATGACATGCTAATATGCATAATTATAGTACTGAATCTTCATGGACATTGGGTCTTTTCTGAAATAGCACATTCTGGATCATGATCGAAACCTGGAAAATGGAGAATGGGGTATGACGAGAGCTTCCTTCAGCTCATCCATTACAGGAGATAATCAGGTCACATTAGAGATGTGTAATAAAAGCAGAGGGAGGAGCTCTGTAAAACAACGTGGTCATCGGCTGATCTCTCTGTCGAATATATGGGATGGGATCCTAATGAAAAAAGCACCTAAAGGATCCATTTAAGTGCTGCATGTTCCAAAAAAAATAATGCCAGGATACATCCATCTGCTTTCTACCAAATATGACAGAATTCCAATATTAAAAGGGAAATTATGCTTATTAACAAAGTATTCTTTACCAGATGAAATGAAATTCCTAGTACCAAACTGTCATTCTTTGTCTAAATATCCATTTGAGACAGGTGCAGGTTTGCATCACTGAACATAAATAGAAAATACCACTAAATAAATTGCAGAATATCTCTGTCAGTATGCTGGTCAGAAGTATACACTCTCCATCCAGTTATGCCCACTGATGTCCTACCACATACTTGGTATTTAGCTCGTAAAAATAAAGGTATCGTTAGAGCAAATACATTAAAAGAGGAAACTGTGACATTATTTCCCGGAGGCAAAGAGGTAGTTTCCCCACTTGCAGCTGGATCTCCAAATGAGTTATTTCAGACCCTGAAATATAGGGATGTGACAGAGCGTACAAGTGTTGCACCACAGGTGTGATAATATCTATTTATTTTGGTCTCTCTGAAGTCAGCCGTGACCCTGGCTGACCCAGCCGAAATTGATTCTTTTGTTGAACTCCTTTTCCGGCAAATGGATGTAAGCAAGAGATCACAGAGACCAGACAAGGACCACAAAGACTTTGGGTCTGCTTCCATGGTGTCTCTTGAGGTCGCTGCAGAGGGGGACAGGGGGATGGAGGGGGGGGGGGGCTAATTGACTAGAGCATCTTCAGCTTGCAATCACTGATGGCACGGGGGGTGGGATCGTCAGGTTCGGTGGGGGCCGGGTGTGAATCCCAGGTGCGACTCACACTCCGTTTTGTCAGGTGCTCAAGAGCATGAAGACAAATAGCGGCCATGATTGGTCCGGAGAGGGCAGCCGCAGGGGCGCGAGCAGAGCGAGGGGGCAGCAGCACTGCTGCCGGAAGCCTGTAACTCAATAGCCCAATTATCTACCCTCAGTGCCAGCAAAATTCCCGCCTGCCATTGCAGACAGCCGATGACACGGCTACAGCATCTCTGATTGGCTCCCCAGCGGGGCCACAAGTTGTGACATATCCTTCCCATGGGCCTTAAGGGCAAGCCATAGTGTCAGACTAGGCTTGACTGATGCACCTGCCCCTGATAATTATTCTCCAAATGTTCCCCAGATGAAAGTATCATTAAAGTCACTATATGTTTTTTTTTTTGGGGGGGGGAGGGGGGTTCAGAAATTCCTAATATTATTTACCACTTAATCTACTTTATCCATCCATTTTTCCATCCATCCATCAATCCATTCATCCATCCATCCTCTCAGAGCAATTCGGTATGTTTTTTCCCATTATAATTTAAGTCCTCTTTTGGTGCATTTGCATCATGAATGGCAAAGTTGTGCCGTGCTGACTGAGAAGTGTTATGCATTTCACTCTCCTACTTTTCACGGCTGTTTTTCACTGTCATTTTGTTTCACCTTTCCAAACACCAAGTCCTGGCTGTACAAGAGGAGTTCCAGGTAAAGAGGAAAGGTCTGACAGCATCATAAAAACAGGTGTAATAAGATGACAGTCTGAGCACAGGGGCAGTGAGCTGAAAAGGATGATGAAACAGGACTGAGAAAGTAAGCATGGGATGCACAGAATGTCATTGGTAGATAACTACAGCTGTGAAAAAGTTTGTGACAATGATCTTTACTTATACTTTTTCCATACATGACCTTGATTGTTTACACTATTAATTTTTTTTCATAGATAGAGCAATGTTTAAAAGTCTATGCGCTTTGTTAAGTAAGTCTGTCTTTATGTACTATGATTTAGATCAGAGGTTGTCAGCTTGGCTTAGCCTCGGGTCCCACATTATTCCTTTGTGACACGTGTCATGACCCAATGACACAATAAAAGCTGTCGGGAGGCACTGAAAATGCTCCTGCGACCCACCAGTTCAGAGACAGTGATTTAGATGAATATTAAATTACATTATAAGAGCCAATTAATTCATCTTTTCCTCACAACTTTGGCTGTGTAAAGTTGGTATGTTCATTATAGTGAATAGCATAATCATGATCATATGGAAGGTTGGCATGTTCGTAGTCTACAACCTCAATGGGATCATATGGAAGGCTGGCATGTTAATGTTTGTAGTCTACAACCTCAACATGATCATATGGATGGTTGGCATGTTCGCAGTCTACATCCTCAACATGATCATATGGAAGGCTCGCATGTTAATGTTTGTAGTCTACAACCTCAACATGATCATATGGATGGTTGGCATATTCGTAGTCTACATCCTCAACGTGATCATATGGAAGGTTGGCATGTTAATTTTCTACGACCTCAACATGACGTGGAGGTTATTCAGGACGAAATAGGTAGAAGAATCAAAGCTACTCAGCCAGCTGGTGGAGATCATCTGTGGGCTCATCTCCAGCAGTGTTGAAGTGAACCAAAAAGGATGTTGGGTTTGTAACTAATAAAGCTGTTTCTGAGTTGTAGACTGTTTTTCTTACTGACATGGCTGGTCCTTGTAAATTGTTTTTTTTTTTTTTTATTTCACTGGGAGTGTGGTTTCAGTCTGGTGCCACGGTTAGGAGCATTTACGTTGGGATGCCACTGTGCCCTCCAGAAACCTCACGTGAACATAAAGTATATGCACTTTTACTCTGAATAACTTACTTTTACTCAGATCACAATTCAAAGCATATATCAGACTATCCTTGACATATTTTTCCTTCCTCAAAGATTTATTACGGAGCTTGGGGTTAGAATAGCTTTAGAAATGTCCCAACCATAAACAGAGCAATTATTATGACCCTCAACTATTGATTACATGTAGGTCATGGTCATTACAATTTTCCATCATTACACAAATGCATCCTCATAAATACGTGTAGTATAGACACACACATGCATGCATTTTTCAGGCTACCCACAGCGGAGGGTAGGTATGAGAATCAACAATAACAATAAGGATCATTTCACATGACCATTTTTAAAAACAAAACCATTTTCCTACCATTCATCTGGTGCAGGGTCATGGGGAACCTGGAGCCAATCCCCTGCAGGATGAAAGGCAGAGGTACACCGTGGACAAGAAGCCAGTCCCTCACAGCGCACATATGGTACATACACACACGATGGGCAATTTTAGATGCCATTTAGCCTGATGGTATACATCTTTTGAATGTGGAAGAAAACAAGAGTTTCCCTTCAGCAGAAACCGCATGGAGGCCATGAAAATGGAATGACTGAATGTTACATTTATATGGCGCTTTTTCAAGACACCCAAAGTGCTTTACAGACCCAAAGGGGAGCCACTTCAACCACCGCCGCTGTGTATCGCCCACCTGAATAATGTGACGGCAGCCATTCTGCAGCAGTACGCTCACCACACAGTAGCCAAGGCGGTGAAGGGGCAGGAGAGAATTACATTACATACAGGGGATGATAAGAAGGCCAGATTTAAAAGGACTGCAGTGGGCAATATTAGCCAGGACATCAGGGTACCACTCCTACTCGTTCGAAAGACGCCATCTTTCAAGACCTCAGAGATTCAGGACGTCGGATTTACGTCTCAGGCAAAGGATGGCGTCATTTTTACAGCACAGAGTTGGCGTCACTTCACTGGAATCCACAGGACAGGCTTCCCATTGGCCACACCAGAAACACTACCCACTAGTCAGTCTCCCATCCACCTACAGTCCAGGCACACGTACGCTTAGCTTCGGATGGATCAGTCAGCCTGATCGGCAGGCAGTAAAGGCCGGATTCAGCTCCTCACCCCTAAACGTGCAAGAATACAGCACGACCCATTGAGCCACCTATCAACCGCAACATTAATGCGATTAATGCCACAGATAGCATTCCATGGCTTACACCTTCCCTTTCTCCTGTCCACACAGCTGAGTTTCAGATGGCTTGAAAAGGTGACTTATTGTTTTTTTTTTTTTTTTCCCCCTGGGCCCACCCACGTCGTATGCCGTCGGTATGAGGTGATGCAGCCACAGCGTACGGCTGGGATAGCCTCCACGGGAACAGTGCACCTATCTGCAGCCAACTGCGTGTCAGCTGACAGCGGAGGCGAAATCAGGTGAGGCTACTGTGATTCAATTAATTTTAATGATTAATAATTCATTTGACTGTGGGAGTCACATTCATTAGAATGACGGAAGACAGCAGCTGCGCGCCGCACCCTGGGAGAGCGAAATGTGCCTCATTCATTTACTCATTTCTTTCTTTTTTTTGTCCCAGGCAAGTAATTACGAGAATTGTAAAGTACTCTTCTGATGCAGCCACTTACGTTACGTATGTGTTAAAGAGCACCCTGCCCCCCCCCCCCCCCCTGCAACGCCAGAGGTTAATTGAAAGTAAATACTGTGCTTACAGCATTAAGTGTGATATGGTATCTAAACAGCACTGTGCAACAATCCAATTGCTGTTCAGCCACTTAGATAATTGGCGTTACTATTAGTGACATGCAAAGGAGGCAACCGATAGCCAATATGGGCATTGAAAAGGTTTCTGCAACCCAACACTTCACCATCCAGCAATATAAGGCACGTTGTCAAGACATGTTTACTTTGACGCATATGCAAAAAAACAGCCTTCATATTTTACTTAATGACATGTTTTGTTGTTAGGTTTGGATAATATAACCAGAAGGATCCATGAAAACAAATTCAGTGGATTACAAGCTTCGGCAGTGAAGATTCATGAAGCTATATTCACTTTTTCATTAAGGCACAAAGATGCCACGACATGTAAAAGAAAGACTGTAACAAGCATTGTTGCGGTTTCCATTTCTCCAGTCAAAGGCTTATGCCTGACTTAGTGTTACTCCTGCTTTCAGAAAGATGGATAGCATAACCTTTGACCCTTGACCTCGACATACATCTGCAGGGCTGTATTTGTTTATCTTGCTTTCACAGGTGCAGTGTCCAGGTTTCGAAAGTAATTACCCTTCCCACTCCTGTTACTTCTCAGTAAGATGGAAAACGTCTGCGATGGTCCATGGGCTTCTTCTCCTTGGACGATCTTATGATCTATCAGCATTTTTAAGGAGGGATGTCTGATAAAAGTATGTGGTCGTATTATCTCAATATTCATTTTAATAAAAGCTGAAAAGGGAGTCACCTCCTTCTGTTATTCCTGTGTTTCTCCGTTTCATTACGTATTTTCATTATGTCTTATATAGCCTCAAGGTGATCACGATAATCACTAGTCACGGAGCAATCGCTCAAACGAGACATTTTAACACAGTTTGAATTTGTCATCCAATTACTTTTAGGAACATAATTAGCAGGACAAAAACTGAAAGTGTTAGCTAGTTAGAGAGTGTTTTCCAGGCAGCTTAAAGCGCCTGTGTTTCTCTATCTATATGCTCCGTGTGCTGCATTGAGAGATAAAGCAGGTTGAGGTTAATCCATAATAAAACCCTCTTACCCCCGTGTTACTGACATTATATGCTCATTACTAATGATCAGCAGAATAATGCCATATTCTCTAGATTGCTAATTAATATAATAATTCAATTTATATTTGTTGCTTGACTGTTGATGTTACCTCTAAATAAATGTTTAATTTTCCTGAACTAAGAACAAATCAAAATGAAGACCACCTTGGAACGCCCGATGTGAAATGGCAACATGCTCAGCCCCCTCCTCCAGCGCCCATCCCCCAACCCCCAGCTCCTTGGAAGCACCGTCACCTGCCCAGCTGCCTGGGACTCACCCTTCCTCTGTGCACAGGACCTGGGCGACGCTGGGAGTCCCACTGGCGCATCACCACCCGGCCAAGGGCCTCTGTGACTCTGACGTTCGGAGCTGTCGTCTGCAAACACGCATCATTTCCCTCTAAATTAACAAGGGTTGGTGAAAAGCCACTTAATCCGGAAATAAAATTTAAACTGCAGGGTTTATTTTAGCTAACAGGCAGTTGCGAATACTAATGCGCTGTGATCAGGGAGCTGAAGTGTATCATTCAGCTGGAGGATCAGCTGGGAGCAAAGACAGGGCTGCTGCTCAGCGAGAGAGACTGCAGGGATAAGAACGGCAGGGAAAGAGAGCCATCAGGAACAGGAGCAGTACCAGCAGGGAAAGAGAGACATCAGGAACAGGAGCAGTACCAGCAGGGAGAGAGACAGCAGGGACAGGAACAGCAACAGCAGGGAGAGAGAGAGACAGATGAGACAGGAACAGCAGGGAGAGAGAGACAGATGAGACAGGAACAGCGGGGAGAGAGACAGCAGGGAAAGAGAGACAACAGGGACAGAAACAACCACAGCAGGGAGAGAGAGAGAGGTTTTAATCACATTGTGGGAATATTTGGTCGCCATAATGTAATATACACATAACCCACACACACACACACACACACACACACACACACACACACACACACACACAGAAGCGGCGGTGCTGAGATTAGAACCCTCACCCCTGCTGCTGTGAGGAAGGAACCCTACCCACTGAGCCAGCACACTGCCTGCCCAAGGTTATATCTGAATGGAAATTCACCACATTACAAAAAGCCAACAGTGTCAGTTTGCTGTTAAACTCCATTTTGATGAGGTACTAAAATTATGCAACCATGATAAATGACATTGTATATAACATTTCAGCGAGTAAAGTTATTAATTATAATTAATCATTTTGAATAAATCCAATAGTCCTGTCCATGTGATGCATTGCCTTTCTGAAGACCATTGCTTCTCCAATCCTAGTCCACGATGCCACACAACGTTGGGACTGGATGGAGTCAAGGTGCTCATTCTCCATATGTAATGTGACGACAGAGGGGCAAGAAAACATCAGTGTAAACTGCATACATCTATGTGTACATCACTAATGCACTTTGCCCTGCATTACTGTGCTGTGCTGCTTCATTATGCTGATTCCAGAATGTTCTGTCTCCTCCGTATCATGGTCAAAAGAAAAAGCCTTACGCCCCTGCCATTGGTAGAGAGTTTGGATACCACATGGATAATAGTGAACAGCCATTCTGTATTCCAGAAACTGCTGTCCTGGATTACACTTTAGAATTAAATAATAATGTAGCCCTGTTCGCTATAGTAAAACCTCCCAGATCTCCAAGATCACATCCTAAAGCATGTTTCTTATAATGCTAAGTCTAGCAGCAACAAGGCTGTAGATTTAGGCATGGAAGGTAATGACATGTGCTTACCAATAGTATAGTACTGCTGAGCGTTTAAGGAAGCGGGGGGTTCGTGGCTGATTTGACCCCTGCCAGTGTTGAAACTACGCCCTCGACCAGCAGTCACTTAGAAGATATCAAAGCCTTGCAATGCTGTTTTTGGTTAGCTGGTTTAAAATATTACTGGGAATAATATTCATAATTTATTGTTATGCTATGAAATGACAAAATGAGTAGAATTTGCTATGGATATGCTTGTGAAAGCATATACCGTAATGAAAGAGTAGTATCATTTGTACCATTTATGTATCATTTATTAAAGTATTTGAAGAAATGTTTTGAATGATTTTGAATCATTTCATTAATATTTGAGGTTTTCTGATTTTAATGTCAGTGAGGTGCTCCAAACGGAAAGTATTCCTGATTGACCGTGCCCCTCAGAGTTCGGAGTTAATTCTGAACGGAGGTTTTCCTCCCTTGCCGCTTCCGTTATGAGCCTGCGGCCCGGCCTGCGCGGAGCTGACCGTTAGCATACTCAGCTCCCTGCAGCTCTGGCTCCTCCCCCCTGCCCGTCACTTAACGATGTGTTTACTGCTCGATTGGAGGGATAGCTAACACATTGACCCCGCTGAACTTCATCTCGCCCATCCTGCACAGCGGAAAGGTTTTGTCTTCTCGTAGCATGTATGGATGTCTACCGAGGGACTCGCTAGCTGGGAAAGTACGCTAAAGACAAGCATGTATCGTCAAGCGGTGGCAGCTACGTGCACCAGGCCGGAATGCGGAGGGAAATGCTGCAAAGTTCATGAACTGTGCATTTGTCCAGGGAGAGTGAGATTGATTTCGGGCTAAGGGTGTAGAGTAAGCAATCTCACTCTGTAGGCTTTTACTGACTGGAGAGAAACAACAGATGTTAAAACACCGTGATTTCCTGGTTAAGCTATCTGGTGGTTAAGCTATGTAATGGAAGCTTCTTTGCGTGTGTTTTTTATAGCAACACTTCAGATAACTGCGCCCTGCTCCATAAGAACATAAGAACTATACAAACGAGACGAGGCCATTCGGCCCATCAAGCTCACTTGGGGAGAACTTAACTAATAGCTCAGAGTTGTTAAAATCTTATCTAGCTC
>JAODKE010000041.1:8010729-8035655 GCA_026779605.1 Mormyrus hasselquistii
GGTTGAACAGCATCCAAACCTGTTAGAAGCTTATAGACCTGGATCATGTCCCCCCTCAGTCTCCTTTGCTTGAGGCCGAACAGATTTAGCTCAACTTGCATCTGCTCTGAGCTCTGCAGACATGCGTTCACTGACACTCAGTGACTCCCTGATAGGCTGATAGGTTAAGACTCTGTGTTCCTCATTCCCTACCCGTCACGGGAGGAAAATGACTCTTCCTGGCAATGATGTTTACATCTAGACACGGTCACCTCAATACATGTAGCCATGAGCCCAACAACAAGGCTCTGGGGAGTCATAAAAAGCGAAAGCTCCTTGCGAGATCTGAAGACATGATTCTTTGAACATACTGACATAGGCTCATCAGAGCAGGAAAAAACAGAGGCTAATTACGCTATATAAACACAGGATGCTCAAACCAGACAACAACACTGGATACTCTGACCATCTAAGCACAATTTCCTTACAGAAGAGGTGCAACAGATCTGGGGAAGTGACTTCTGTGTGTGTGTGTGACTGGGGGGGGGGAGGGGGGTGGGGCTCTATTATAATCAGAATAGCAAATGAACTACAATGATGAGAAAAAGCAGAAAAAGTGTAAGACAAATGATTCAGTCACTAAGAAAATCAGGCATTCATGATAAATCACGCTAGAAAGTAAGTCTGATTTGTTGACTACTTCTACCACATAGGATGAATGATTCAGTCACCAAGAAAATCAGGCATTCATAATAAAACAAATTGAAAAGTAAGTTGATTTGCTGAGTACCACTAACATAAATTTATCATTTGATCACAAATCTGCAAGCATTCTATGCGTCAGTGGATTAACCCAGGCATGAACCTCTCCCAGCACTCAGATTAGAAACATAATTCCCAGTAGCCAGCTTGTGGTAAACAGGTGATGATGTAATGTCAAGCACTGCAGTGACATAATTACATTTTTGCGAAGATTACTGGCTGTCATCGTCTGCCACAGCAGCTTCCAGGAGATACACAGGGGAGAAAACTGGCCAAATATCCTGAAAATGCTTAACCATAGCCTTTTACTCCTCGGGCTAACAATCTATTATTAAAACATAGCGTATAATGTCAAAACACATTTTTTCATTGGATTTTTTTCCCATTGGATATTTTGATTTCTCCTTTACTTTCCCTGCTGTCTCCTTGGTTACACTTCAGGAGTTTTGCTCGAGAAGCTAATCTACTTGAAACAAGTAATTAATTGGTTCTCCTTCCTGTTCTGGAGGACCTTTAAGGGGGACGTTGCACGGTAAGCTTGGATATCGGCCCCTGTGCAGTAGCATTACCGAGTAGCATCCTTGCGGGAAATCTTTTGGGTGATGTCATCTCTGTTTTCAGCATGTCTGTGGTGACTCAGTCCTTGCTGCCACTGCATAAAAACTTGGCTTTCGATAACTTCTACTAGTCCAGACAGCTATTGGAGTCTGAGAGCTGCCTTCAGGCTTCAAACCATTCTAGCCAACAATTACTGAAAAGCCCGAAAAGTGACCCCAAGAATATGGAACACGTTCTTCAGCGAGATGTGTGAGATGTGTATCCGGTGGGAGTGGTTAGCAATCGGAGCGCTTATCTCCACCAGATGAAATTTATGGGGGATGATAACAGACAGTGGTGAGTCAGTTAAAGCATGCTTCTCTCAGAAAAGGGAATTGACTCAGTATGACATCTTCAATAGCTGACAAACTGTGAGTCACTCGAGGTGTGAGACTTCACAGAGACACAGCGGTAATGGCTTCTGTCAGCCATAGCTCTGGCTCTCGTTGGGTAGGAACCTGCTTCTTCGTTATGTCAAATTTCATCTTGAGGAGAAGTGAACTGTTAATTGATATGTTATGAAATAGAATTCAAACTGAGCTTTGTCAATTGCAGACTGATTTAGTGGTATGCTAATCTTCACAAAGTATTCTGTAGCATTGAAATGTGCTCTTCAACATCTACTCTGCATTTATAGAATGAAAACTCACCAGGTAATAAAACTAAATAAATTTACAACCATACTTGTAAAGAATTTTTAGATATTTAAATATAAATTCAGTGAGCTGTATTGTTGTAAAATAATCAGTATATAAAGATATATTGTTGTTTATAATACTGTATATATATTGTTTCCTGTATGTATTGTTAATCTGAGCTGTTTATTCATCTTTGTACAGCACTTCATTGTGCTTCATAAATAAATTTTACTTACTTACCTACAAGTGCCCTCACTTTATCTCCAATGTAAAGCTCACGCTGTCACTCTTATTTTATAGTGACTGGGTTTCGGCTGCCATTGGCCACATCAGCCCCCACCGCGGCAGCCCTGACATTGACAAGGGCTCTGGATACAGGAGACTCGATGTTGTGGGTTCTGCACGCTGTCACCAGTCACAGGTGTGCACAGAGAGTGATTTCAGTGTTTCAGCCCAGAGGGAAGTGGGGGTCTTAAGTTGCTTGGTTTACATATAGATGCAACACAGAGTAAACAACTGCAGAGCAGGTTCGGCTGTACGATACACTAAATACCACTATAGGCTGTTCCATCTAGACTTATACTGTAGCATGCTATATTGGTGTGATGCTCTTGCGTGATAGATAGAAATGTGTGTATTGTTCTCATGTGCATTATTGACATTTATATGTTACTTGGACTTATTTGTAAGGTATCCCGTTATGATTCTGTGACATGCTCTGTCACTGAGTTTAGGTGATTTAGATTTAGCTTAATAAAAATCACTTCTGAGGAATTTTACTTATTTTTACAGAAGTGCAAAAGAAAGCAAGAAAGCCACAGAGCCTGCAATCTACAACTGATTGTAGAAGGCGTAGGAGCTTATTCTATGGGCATAAAAAAAAAAAGACTATTAGATCTATTGTTTTTTGTTTTTTTTTTCTTAACAGAGCTTCATGTTTAGAGGACTGGGGAAATGCAAGACCTTTAGATTTAAGAAAAGCATGTTACCAACCGAGAACCTAATAATGAGGGAGCATCAGCTGAGGTGACCATCTGAAATAAGATTCACTGGAACACAGACGATATTTACCCTATGTTTATAATGGTTACTTTTTAATTGAAAGCACAATTTTCAACACTAATTTTTTTCTATTTTGTGTTCGTGAAAAAGAAGGTGAGCATTCATATTGAGAGAGATGTTTTTTTAAGTGTGGGTCAACAATCAAAAAAAATAATCTGTGTCCATTAAGACCCAACAAATGAGTTTTTTTAAATGTGCATACACAGATAAGATGGTTATGTAATCAACATTCCTAGTTGTTTTTCATACATATTTTCATTTTTTTTTTTTTTTGATTTTTCTTGACTTTTAATTTTTCATTTTTAATTGTGTCTGTTGGGGAATGTGTTTTGCAGAACTGGTTTATGATGATATATTTTTGGCTTTCGTTTTTTTTATACCCATTGTTTTGCTGCAAGTCGGTGAAAAAAAATAAATAAATAAAACTATGAACTATAAATCTAATGTCTCTGGACCCACATGGCTTACAACAGTCATTCCCATAGAATATCTATAATTTAATCTCACCTACAATCAATACCTGTTATTTGGTAAGATGGATGAGTTAGAGTAGGTAAGACTATCAACCAGACTCAATGTCGACTCCACGTCAATTCACAAATTATGAAAATGAGACATGCTCTCGATATTAACCTGTGAATTACTTCAGTGCTGATTAGCATTACTTAGGCTAAATGGGAGCACATGCGAAAAGTAGAAGGATACCATTGTTAGAATCCAGAGCCTAGCTGTTTGAAGTCCTTGTATTAAAAGAGATCAAGGTTGCAGACATACCTTTAAAAGCCCACTTGCCATTTGAAGCAGATCATTTTCATGTTATTATTGCGGATATTAATTGACTGCTTACAGATGAATGCTGACTTGCCAGAAATGTTGGCCTCAAGCTAATAATGGCAATGGAATTAATCGCCTTGACATGTCATAAGTACTGGATCCACCAACGGTCCTCGGCCCAGCTGATGAAGAGGAGCGACCTTGGATTGACAGCATAGCTAACGCTAACCATGCACTCTCCATCAGCCCAGTGCATAACAGATCCCGGTAAGGTCTTCTCGATCTTCTTTAGACCAAAAGATGGGACTCATGGAATGCTGTCATCTGTTCATCCTCTGTGAGTTTCTATGTGTCACACAGGAAGAAAAGGTAACCTTGTCTGACAAGCATCACCTTTGCTCTGGCGTCCTATGACCAGATGGGTCGAAGTCTGCGTGACATCTCCCATTTGTGAGGTGGCTGTGCTGGAAAACTGTCCCCTGCCTCCACAGCCCCACCTGGTGTTAGCCTTTGGTACTGCATGCTGTACTTCCCATGGCTCACCTTCCTGGCTGGTTGACTGGCAGATGGTGACCCACAGAAAGACATGCTGAAATCCATTTCACACATGCGTGCTAAAATCGGAGCATTGTTCTGTTTTTTTTTTTCTTTTTCTGATCATTGCCTGCCTGAAACAGTAATTCCTCTCGGTCGGTGTCCCTCACCGCTGCAACCTTCCCCATGAGGTCTAACTTTACAGTTATTATGAGTGTCACCTGTTCTTTCCTGAAGTTACGCGCGGTCTCCCACAAGCCGACGACACAGCGGGATGGTATTTTCAGCTTTCGCTGTACTTCTCGCTGTCTCTGCGTTTTCCGCATCTTCATGCTGTCAATGACTCATAATTTTGATATTGTTTAGTCATTCTTCCACCATTTTTATTCCTTATTCAGTTTTAATATTTTCTTAATGCTTTTTGTTCATTTGATAGTTTGTCATAATTCTTTTGCAGTTCTTTTGTTATGTTGTTGGTGTAATTATTACACACTGAACATATCCACACATATGCCCACACTCTCCTACACACACACAGCGATTCACACAAACCCATACACATACGTAGGTGTGTATTTACTCCTGTCAAATAAATTAATAGCTAAAGTTACATTTGCTGTTATCTTTTGTGCTAGAGGGGCACGTGATAATCTTCTCTTGAGGTGATAAAATCCAACTACTACCCAGCTTGGGAACATTTTTCTGATGCTTGCATTTTACTAACAAACTGTAATAATTTCCTAAAAATGTCTTTGCACTCTGTGAACACTGGCGGCCTGTGGCTTTGTGGGAGTGACACAGGGGAGCAGAGTCAGTCTACGGTACAGTTTTAATATTTACTCCCCTTGCCTGGAGAAGGTACCATGGCTTTGAAAATTCCGATAAGGTAATCTGATAATATTTTGTCGAGGTGTTATTAAACTGTTAACCTTTTGCATGTTGTGAGACACTTTCATGGTGGACAACATCAAGCATTGGAAGCGGAGCTTAAGATCGATGGAAAGAGAGCTTGGAAGAAAATCTGCATATTCCGATGAGTTGGGTCGATGGTAAAAGCGATAGACAGCATGTGGAGCAGAATGTTAGCCCCTTTTTGTGGTTGAACAGAAGCACTCTCATTCAACATACCTCTCAAAGACAGAATTCTGAGCCTTTAAATCCAAGACCACACACTTACCCCTTCTGGCTTGCCTTTTATCTCCTGTGCCAAACAAGTATCAAGTTCAATACCCCGGTGCGTGGAAAATCACACTTTGCTTTTGGGTCTTAGTCCCATGGTGTTCAAATGACAGTAACTGCAGAGCCAAGCTCATAGAGAACAGCCTGAATCCACTCCATTGCCTCGTAGCTGACAAACACATCTGTAGAACATGACATCATTGTATTGGCCAAGTGAAAAATTACACTCTCTTTCAAAGCCACATGAATTGTCTGTGAATTTTATATTCTCCCTCGCCTGACCGATAAGTAGACGTTTTATTGAATCTCTACAGGCCTATAGACATTTTAAAAATCAGATGCAGAAAAGTTACTCGCTTCAGGCACTTCGCAGTCTCCCCGTCAGACTGCTGTCGCCATGACACCAGCAAGGTCGGGGGATGGGTGTCTCCATGATTTGAGTCATTTGGTTCAGCGACGTAAAAAAAAAAAAAAAAAAATACCCCAATATGTCAGCTCATTCACCAGATCAGCAGATTCTATAGAGCTTCCACAGTGCCTCTGCTTTTCTCTGAATGCATAAAAAGACAGGAAGTATGTTATTGTGTAAATAATCAGAGCACTTCTCTATGCACAGCATCTGTGGCTAAAGACATTGTAAAATACACTTTGCAAAATTAAATAAAATGCGCTTAATTTGGAAAAAAACGATAAAAAAAAAAAAAAAAAAACCATATATGATCCAACTCAAAAAAATGTCGTTAAAGTATGAGGCACCCTGAAAACAACAGATCATATGTTAAAAAGCACGAAAGGTGGCCAGTGGCTTTACATGATAGATAAAGAATACATTTATTTTCTGTGTGATTTTGTACGTCACATGATTAAAAGTATTTGAACACCTGGCCATTAATTACACCTACAAGGACTTGTATGACATCCCATTCTAAACCCATAGGCATCAATATGTAGCTGGTCCCCCCTTCGCAGCTATAACAGCTACCACTCTTCTGGGAAGGCTTTCCACAAGATTTTGGAGTGTGTCTGTGGGAATTTTTGCCCAATCATCCAGAAGAGCATTTGTGAGGTCAGGCACTGATGTTGGACATGAAGGTCTGGCTCACAATCTCTGTTCTAGTTCATCCCAAAGGGGTTCAATGGAGTTGAGGTCAGGGCTCAGAATGGGCCAATCAAGTTCATCCACACCAAACTCATTCAGCCATGTCTTTGTAGACCTTGCTTTGTGCACTGGGGCACAGTCATGCTGAAACAGAAAAGGGCCAGAGAAGGGCCTCCCCCAAATCGTTCCCAAAACATTGGAAGTATAGAATTGTCCAAAATGTCTTGGTTATCTGAAGCATTATGAGTTTCCTTCACTGGAACTAAGGGCCCCAGGCCAACCTCTGAAAAACAATCCCATGTCGTTACCCCTCCTCCAAAAAACTTTACAGTTGGCACGATGCAGTCAAGAACATGTCTCCACTGCTCCAGAGTCCAGTGGCAGCGTGCTTTACACCACTCCATCAGATGTTTGGCATCGTGCTTGGTGATGTGAGGCCATGGAAGCCCATTCCATGAAGCTCCTGTTGCACGGTTTGTGATATCCGTACTAAATGTTTATCATCTCCTGGAATTTCTTTGGATTTTGGAATTGAATTGCACTACACAATCATTTATTGAACTAGACTTGTGTTTTTTCTTAATAATATACCAGGCAAAATGTATTGATTAGTATTAGTAAAGTGTTATTCATACATCGCCAAATCCATTCTGTTTCTCTTCTGGTCCATCTGTCAATTGCGGCACAATTAACAAAAATACAAAATAAATAAAATATATAAATAAATAACAAGAGTAATAAAACAGAACATAAACCAGCACTTGGACATTTTTACCAAAAAAAAAAAAAGAAGTGTCATATGAATCCCTTGTCTTACCAGCGGAGCTGTTAACATGCTCTATTGATTTCGTTATAGTGTGGCGCTAATCTCATGTTAGCCTAAAGCAAACTTTAGTGCCAGCAACCTCACAGTGGTAACAGTGAAAAAAAAAGTTCTTTGTCAAAAAAAGAGGAGATTTGCTAAAAACAGACCAATAAACTTAAAAACAAAACCAGACCATTATGCAAAATGGAACAGACAGTTATGGTAACAGGAGCAGGAGCAGGAGCACATGACACAGGAGACTGTATGTTAAAAGCATTCAGAAAGCAGGATGTTTGTTAATTGAGCATTTCGATTATCGGGAGTCCTGTAGACACTGTTTCGGGCAGAGCACCCCAATTTCATCCTAAAGGAGTTGGATGGAGTTGAGGTCAGGGCCCGGTGTGGGCCAGTCAAGTTCATCCACACCAAACCTCTGGTATGGGAAGCCTGCTGAGTTAGCTTCAGTGTTAACATTACACTGTCAGCCAGATGTCATCGAGAGACAAACGGCCAGATCAGTTGGAACCATCTTCCCTCTTGGGCTAAGTACCATCCACACCTTGTTACACTTAACACCTTCTCATTGTGTCCTAGTTTACCGCTCTATTCCCATGGAAGATGGAGGTCAGCGACATCCCAGCTGTTGACAAGTGGTTTAGAAGGAGAGGCCAAGTGTGGAGGAAGGCTCACGTCCAACTCCAGCAGGCTGTTGGAACCCAAAAATGTTCTGACAACCACTACTGGCCCATCCCCTTATTCCATCTCAGACAAGAAGTCTGGCTTTCTACTCATCTGGCTCCATCTCCCTCCTAAGAAACTCCATCCCAGGTTGGTCCCCTTAAATCAGCAGACTCATTAATTCTGTCCCCTAGAGCTCACTCTCCTTCCACCTTTCTGTGGTGAAGCCACTTTATTGCAGTCCCAGGATAAGCACTTAGCACAGGGGTGGAAGATACTGACAAACCTACGTATTCCATCCATGCTCGATTGGACCTATAGGTGCTACTTGGCGCCTGCTGTACTCAGATAGCTGTGGTCGGAATAAGCTTACCCAGACTGTCCCACTAGAGCTGCGAGGGGGAGGGTATGTTTACAGTAAGCAGATCTTGTGACATACAACCAGCATTCATCCATGATTTCGACCCATTACCTCCTGGACTCTTCGCACACATTTCGAGCCTCACTGAGCTACATGCCACTTCAATGCCGCCCCCGTCTCCAGCCAGACCCCGGTCAGTAATGCCCAGCCTGGCCACACTCTGCCTTACCAGTGTTTTAGTGCACCTGTGCCACACTGACTTGTTTACTGCTGAGGTATTTCAGGACCATTTTGTTAGCTTTCTTTTTTTTTCTGGGCTCACTGAGTGCTAATTTCTTGATTATCCTGATAGTATTTTACTGCCACTCGATTTCTGAGTCTGTTGTCTTGGATTTTTTTTAGCATTCTCTGAATTACACTGACCTGACCCTACTTTTATTTTGCTTTTGAAATTACGATTTGTACTTGGATTTGGTTTTTCTTTTTATTGCCTATTTCCTGGACTACAGCATTGTACCTTTGATTGGGTCATGGTTTTGGTCTCAAATTTTGGAAATGCAATCTTTTTGCTTCTAAAATTGGCCTTCTCCATAAATAACCTTTTGTCTTTGGTCTATAAAACCTTCCTGATTATGATAACATTCAGGACCCGGTTAGCCTGCTTCTCATTTCACATCCTTAGGTTTATGTAATTCTTAATTATGATAATGAATATCGAACCCTGGGATGATGTAATGTCCAGTCCCAGTGCGGTCAAGAAATATCTGAATATACAAGGCTTAGTCTTTGAAGTTTCCAGTATTTGCAGGTGGCAAAGCACAGACTGATGCTTAATAGGCATTATTGCAGCTTACTCGCACGGTACAGTACGAGATGCGTTTTATTGCTCTAAAACGGAAAGTACTGGACTTCAGGAATAATGGAAGACAAAGTTAGATACTGGAATGAAGCCTGTTTCAGTCCATTAATAATCTGGAGCAAAAATGCACAGGACAAAAAGCAAGCATGTATTGTAGTGGCCAAAAAATAAGAATATCGGCATTTCAAATTGAATAAGATCTTTATCCTAAGGAAATACACTATATGGACAAAACTACTGGGACACCTGGCCATGTTTACTAGAGGAACTTTAATGACATCCCATTGTAAACCCATAGGCATCAATATGTAGCTGGTCCCCTCTTTACAGCTGTAACAGCTGCCACTCTTTTGTTGAAGGCTTTCCATAACATTTTGGAGTGTTTCTGTGGGAATTTTTGCCAATTCATCCAGAAAGCACGTCTTTATCCACCTTAGTATGCATCTCAGGACATTTTGGGCAATTATATGCTTCCAGCTTTGTGGGCACAGTTCAGGGTGGTCCTTTTCTGTTCCAGCATGACACAAAGCAAAACCCATAAAGAGTTTGATGTGGAAGAACTTGACTCGCCCACACAGAGCTCTGAAATCAAAAGGAACATTTGGGATGAACTAGAATGGAGATTGTCGAACTAGACCTTCATGTCCAACATCAGTGCCTGACCTCACTAATGCTCTTCTGAATGAATGGGCAAAAATTCCCACAGACACACTCCAAAATCTCGTGGAAAGCCTTCCCAGAAGAGTGTCAGCTGTTATAGCTGCAAAGGGGGGACCAGCTACATGTTGATGCCAATGGATGTATAGTAGGATGTCAGATGTCATGGGATGTCACAAAAGTTCCTGTAGGTGTAATGGCCAGGGGTGCCAGTACCTTTGTCCATATAGTTTATGGAGTGCCAAGTGTCAAGCGCTCATTTTCATTCACAAAATACATTCTGTGTGCAGAAAAACATTATTTAATGACAAAATCAAGTATTGTCTTGCTCTATTCTGTCCACTTTCTTTCATGCACAGAAATAAAAAGGAGCAATTCATTTGTGCACAGAATTGATATTAGCACCTTTTGTTGACAGAAGATAGTCACTCCCCCCATGGGTGTGTGCCTACCTCCACAAAATACGAAAGGAATTTCATGACTCAGAAAGGATGAATTCCTTTTCGTGGTGCCTTTTGTGACCCAGGAAAAGACTAAATGCATTTCGTGGTGTCTTTCGTGACTTTCCACAGAATCAATTTTCCACAAAATGACTGTGTATCATTCACAAAATGCATTTCGTCCACGAAATGACTTTCTTTAATTCACAAAATGCATTTTTGTCCATTGCTGATATCAATTCTGTGCACAAAATGAAATGTCCCTTTTGATTTCGGTGCACGAAAGAAACTGTCATTATGCTTTTGTGGACAAAATTCAGCAAGGCATTACTTGATTTCGTCATTAAATAATGCTTTCTGTGGCATAGAATATATTTTGTGCAAAAAAAAAAGAGCGTTTGACACTTGCCGCCCCATACTTTCTGGTACTGTTGTTAAATGTTGTATCAAGGTGTTCAGTGTTATATCTAAGAGTGGTACAGGTCCCCTTTTTGGCAGTGTTGTTAAATATTCAGTTTTTGCTCTTAAATTCCAGTAAATGTCAGGGAGAAATGTTTGTTTTTAATAAAATCCATCCATCTCTCAACTGTTTATCCTGTAGAGGGTTGGAGGTAACCTTAGGGCGCAATGCTGGGGGCACCCTGGGCAGGGGGTCAGTCCCTTACAAGGCACTCCCACCCAGGCAATCATACCTTATTAGTAACTTAGAGATGCCAGTTAGCCTAACTACATGTCTTTGGACTGTGACAGGAAGCTGCTACACCCAGATCGAACCCGAGGAACATGCAGATCATGCAAGCTCTACAAAGTGAGAAAACATGGAATTCAAACTCCTACCCCTGGCAGTTTGAGGTGTTAGTGCTGAACATTCTGCCAGCTATTGTTTAATTAAAAAAATGTATATGTATTATCTACTAAGAAGGTCTTCTCTCAGTCTACTAGAGCTTTGAAGCTACAATAATATTTTTCCACTAAGTCTTAAATGGCAAAATCTGCATCAGTCAAAATACCAAGACATGGATACAAAGGAAATGTTTGGGATTTGAAATAAATTATACAAAAAAGCTGAAAGCCCTGGAGAAGACCGTGAGGGAAATTGACTAAGAATGAATGCAGACATTATCTGAGTGTGTAGTAACACAAAGTCCCCGCGTTTGCAAATTAGCATCATGGCTTTGCATCCCTGTTGTGCTCTCAAACAGGATTAGGGGTGTTCAGAGAAGCCATTACTATGGTGAAGTAGAGGCTTGCGGTAAACAATAACCACAGATGATGTGTAATTACTGCGGAGGGACCGTATAGGGATGGGTCACGGATTCGGGTTAGGGCAAATGTCACCATGTGCATTTGTGAATGTCACTAGTCAAGTCATGTTGGGATTACTGCACTCAAACGTGAGCATGGAAAGAGAACTTAAAATATTGCAGAGAAACTACAGAATGGTATAAATCTGACTGACAGCATTCATGGGCAGATCTATGAATTGTATTCTACTTAACACCAACTATAGGCCTAAAATGGTAATAAAATACAAATACTGCAATCTTCACAGTAAATGGCATTAGCAAAGATCACTGAATCGAAAACCTCTCAATAAGCTTCATTGCCTGCATTGAACAAACTGGAAAGCAACGGGCGTTTTTAAAATACAGTGCTGATTATGCTGCCCAGTCCATGTTATTAGGGCTGGTTTCATGAACAAGGAGATCTTTTTATTAGACGGTGAACATGAGAGAGGCACGTGCCTAACAGCAAATGCCAGAATTCTTAGTCTGTTTCCGTGATTTACATTTATGTTTTCTGATGTCAGTGGTTCTGCTAAAGGTTGAGAGGATCCCCTCCTATCTACAAACATACCTCACTTCCAACCCCTATGGATGTCATGTTCCATGGGGTATTACAGTTGTATTTTTATATTTTTAAAGGATCTTATTATCATACCAAGTTTAAATCCATGCTTCATCTCTAACCAGAAAACAAATCCTGTGTTGTTTTTTTTTTCTTTTCTCCATGGGTTACTGACTTAACTTTGGCTGTAGCAAAATTTTGTATTCAGTGTATCTGGGAAGCTTAAGTGGAAGACTGTTGGGATTCGTGGGAAATGTGGGCCAAATTAATACATGAACATGAAGGTAAAAGCAATACGATGCACAGAATTATGGATAGAGTGTGGTCCGTGGTTAAAAAAGCTTTCACCCTGTGCTGTTGACATGGGCTATGAAAAACAGTTGCAAAGACTTGATTGCGGCCATTAGCATAGCATTAGCATGTCAGCGATCATCCTGTTTCCCATAGATGGTGATGTGACACGTGTCCATTTAAGCCATTCAAGATGGTAAGTATACCTACACTGAAATCACACATTCAGACAATCAAAACCAGATTACCTGAAGTAATGTGCCAGCACTTATGTCAATGCCCTATGGCTTTAGCAGTGACATGAGAAAGAGGATGGAATATGAAAATAAAGAAAATTTAGTAACACGGTACTTAAAGCTGTCAACTATAATGCATTATACTGTAGATACTGTAAGTGCTGGGAGTACCGTGGAGCGGCGCGGCATATTGGACCTTGTGCATAGTTCTTAGTAATCACTATGTATCCTTACGTCTGTACCATAGTGTCACGTGTAATGTTCAATGTTAATAGTGGTATATTGTGTGTATATGAGTGTGTGTGTGTGTTATAATTACCACCGTGTTGGTTAGGAGTAAGTGGGGCGATGGGCACAGTGGGCAGTGTGGGTGCAGTGTGAGTGTGAAGTCCCATCACCCCCTTTCACTTATTCCGCTATCCACGCCATGGCTAGACGGCTAGATGCTACAGTACTGTTGTGAACTTCATTGATATTTTCTGATTTTGTTGTTTTGATATGGTGTTCAAGTGGGGGGGGGGGACTGATACCAGAAAGTGATTTACACAATTGGGAAAAAAGTGCTCTAATTTGTGGATTACTACTGAGTGTAAATAAAGCTGAGTAAAGAACTTCATCTTTTGGAGATGCCTTCATAATGGATTGAATGGTGGGTATAAGAACTTATAAAGTTATTATAGCATTTCTATTGATAAGGCATTTTAGTGTTTATTATAATACTTCATATGTTCCAATGAAGCTCTCATCTATGCGTATAATGCACTATAGATACCTTCATAATGCATTACAGTAGTTAGTATAAGCATTAAGGATGCTTTGCACTGCATTATAAACGTATCTATAGTGCATTATAGATGAGGGCTTCATAATCTATAATAAACATGGCAATAATGTGTTATGTCTTTTTGTTAATGTTTAAAGCCATGATTATAGTGCTTTATGAATGCATTATAATGTTTTATGCATTTGTGCATATATTCTTTAGACATGGCATTCATAGAAAATGGAAATTCAGATTGCTTTTGGAAAGTCAAGGTGTTTTACTTCTGTTATTTTTAAATTATTTTTGAAAGCGGCGCTGCATTCCTGCACAGGAAATGGTATTGCATCGATCCCATGTACTTAAATACAAGTGATGTCAAGTGATTTCACCTTGCAGATACTATTTAGGGTAAAAGCCCATGACGCTTTTCAGTGGGCTTCAGCTAATATCATCACACCACATAAACCTGTCTGATCCATAACCTCCTTAAGAATTCTGACATATTTCATAACAGTTCACACCACGTCAGTTTCGACTAATTATTTCTCAATATATGGCAGCAGCTCTTCTGAAACATATGCTGTAGTCATTAGGTTTTGATCCTATGTGTAATCAGCTTATTTAATTGTAACATATTTCTGTTACACTGGGAGATTTAGATGACCAAAACACAGTTAATAGCAATTAATGATGTTGTCAGTTTGTAATTGTCATTAATTTTCCAGTGATGAGTTCTGTGAGCAGTGGCATGTTTCCCATTAGGGCATATTCCTGTCAAGGCACGCACCTCTTATCTGTGCCTCTCATGTTCTGGTTATAGTTTCCAGAACTTTCTACATGCTTTGCTTTACATAAGCTAAGCTGTCTATCAACAGCAGTCATATTTTAGGAGAGTTCGTCGTCTCCTTCCAGAACTCCTGGCATCTGAGGGTAACAGACCAGTGTCTGTCTTCTGTCTTTCCATTACATTTGTTTGCGTTGATCCCATGACAAAGAAGCGATCTCATGCTGATTGGTTACAGAGATGACCACAGGCTGCCTCACTCATTTTCCCATTGCCAAGAAAAATGCATCCATGCATGCCATTTTTCTACATATCCACAGATACAAGGGAGACCTGGACTTAATGTACTAGTCAAACAATAACAGAAATTTAAAAATATGACTTTAACAGGGATTTGATTCTGTAAAAGACACATTTTTATATCCTGAAATGCACTCAACTTGAAATGTATTGTAATGTTTATTGTAATGCCTAATTGACTTAGCAATGAATTGCAGTTTCTTCTTATTAACATTTGTTTCATTGTCAGATATCTTAGTTTTTCCAGATCTGTGTTGATCTAGGCGTGAGCTGCATGACAATTAAAAAAAGGAGAAGTCATGCATACTGTACATACAATAATGAATTCTTCAAGGGTGATCTCACCTAGGTCATATAATCATATCATCACCATAGGTGCATAGTTCCGGTCCAGAAAGTAAAAATCCAGACCAAGATTTTGTTTTGCTGTCATGCAGCTCACCCTGATCATCACAAATAAACCCTTATGTCAGGGGTGGCCAATCTTATCCGGAAAGGGCCGATGTGTATGCGGGTTTTCACTGCAACTCCCTAATTAGATTACTAATTAGAGGACTGATTGGCTGACGAGTCACACCTGGGTTTGATCAGCTGACCTACAGGTTATCCTAAAAACCTGCATACACACCGGCCCTTTAAGATTGGCCACCACTGCCTTATGTAGATTTCATTGATTTTAACTGTCCTTTCATATAGCCATTCATATTTAGGAGCAAATACTGAAAGTATACATGCTTAATCTGGCCAAATACAGGCCCACAGCTATGTGTGTTGTCAGCATGTCCCCCACTCCTGGACAGTAATTCCATTTGCTACTGTGCTCTGGGCAAATTGGTGCTGCTACCTCGTAATCAGCATGAGTCTTGGTAGGAGAAACGATGGGATGGACTGACAGTATGGTGTCTTTATGCAGTCTGCTCTGTATCTTAAAACCACGTCCCAGTGATTATAGCGGCGTCTTCTTTGAGCCCAGTGGGATATAACACGCTCTGTGTTGTATCTGCGTTGGTGCAGGCTAGAAGAGCGAAAATGGAAATGAAAGATTGAGTGTTTGCATAGTGATCACCTTCAACAGCATAGTCACATGTACTGATTACAGACCTGAGGACAATCAGAGACTTAGGAGTTAGCGAAGCAGATTTAAGCATAGTATAGTCTTAAGGCAACGGTTTAGTTAATGCTGCAGTTTGGGTCTGATGTCAGCTCATGGGTTGCTGTTATTTTGCTACAGGTCTGTCTCATTATCTCAGGTCAATCTGTGTGCACTGCCAGAGGAAGACTATCTTTGGACAGACCGTGTTGGCTCAGAGTATGTCTGTCTGTTGCTGAGTGTGACAGATTCCCAGCAGGAGCACAGACGTTATGCACGTATGTTACGCAGCCCGTGAGATACATGTCACCAAATGTGGATGCACTTTTTTTCAGTGCTTATCTTCTATATGTAAATCACACAGATTTTTCAGAAAGGTTGGGCTGAACTAGTTGTTTATTAGTAGGATTGTGCAAGGAGTGCAAATGCATATAATTTATGTTCAGGTGCATAATTCCTGTGTCATTAATTCATCACGGAGAAACACTCATATTATTCAGCTCATCTTTAAAAGTCTCAGAGAGAGATGAGTTCTGTAGAGCAGGACAGAATGATTTCAGTTTCACATGATAGGACTACTGATCACCTTAATGAGTCATGAGATAGTTAGGAACTGATTTAAAATGGAAAGTTTAACAAACATCCACAGACATCCAAGCTACTACAATTCAGATTCTTCACTCCTCTGGTAAAGGTTGTTTTACATTTATACTTTATTCAGGAAAAAAGTGCTAAAAATGGTAAATCCAGATGGGTTTCATCTCTGTTTGTAGGGGAAAAATTACTAGAATAATAGTTTCTAAGCAAGATATTTTTTCAAGGATTGGTTATGATAACTGGACAGTTCTTGAAGGCAGTATGTTTGGCCTTCTGAATAATCATGTCACCGGGAAAATTATTGTTTCATCTCCGACCAACCGTTCCACCCAAGTGTGCTGGAGATTTATTGATGCCTGTCTGCCCCGCATGAGCGCTGCTTTGGGTTCACACGTCAGAGTTTCCCAGTGCTGCCTGCGTTATTCATTGTTGTACCTTAAATAACCCAGGGGCCGAGGGTTTAGTCCGCTTTAAAAACCTCCTTGGCATGGCACTGATTTACTGCACTGACTGCCTCTGTCCCCATGGGCGGCAGAGACTGAGGGCTGTCCATTTTACGTGCTCGGCTTTTATTGATTAAGGTTCCCCTGTCCCCTTCTGGCACCTTATCCGCCACTGTACCAATTTTGCAGAAAACAGATTAATGTCTTAGACTAGCACTTCAATTTATAGTTGTATGCAGTCCATCTGATGGTGGATAACACTCTGCAGGTGATGCTGTTGCCCTTGGAAAGTTCTAGTATCCCCCAGCAAATGTGCGAGGAAGTGATTTGAGTGAGATTGACTTCCCTTTAATAGGCATCATTATTCCAATAACCTGCGTGGCTCCCCAGATTGACGGCTGGGGTGCCGGGGATATGATCCTTATCTTCTTTAACAAGCCAGAGCTGGGACATGTATGTGGCCAGACATCTGCTGACTACCGTGTGTAAACACAGTGGCCACTGCTGAGGGAGTAATACGGGCCCCAGCCATCTTCAGCCACCTTGTCACCTTCAAACGGACAGTGGGGGTGCCCCGCCCTGAGGAGAGTGTCGGGTTAGGCAACAAGGAGACCCCCTGATTGATCATCTCCATCTGAACTGTAGTAGATGTGCATGCTTCAATGTTCCAAAACACATTGTTTTTCTCATTCTGTACATCTCTATTCGCTGTGTCTGAAACTCTCTGTTTGAGCTTTAAGCCCCACCCCTGGTGACCCCAGTGGGCTCTGATTGGTTAGCTTGCCCAATTGGTCAGCACGCCTGATTGGTCAGCTTGCCCTGCACGTTTCACCCTTGTCTTGCCGTCTGCAGACAAATCCTTGCAACAGGTAGCCAATAAAGATTGTGTTTTACGAGGTGACCTCACCATATCACAGAAGTAAGGGCTGGAATTCCAATGATGCGCTTCAGGAAGATTATGGACGAGTGGGTTCTGTGGCGAGAGTTACTCCCTTTGATGTGAACTTTGGACCAAAAGGCCTTGCAGAGCGTTTACATGCATGTACAGCTGTATAACACGCTAAAAGAAAGGAAATACCGGAAATACATAATAGGGCCCCTTTAAATAACTTGGCTGGGCTGGCCGGTGTGTGGCTTTATAGATTAGGACCTATGATCAGACAGTTGCTGGTTCAGATCTCATATATGGCATAGTGATGTCATCACCGGGCCCTCGAGCCAGGCCAACTCCCAGTACTGACCAGCCCCACTTTCTCAATCGTACATTGTGTTTAAAAAAATCTTCTGCCAAATAAATGCAAGTAAATATCTTTAAAATCCATCGTGCGTCGTGGCGGTTATCAGGTGTCCCTGCCTTAGGTAACACATGTGTGGCCCTTGTCATGGTTACCGGCTTGCAGCCCCAGTTCGGGACTCCACCGATTGGTTATTTACATGAGCGCCGCTAGCGCTGCGTCCCCCCCGGCATTACTCCTGCTTTCCAGCCGCATACACGCAGTTATCCTGCTTCCAGGAAGGCAGCTTCCCGTCCCCACTGGCCGGTGCCTACCTCATTACCAGGCTAATTCAGAGCCCAGGACACCTGGTGTGCCCTGGATATACACGTCGCTTGCAAAGGCATGACCTTCTTCACGGTGGCTCCCCGCCATGCTGTTATACCTACATGAGTTCAGCATCCAGGACCACAAAGATGGGCATTCTTCCAATCTCTCATATCATCCACTGGCCCGCATGACAAATAGTGGATGGGTGACAATTTGCAGTGCATTCTTCGCCCTTATGCTGAAGGCGCCTTGCTTTGTGTTACTTCTACAGGATGCCTTATACTGTATGGATAATGTGTGAGAGATCAGCTCCAGTATGACCAGCAATCTCTGAGGATATGCATCTCTTTGGCACTGGATGTCACCTCCCATGCATCGATGCATAACGAGCCCTGACTGGACTATGTCACAACCTGTGTATGATATGTCACAACCTGTCAAAAAAGCTGCCATCACAACCCATGTAGGACATGCTGCATGGTGTGAAAGACACAATGCACTCTGTCTAGGGTCCATCACACCTATGGCAGAGGATTTAATAGCATGCATACGGGTCACTCCGAACTATTCAAGCGTTCCTTGACCGGTTGAGACAATGTGAAAATGCATTAACCTTCTAGGACTTAAAACAAGTTTGAATCCTGAGGCCAGGCCCTCATTACATGTCTCAGTGCTCGTGGAGCTTAGTGCATACAGGCCAGCCTGTCAGCCTGTGCAGACCCGGTGACCTGGAAGACTGTACATTTAATGTACATTTAACGCTTCAGGGGAGGGCCAACTTAATATAACGGCATCTCAAATAATGTGGATGTTTAGTACTTGTATTACTCGCAAGGAAGGTTACACGGTGTCGGCTAACCTTACAAAAAGTAACAGCGTCGAACACACTCCGCTGCATCAACCGTGATCCATTTGTGTGTTTTTAGCAGAAATTGGATATTGTCCTATTGCGTCAGCTGCGATATGTGCTGGTCAACAATGAGCAACTCACGCACACACACACACACACACAGACACAAACACACACCAATACAGAAAGATACACACACAGAAACACACACACAGCCAGACACAGACACACGCACAGCAGGCTAAACACGGCACACGCATGCCCCAGGCAGTGTCTGAGAGAGGTGGTGTGGGATGTTGTGGCCAGCTTCTGTCACATCACCTGGACTTTAAGCATGGACACATTCCCTCTGGAGGCTGGACTGGCTGATAGAGGAGCGTGATTCCGTTAGCTTGGTAGTGCCTGCTCAGGTCTGCTGCTCCTTCTGCATGCTACTTCCATGGCAAATGAGCCTGGGGCTGCCCTCTGGGGCCATTATAAGCCAGAGAATTCAGACAGCCTTATGGCCGTGCGACATCGTGCCTTTTAGAGCGTGTGCTTTCTATTTTGTTTCCGTCGGGGTGAGCTGAAGTTCAGGTTCTTCGTTGCTGTCTGCCTGACTCTCATCATGCATGAAACGAGACGGCCACAGCCAAAACAAAAGGTTCCTTTGGTGGATTTCTCTAGAGGAACTGGATCGATGTCATTCGTAGCTTTGCGGCTAACTATTACCTACTTAAGGCTCCTTTGATTACTCCAACACCTTTGATTACATTTTGCTGTGTATTCATTGATGTACCTCCGTTTCCATTGATGCTGGTTATTGAGATGAATGATTCTACCAGACTTTCCAGAGTCTCCCCAGCGCCGTGCTCTTCATTCCCTGAGGTCGGCCGCAGCCTCCCCATGACCCCGACCAAGACACGCAGCTGGAAGATGCATGTATGAATTGCAGTGGCCACTTCACCTCACCCCCCTCCCCAACTCCCACTTGCATTAAAGGACACAGTCACAGTCGTAATCAAAGATCAGGGTCTCTCTAGTGGTGTTTCCAAGAGGGATCACCTTGATGCCTATTACTGCCTGGTTCCTGTCTGAACTTGCCATTCTGCAACGATGACCCATCATGCTTGGGTTTGAAACTAAAGGTCTCCATCCTTTGTTCTGCATGTTTTTATTCTTAGTAACCTCTAGTGCTGGAGGTGTAGAGAAATGGAAACTTTCTCCATTGCGAGGTAAACAAAAATCAAGCTAGTCTGTACTTTCATTCCTCAGAGAAACCCATAATTCCCTCTTGCTTCATGTCCTGAGACAAACAGTCTCCTAACTAGGTAGACTGGGAAACTGGGACTGTCTATCACTCAATGGGAATTTAAAAATAGTACTAGACTGGAGTGCAGGCTCCTTTGAAGTGATTCAGTTGTTTTTTTAAGATTTGCTTTATTTTTTTTTTCTCTCAAATAATGTAACATGTTCATTAATGGTTAAGGTAATTAAGTTTGTATGCTGATCCAACATGAGAGCTGTTTACAAGACAGACTAATTCTGGCGTGCGGCATATTAACAACGAATGAAAATGACAATGATCCGACTGAAATGAGGCCAAATATGAGAAGCAATCATAGGTGGTGCTGGGCGGGGGGGGGGGCGGTTCCGCCCCCCCCATTCTTTTCTCTCAAGCTCCCTCAAAATGTTAAGTTATTCTTACCCCAATCCATAGAAACCCCCTAGGTTCAGTGAGCTCTCGTGTGAGACCTGACTTCCAGGCAAAGGTGCCACAGTAAACAATCATTCAACTCTCCTCTGACTCCTCCCCTTCATTTCACAATGGCTTGATCTCAGGCAAAGCAGCTTTCTGGAATCTTTGCTCTGGTGTACCCAGGAGCAATTGCTGATACCGTATCTACATGGAATCATCACGTGTCACTAGCCGGAAGTCACGTAAAATATCCATGTTGTTCTTTTTGTATTACACCTGTTGTCTGACACGTGTGTAATACAACCAAAACATGGATTGGTGGATCTTAATTCCTCGTTCATCATTTACAAACATTCTCAGTGGCTGAGAGCACCCCAAGGGTCAAATCCAAGCATTACCCCTGGTAGAGATGCAGAAAGAATAGACAGGTTGTAGAAAATATCTATGGTTGCAGAATAATGCACTTTTCTCCACAACCTCTTCATGAATCCCTTTCTATCCATTGGACATTTTCAGAGAGCTGTTCATCTGCACCCATTGAAGTCTCTTTTGTCCCCTGATGCTGAACATCCCTCTGTTGACCCTTCTAGGCATTTAGCCAGCTATAAATTAACCAAAAGTGACAACTCTAGCACTGAGGACGTGGCTGGTACACTCTGTGTCAATGGAGTCGGCTCTCAGGAGAAGAAAAACAACAGCTGTAAATGAGGAACACGCTAACTGCCCATTCGTTTTGTTTTCATTTATTATACAATGAATTTTTTCATATCCTCTTTGCCATGTTTTATTTGCATCCAGAAGGACCGTTTAACCGATGCAATTCAAAATGCCAAAGTTGTTATTATTATACAGTAATAGATATCTCCGCATTTGCATTCAGTCTCGTCCATGTTGATATTTTATAGATGTTGCTGCTTTCATAGTTTCTAGTTACTCATGCATCTCGAAGAACCGCCTCTCAGATGCCGATGTGCTGCCAACAGTCTTGGTTCTTTCCAGTTACCATGAAATCTGGGTTATTTTGACCTTCTGTTCTGTTTGTGATGTTTTTGTTCCTTGAGAACTAGCAGTATGGCCACCAAGAAGCCAACAGAACAGGAAGGCTGCTCGCATGGCGTGTCTGTCTGATCCATTCCTTTCCAGTGCATGTCATAAAAATGAATCTCTAACTTTTGAAACCAGGTGTAGGTCATTTCTTCTGACAAACAATATCCCTGCGGGGGCATTGCCATCGTTAAATTTTGAGTACATTTCTGACAGTAATTGAGCACCTGAAATGTGTGTGATGGGCCAGCACTGATAACCGACACTGACGAATTATCCCAGGCTCTTACCTGAATGCTTTTAACAGCAAGAAGTACCTTGTCATACAATATTAATCACTAACTGCTCTGATGACAGCATGACAGTTATTACATCACTCTAACACTAGGGGCCCAGCACTCTTTTATTTCCGGAACCTGATGTCGCTTGAAAAAGAATCGAAAGATTCAAGCCCTGAGCGTGAGAGAGCATAATAAGGAAATGAGCTTAAGATGGAGATACAGGAGTAAACACTGGATCACAAACAATGGCCTTGATTTATTGATCACACTGTCGCAAAATGAAGAATAGAAAAAACTTTTCAATCATAAAGTCTTTGATGCTTTTTCTAGCATATAAATGAGGTAAACAGGTATAAATTCTGCACTGAGGCAAAAGCTTGATACAGATAAGCAAACTGCAGCTCACAAATTTCTATTCTCAAAAATTAGAATTATCCAAGCCTGCCTCCATCCAGAACGTTCTCAAACCCTGGTCCGGACAATGAGACACCACCTTTTCCTAACTCCTAGCAACACAGCTAATAGCATCGCTGCTTTAAATCATTTCTAAGGCTCATTACTTCCCAGTCCTGTTTGCGGTCACGTAACCATTTTACCAGCCAATTGTTGTGCCTGCATGTGAGCTGCGTGTCCCCCTCCTGCTTGCAACCAATCGTGTCTTGTGTCCTGGATTAAAAAATGCGTCCTATTAATAGCATTTTTTTTCAGGGAACACTTGAGGGTTTAAAGAGAATCAGGGTAATTAGCTGAATTAGCCATTGCTCCCAGGCAGTGATATTATTAAGATTGGGGAGCAATTGATAGTATTCACAGGCAAGCGTCACGTTGTAAGGAAAATATCCGCACTTGCAGAAATAGCTCTTTGGAGCTAACTTTTTGGAGCTCTTCCCCTCCCTTGGCTTTCAGTGGTGGCATTAATCCAGCTACCTTCCTCTCAGTCGCCTGTACGTCTCTCTCGCTCCCCCTCTCTCTGCTTCAGCGGTGACTTCCTGAATGGCTGACGGAGCCCGTCTGTCACGCTGGAGGCACAGCCTGTAGGTTACACTGAGCAGGAGGGTAATTACAGAAGAAAAACAGAAACTTTCTACTTGCTGGAAGATTCACACCCTTAAAGACGCAGAGTACCGAGCGATCTGCCAAAGGCCGAACTCCATTTTAGATGATTTAAAAATTAATAATGAAGTTTGAAACCTGCAATAAGGCATGGTTTATCCCACCGGTCCAGTCCCACAGTTAACACGGAGAATAGCTGTCAAGGTACCTACAGCCTAAAAAATTGACACAAATATTTTTTGTGACACTACTCAAGGAAACAAAGCTTCTTATTTATGAATCTGAGGTGTGTGCCACTAGCTGGCATACGCAGAAACATTACAGGCGTGACAATAATTTATACATAGCCATAGAGGAGAGGTATAGGAAGACAATTTTCGGGCTCCCCGTCACTCTAATTGGGCCAGCTTTTATCTCGCGTGACGGGACGGGATCGGAGAGGAAGGGAGCCCCGCGGGAGATATCCCATCTCATTTTGCTTCCCCAGACACGAGCGTGAGGCCTGCCTGCTGGTGGTGCTGATCAAAGATCTGGGAGCAGGCCTGCCCAGCACACCTGGCTGCATGCCTTGCAGGCCTACCACTCTGACAGGAAAATGCTGACAGACACAGGCAGGCAAGGGAAAAAAACAAACACACACACACATACAAATATTGTCATTCGCTGTGGAGATACCTAACGCAGTGCAGCTACCTTGATTAAATCCATAATGGCTTATGAATTCCGCACCTAGCAACATTTGAACATCAAAGCTGGTCTTTCTGAAAAGAAAGGAAGCATTTTGAGATGTACAGGGTGTTCAGTCAGCGGGTCTTAAATTCAGAACCTTGCCATGTTTCAGCTTTCACCTTTGAATTTTCCTACCAGAATATCAACGGCAGGTACGTTCTGTTTGGGTTCATCGATTACACGTGTCAGACAAACTATTTGTCATGAATATTTGTTCATTGACTTCCTCTACGTCTGCCAGGCTCCTGATCTCCAGATGTGTGCAAATATATTATGGTTATATATTTTGTGCAAACATGTAGACGCTGAGCACCCCACTGCAAATCCTTTTTCAGGGCTCCTTATTCTGCTTTAGCACACTGGTTTGGCTCAATAAAGAATGAATTAAAAAATTCTTTCATTTGGCCCACAAATGAATAGGGCCACGTTTTAACAAAGCAACTTAAATATGTACCTATTCACACAGCTGGGAGTTTAACTGGCGTAATCTAGGTTAAATACTCTGCTCAAAGGTAATATAGGAGGACACTCCAGGGACTCAGACCAGTGCCGTTTAAGTAATGAGTCTACAGACTCTGGCTACATACTCTCTACCATACAGATGTTTGCTCACATGTTTAAATAATGGAGTGAGGAGACCGAGGTCGCTTACTGCTGTGAGGGGCCCCTCTCCCTGTCGCGACACTCCTTTCTGCTGTGAAGGGCCCCTCTCCCTGTTGTGACACTCCTTTCTGCTGTGAGGGGCCCCTCTCCCTGTTGTGACACTCCTTTCTGCTGTGAAGGGCCTCTCTCCCTGTCGTGACACTCCTTTCTGCTGTGAGGGGCCCCTCTCCCTGCCGTGACACTCCTTTCTGCTGTGAGGGCCCCCTCTCCCTGTTGTGACACTCCTTTCTACTGTGAGGGGCCCCTCTCCCTGTCGTGACACTCCTTTCTGCTGTGAGGGGCCCCTCTCCCTGTCGTGACACTCCTTT
>JAODKE010000041.1:8042369-8060675 GCA_026779605.1 Mormyrus hasselquistii
CTTGACCTATAGGTGACTAGCTTTGAAATACTGCCGATTGTTTGTCACATGGTGTTGTTTACTAACGCACAATTTCCTGTTATGTTGAGTAGCTGGGAAAGACTCACCCAATGTATGTGGCCAAACTGGTTCAAACAATCTCAGATTAGGAGACAGGAAGTCAGCATGTTAGAAGTAGATCCTCGTAGAGTATATTGGTATTTTGGTCTATTTAAACTGGACCTGAAGACTCGGTAGAGAGCAGCAGAGCGTCTCAGTGTGCAGAGACCCACAACTCTAATTAAAAACTCATTCCAGCTGCCCCTTGCAATCTCACGTCGCGCCGCCACAACCTCACAGTTAATACTCCTGTCTGGCGGCCCTTCTGGAAGCCAGACTCTGACAGAATCGATTGGACATCTATGCACTGATGCTGGTAGACAACAATCTTTACAGAAGCCATTAGAATTAAGGGCCACATGACCAATTTTCTGTGACTAATAACACAAATATCATGCCCACCATGATTGGGAAAGGGTGCGTTGTGTTTATATTCCCTGGATTTTTGATTTCGAAAATGCACTGTAAACCTGCAGTAAAAATAAACGCTCCGCACACATTTGGCGCGATGCAACCAGGGTCCTTTGGGAATTTGGAGAGGCAGCCTCTCTCAGCCGACCTAATAATGAAACGCAGGCAGCCTTTTGTGGGACCCGTCTCCTTCGTTCCCCCTCTTTGTCTCCAGAGAAGTCGAATGGAAATCAGTCTAGTAAGCCACTTTCACACCCCTGCTCAAATCACGTGAAATACAGACCAGTGACTTGAAAGCTGGCGGTTGAGCCCCTAATTAAAGATTTACAAAAGACTTACGACTGAAGATGTCCACTGAAAGGTGCATGCTGACAGAGAGTTCAAGTAATTGGTAGTTTTAGAGAAACAGCTGAATCAGTCAGCGTGCGATTCAGCTCACGAGGGCTGGGAGGTGGCTTGTTCACCCATCGACAGACGTGTGGATATCTGTACCCAGTGCTGTAAGCTCCTCTGAGTCCCTCTTTGCCATGGAAATATCGCATGACGCATGTCACTGAATGATGGAACAGGGGAAACTGCACGAGAGGAGGAAAACGATAATGATCAAGGAGATGATGCGCTTTGAAAAGTTTGGAAATGGTAAAATATGAGCGTTTGCCATATGAAGGCCCTTCTGTCATCTACGTGAGGTTATTAGTTTGCATTTTTACTGACTGGCTCCATTCTGGGGTCCGGGGTTGACATAGAGGGGGATGATTTATAGGTTAGGCACACAGCTGGAGATGCCCCCAACTGTTCAGCTGTCATTCATTAATACAGTCTGCTGCTAGTAGAACATTGTCCTTGACTTTGCTGTTGTTTGCCTCTTACTTAATCTTGATTAAACACAGACACCTCGGGGTATGTAATAAAATCCTTCTAACAAACCTTGCATAGCAAACACCTCTGTGGTACGCTTCTCTCAGATGTAATTATTATTTCAAATATATAAACGTGCACAGCTGCCCTGAGACACACTCACACTGGCACACACAGAGACACACACACGCGCACACACAGTGTCCTGAGTGTTTTTTTTTTTTTTTAATCTGAAGCCTGCAAAGTAAACATTGAGTCCATGCCTAGATTTAAATAGCAAGCCTAAGTATGTAAATGCTCTTTGACCTTTGTCGCGAGGCTGACTGAGTAGCTGAAGAAAGAGGTCTGTGAAAGGTTTGTTGGATGGAAAAACACATGGATATAAAGTGGGGTCTGCCCTCACTCACCTCTGTGATACAGCATGTCAGCTATTGAGGGGGTCAGTCCCAAAAACAGGAAGGACACGGTGTCCCCCTGCAGGGCATGGTGTGTGACTTCGTCAACGTTGAGCTTGGCTTGTAAAGCTGGAAAGCCTTTGGCTGTGAGAGAGACCGGGAACCTCCCCGAAGAGCTTCAGGGAGAGGAGCGCCAGCTTCTCCCTATCGCATGGTGGATGATAAGGTGAATGTTTTAGAGGTAAGCTCAGCGTGGGAACTCATGGTGGGCCAACCCAGAAAAGGTAAAGGCTATCTAGTCAAAATAATGGTCATTTGCAGAAAGCAGGCCAGGTCAGTGAGATAAAATCAGACTTAGACTACAGAAGACCCGTGGGTCATGGCTCTTTCAGTCAAAGGTAAAGAAAGCCTCTCCGAAATCAGTCAGATACGGTGGCTGTTCACAGCTCGTTTCTCACACTCTTAGGTTTACAGCCTCGACTGAAATGACAATAGCGCTGGGAATAGGAATACTCAACATTCAGATGCATTCAAAGCACAGCTGGCCTGGTCTCGTGATTCAAACATACACTGGCCGTATTAGCGTCACATAAAGCTACTCGCTTTGCTCTGTTGTACATGATCTTTCCCATGACACATTTTTACCACATGACACCGAACCTCAGTGACCGACACTGTCCAATTCGAGAGTTTAAGGTGATCTAAGGCAATCTGCATTACTAAAAAGATATTCAGGGTAGAGATTCAAGACCGTACAGCAAGCATTCCCCTAAATCCCTGTGAATTTATTTACTGTTCGTAACATTGAGTGGAAAGTGTAGCATAACATCTCTTAAAACGACACTGATATTAAAATTAATCACATATGATTTAGCTTGCTGGGCTTGGAGTCCCGGGCTGCATTTACGACGCCTGACAGTCCCTCCTCAAAACCCTGTTTGAAGCCCCAATGGCCAGACTGAGCGATATCGTCATGCAGCTGAACGTGCACTAACTCCTGTCCGCAACATGTCATTCCCCCGCTAAGATTTATGGCTGGGCTTAGGGTACATTGATGCAGAAAAATTGCCATTAAAACCATTGGCTGTGAATTCGGCCCCAGTCACACTTCGCCTGTAAGTTCTGCACAGCTGAAACATGATGTCTGCCTATAGGTCAGACCAGACACTGACATAAACCAATAATGTTCCTCACTCCAGAACTGCACACATTCGAATTAGTTGAATATGTGTTTTTTTTTGTTTGTTTTTATTTAGCCTACTCCCCCTCCCTACTTGCCCTAAGAAAAGCCTTCAGGCTCAGTGTGATGAAACCCGAGCAAATGTTTGCTGACAGCAATCAGATTCCACCAATCAGAGTTCACAAATCGGAATCCACCAATCAAAGTCAACCAACTGGAGTGCACCAATCAGAGTTCCCCTCACTCACTGTTGGTGTCTCACCGTTCGTTCACCTTCAGTGGCAGCTAATGTGTTGACACAGATTTTTAACGTGGAGACTTTCACAGGGTCTGGCACCTCACTCTCATTTTAATCCTCACTGAATTTTTTTTATGGCTGCGATGTTAGCTGCCCGACCAGACACAGATGTGCAGCTCACGTCACCGGTGAGACCCGGCTAATTGTACCACCGCCGAGGTTCATTGAAGCTGGCGTAGGGGAGGGGGCTAACTTGACACAGACGCAAATGCGACACCTGTGAGTCGGTTTAGGGGAAGCAGAGATTAACAATGAGCAGGCTGGGCATTCAAGGTCGAGCAAAGAATGTAACGCACACATTGTGATTAGGGGTCGTGGGAGTGGTTTAGGCACCAGCTCTCTGGGTTATTAGGGGTGAAGCAAAGAAGAACACACCAATATATACAAGTTTCAGAGAACAGCGGAGGGTGGAACTAATCAATAGAGATAAACCCAGCCACCTGACTCCCTCTCCTCTCTGTACAGAGGTCATGTCCTCTCCATTTGTGTACATTTGTCACCAATTGTCTTTACAAGATTGTAACATTTGAATATAACCGTTTAATATGGCAAAATGTGCAATATAACAAGGCAGAACTTTCAAATATATACAGATGCTCTTCTACTTACGAATGGGTCACATTCTGAACTGCCGTTCGTAACTTGAAGTGTTCGTAAGTCATTAATCAATATCATTTTAATTGTATACGCAAGTACAAAGAACTAGGATGCTGGGAGTACAGTACGCACGCTACGCTGCTGTGCGGTGGGAGTAGTGGCTAGAAGTCGTACTAGGTGGAGTTGGGGTGCAGAAAAAAAATTTGATGTCGCGACCAGGAAACGGGAGCCCAACACAATTTGGACTAACAGTCCTCTTCGCTCGTATGTCTGAAAGTTCGTTGGTAGAGGAGTGTCTGTACTACTAATAATAGTGTGATCAGGTGTAGAATCACACAGTTGTTGTCCAGATGTGTCCTCTGCCACAAGGGTGTTCAGATGACTGCACTGCACACATGGGCAGCAGGAAGTAGGCCCCCAACCAGCTGGTGACATCGCCAGCCTGCCTCGGGCTTATGGTGTCATCTAGAGTCACATGCGCTTCTGCCGCTGCTTAGCAGAGAGTCATTTAATTCCACACAGAAGCTCCATATGAGGTCCGATGTTGCTTACAGAGCATCTGTGTCAGATGAGCAAGACAGGTACTAGGGCCAGGTTTATAAAAGCAATCTCTGTCAAATTAACAACAAAAACCATAACAGAAACCACAACAACCATAACAACAACGACCACAACAACTGCACCCATAACAACCACAACGACAACAATAATAATGGATGTTGTTATTCATCTGGCATGTGTGTGTCTGCGGCCTGCAATGGACTGACATCCTGTCTAGGGTATCCCCAGCCTTGTGCCCTCTGCTGCTTTCCACCAGACCCCCCCCCCACCCTACCCATGGCTGGAAGATGGGTGAATGAATGGTTGCCTGGTTGGATGACATTTACATTTACACTTTTGTCCAAAGCAATGTACAAGTGAGGCAGCAGCAGCAGCTACAGAACAATTACACCAAGTAAGACCTAATAAGTCTGTTCAAGGGCCAGAAGTGCAGCATTATACTACATAAAGAGGCATCTGGTCCGTAGAGGAACTCATGCCAGAGAATCGTGCATGAAGTTTGTCATAAAAGCACCACAAAAATCCAAACACACGCCCAGATTCATCCATTTTCACTTGTTTAGTTATTTGAGACGAAAGGCTCATGATCTCAGTTTTACTGTTTCATTGGGGGAGCCACAGTTTACTCCTAAGTAGCCCGTTAATCATTTTGAAGATCTGGCAGGGTTGACACGTGTTTGGTTACTTTGGTACGACAGATGAGAACTTCAAAGTACAAACGGATAGTTTCTTAAGCACATTCAAAAGGGAATCCGCACAACAAGTGACCATGAGCAGGGCTCCCCTTCAGACCGCCGAAAGCTTTTAATAAACGCATACAAGACGACTGGACAATACACCCTGGTGTCAGTCTACGACATTGACAGATTACATTGTCCCAGAGTTATGTTTGCTAGTTTAACATCGGTTTCAATCAGTTTCTCCCTCCCGATGATCGACGCGTTCCACACAGCCCTGTAACGTCCCATAAGGTTTGTTCTGTGGGTTTCTTAAAGGAAAAAGTAGGTAGATACGTCCCCTCATAGCTCTCAGTATAAATTACATGTGTGAGTCAGGTGCTGTGTGTGGAGTTTGGATGTTCTCAGTATGTTTTGGTGGCTTCTGTTGACTTTGTGACTGAAATGTCTTCAGTTAGTGTCCACACATCTGGCTTCACTTCCACCCAGGCTGTACCCTCGCCCGTGTGTTCTCTTCACCGTTCTTTGCTCAGGAATGATCACTGAACCAGGAACCGGGAAGGAGCCCTTACTGAGAGTCTGAGGCTGTCTGTCTGTCATTTTTCCTGAAGCTTCTTCGCTGTGAGCCAGCCGTCACAAGCTTTATTACAGTTTGACATACCATTGCCACTCCAGGCCACAGTTTTCTGTATTCCTTCCCTCCTGCTGTTATATTCGATAATATAAGATTTTAAATGACAGGATTAGATGGCCATGCAGAGGACAAAACCATCCTGACAGAAAGACTCTGACAGAAGCCTCCTGTAAATGAATGTAGCTGAGTGTCTTCCCTCACCTCCACCTACTACAGCATTCCAGCCGGCCTCCGCTGGGCTGGCAGATTTCTGCTCTGTTGGAGTTTGTTGACCACGGGGGTTTGGATATGGCACCGGTGGTGCTGTGTGTGTTTGTGGGGGGGGGGGGGGGATGTTCTATGCTTTAAAGCACTTCTCCTGTACACTTCCTGCATCCTTCTCAGCTGTGGGGGGAGAGACAGGAGAAGTGGCCGATTCCAAGGCATCAGCTTGGCAGAGAGCATCGCAGAAGCGGTGATTAGGCGTGGGGGGGTGGGGGGCGGGTAGAGAATACTGGTCTGTGGGATGCTCCTGGAGCATCTGTCCCTGTCTCAAGCCTAGAACAATTGCCTGGAAGGAGGGAGAACACGAGTACATGCTCACCAAGCAACCTGCCCTGAATGGAACAGCCCTAATTTAAGTCTTTCAGTGCTCTGCCTCATTAGCATTTCTAGCAGAATGCTAGGACTCCCGTTGGGTCCTGCCCATTATGTGTTTGGTTACCAAGTCATGGAGCACGATTTCTGCTTCAGTCCAGCCATTTATCATCCCCGTGAGCTCATTTGGTGACTTTATCTGCATTTCATACTGTATAGCACCCAATAATTTGTAACATCGTCAATGTGCCTTCATAGCAGCTGAACTCACGTAAAACGGAAATCCCATTTTTTCTTTTTTTTTTTTTCTTTTGCGTGTAAAAATTAAATTCTCCAGCCAGAAAACAGTTGTGAGCTTTGCCAAGCAGTCACAAAAATACATGCCCACATGCCCCGCCCAACTAAAAAGCTGTATCTTCAGCCACACACAGCGTCCATTTAAAAGCATATTAATGGATGCATGAAGGGATGTCTGGCTGTTGTCTTATTCACTGGAGAACATGGGAGAGAGTTTTAGATGCTCTGGCTTAAGAGGCATTATATAATTTATTCATCATCCAAGACGGAAATACTTTATTCAGCATCTAAACTTGCGCGGCAAGTCTGTTTGTTTGAATGTGTCTGTATCATCCGAAGCATTAACTGTCTCCCTGAAGTCTATGATAAATCATTGACTGTCTTACTTTTTCATAGGACACTGCAGAGTGAGGTCCTTGCTATCTGCCATTGACTAAAACTTAAAATAAATAAAATATAGCATTTATACACATTTCAGCTATTAGCTATATTTCAGGTACGATGAAGTCCATATCTGATTCAATTCAGGTAGCTAAGGGCCCAGATATTGTTTTAACATTCTGATAACAGCCAGGTAATTATTAAAGTCACTTCAGCTGGCAGAATGGGAGCAGGTGGCCCAGAATTGTGAAAGAAATAAATAGAATAATTTGTCATGTAAATATGAGATTGAAGTCTTTCTACCACAGCTGTCCTCTACAGCTGAATAATCCAAAGGCAGAGCCATATAACCAGACACACTAATTTAACCTTGAGACAACATTACTAGTAGGTAAATATATAATTTTAACTACTTACCTTCAAAGCAATTCTCTGTTGTTAGAGACATTGTGTCATTGTGAAGTGGAATGAGAAAGTGTTATCGCCATGATACAGACTATTGTTTAACTGTTGTATTTTTCCAGTCTTTTGCTAATTTTAAACATAAGTACTTCACAACTACATTAGTGAATCTGTGTTATGTGTTTTGATTGGCCCATCCTCCTTTGCATTCTGATTGGTCGTCTGCCCCCGGCTTTCGCTCTCCACTTCCCTGACTGTAACCTTATGCTCCCGAGGATCAGTGCGCCCTGTCCAGATGAAACACACTGCGTCCAAAACGTGTTGCCATCTCTTTAAATCCTGACAGGATAATAGAAATCTTGGCATCAGAAAAACAGGCGGTGAACTACCTGCCATTTAATTTTTTTTTTCCCTTTTCTTGGCCTTGGGTTTACTCTACATTTTGAGGCTGGAGGGAAACACAGCAGCTCCAAACCATGAGGAGTAAATAAATCAACACCACCTGCAGAAGAGAAGTGGAGGAACTCAAGATGATCATAAATAGCAGAATGTCTTCACCCTGGTACACTGTGTAAAGAGTTTTTTGTCTTGATGATGGGCTTATTGCAAGGAATAAGAAGGCAGCAAGGAAAGATGCAGAGAGTAAAACTTTAATGGGTTTTATATATTTTTTGCAAAATAATAAACTTCGGTTGACCCCAGCATCACCCCAAAAAGCCGGCCATGCTTTAGTTGCTGTTTTCATGAAGATTCTCGAAAGCATTATTAAGGTGATTAGGTGGGCTCAGTGCATATTATAACTGATGATTCCGAGGGAGGTTTCCACACACGTGCAAGTGGATTCCTCCAACCGATAAAATCGACATACTGATATACGGTTTTTCTATGTTGATACCCAGATGATCCCTCCACAGTTTTGCTGACCCTGGGACACCCATCGGCTGACATTTTCTCAATACCTTGGTTGAATATTGATCATCCATGCCGTGTTCCCCCCTAGACCGTACTTAATCAATGGCTCAAAAATGTCACAATTTTTCTACTAAGCAACACCTGCACTGCAATCAAAAATTCACTTCTCTGGGGTGTATTTATTGTGACTTTTTGTGAGATTGATGCAGGTGGGTGTTCAGGAAGCGCATCTACTCAGCATTTCTTACGAAGACCAACACCCAGGTCACGGACATAGAATGTAGGACAGAATAAGACAAAGCAGTGGGAAAATATGAATGAATAAATGGATGAATGAATGAATAAATGAACGAATGAACAAACGAGAAGACAAAGAAAAAAACGAACGATCGAATGAGTTTTATTTGCCATGGAAGTTCACACGTTTGTCTTGGCAAGATGCTCGCAGTGACATATAACATACTGGAAGGAAGAGAAAATGTAGTCTGTCAGAGGTATAGAATTAATTGTTCACACCTTTGATTTATATAAGATGTGTAATTTGATACATTATCTAAAAGCACTGAGATACATGTTCAGATTACAGTTGCCATAGTGTGACTCCAGGGCCCTTGTTCCTCAGCCGGCATCGGAGAATGAGCTCATCACGTAAGACACCTAACACACCTCATCTCTCCAGATCCTCCTGAAGCTGAGGACAAACAGACAAGGCTGAAAAAGAGCACTTTACTCTTTTGTGGCATCAAACTCCGACCGTTCACAGAGTTGTCAGGATGTGCCTTTAAAAGTACGGCTTTATTTTACTCTTTATTAAAACTGAGATGTTTTTGCTTGCGCCAGGAGCATGGAGATTCTTTGTGGCATATGATAGTGATGTTATTGTACATCCTATTTTGATCTTTTAGGAAAGATGGGAAGATCTCCTCACAGGAACCACCTACACACCTTTCCTTCTTCACCGTCTTGTTTACATGTTTATGACCTATTGTCTGTAATTCTCTATACCGACTTCATTTTCAAACAACATTACCGTGCAACAGTCGTTCTGAACATAATACAAATAGAATTGTGAACTCGCTGACTGCATTGCTGTGAACATCTTTTGACTTTTGTAGGAAATCAGGCTAACAGAAGGCCAAGCTGATGCTGGAGTGAAAGAAAAAATCCCTGTTAGCACGCTGGTTATTAACCACGGTATACATACCAGATCCTTTACTCTCATCCCATTCTGGTATTTCTGATGTCTCTAAGTGCAGATGTGCAGCTAATATTTATACAGAAGTATTTTAAACTGAAAGGAAGTATATAATCACATGTGTACATTGGAAAGCAGCAGAAGCACAGCCTATTGTTCACACATACAATGTGTCCCAGCTAAAAGATTAATTGCCTTCCTTATGAGACCATAGGATTCAGCGGCTGTCTGTCCTTGTCTAGCTCTGGTTTTCAGCTGCCTCTCCCCGCCGCTATGTTTTGTATTGAATGCCCTCAGGAAACCTGCGAATGCCTGGCAACATTTCAGCTTGCTGGAAATGTGTCAGTCCATGGCGATTACAGTACGGAGGGAGAGTGAACGGTATTTTGACTGCGGGGTTTGACAGATGCATTGTGGTCAATTCTCTCCTGCAAGGCTTCTCCCAGTAGGGAATAAAGTCATTTCCCCCCAGAAAGTAGAATTTCAGGGCAGAAAGAAATTTAGCAGACATGGCAGAACAGATATTGAAATCCAGTGAGGGACAATCAGGACCCTAGACCTTCTTTAAGAAAATTTTAATCAACCCCTTAGCAAACAATTAAGCTGCCAGATAATGAGTTCCCCACCCCCCCCCCCGACACCCCCCCTTGGATTGGTTCTGTATCATGTATTAGCCTACAGAGGAAACCTTCTAAAGCTCTTCAGTAGCATTCAATATGCAGAATTACATGTTTCACTCAGCCCAGACTGTCGAATAAGCGGTGCTCTGAAGCTTTGGCAGAGGACACCCTCTTATTTTGCTGACAATAGGCAGGCTATATAATAGACAAGGCTGATATTTGACAGTTGAAGCTGTCACAGGTGGAATTACAGAAGCAAAAAGTGAAGATATCGTCACATAGAGGTTATGTGTGGAACATTATGTTTCATCACTAAGCCCAACATGGCTGGCTTACTCTATCCTGCCTGCTTAAGCTGTTGTGATGCCTAATCCCCAGTGTTCGTCCCTAATTTCACCTACGCACTACATTTATTCGGATATAACTACTTAAATGGTTTTTAATTTAAAAAAATATATAATTTACATGAATGCAGTAAATCGCTTAAGCTATATAAGCGATACTGAAACCTTAACATTGGCATATAAGTAGGACACATTTTCAAAGTCGACTAAGTTGATGTTTAATATAGCAGGATGTTTAGCTTAAGGGTGTCATATGAGCTGCTAATTGTGAACTCAAAACATGTTTTGCTGTAAGCAAAATAAGGTTCTTCCTTCTTGATAATTTCTACTCATTATGTGGGCACCTGTATCAGTTGTCTGTTAAAGGAGTATGCAAAAAAAAGATTTTAATCCTACACTCTGCCCAGATTCCCTTTCCAATTTGCAAAGCTTTCCATGTCGACCATGAAGAACATTAAAGTACACTTATATACTATTAAAAATCACTGGCAGTTATGGAGTGTAACCCCCAGTGAGGTTTACCGTGTTGTGTTTATCTTGCTAAAAATGTTGACACATGAAAACAAAAGACAATTATGTCTGGACTGGGTCCCTGGTGGAAGGAGGCTATACAGCACCTGGCTGAGCATGATTATCTGCTGCCTTGTCACTGGGCCCAGCCAATCCGCTTATAGGCAGGCACTGCATTGTGGGTAATGAGGACGGATCCAGGCCCAAAACAAGGATTTTCAGAGCACTCGTCGATAGGCCGTGGGGAGAATACCGGGACAATTAAACACATTATCAGCAGCTGCACCAAAACCCACCAACATAGCCCCATCTCCCCTGCATTCAACTCTCAGATCTACAGCGATTTATCATCCTGTGGACAAAAACTCCCCCCCGCCCCCCATGAACGTCTGCCGCTGGGCATCCCATAAGCTGAGGTTTAATCGTTTAAAAAATGTCTCCGACCAACGGTCACCAAGGACATTCATTTAAAGAAGTGTAAGTCAGCTAATTGAAGTCTGCTATGGGCCAGCACGGCCGAGCATCTGTCAATAGTGTGGGAGAACACGGCCGTACAGCTTCATTCAGGCTAACGGCTGAACGCGAGCCCAGCAAGCTGTGGTGGGACAGTGGTCTGAGGCAGCCTTTGTCTGGGGTATCGTGGGGGGGTACACACACTCAGCCCTGGCGTCAGCTTCCCTGACAGCCTTTTGTTTGAATCTGTGGGACCCATTTTCAAGGTTTACAATGAGAAAAAGTGTACAGTTACGTATACATCTCTTCAGTATTCAAAATAAAATATTTTATTGTTGGCTAAGATATTTCAAAGTAAAAACTATGTTCTGGGTCCACCAGACACACAACAGTACAAATATAGGAAAAACTTGGAGATAATTTTAGGGTTAAATGCATCACTACCACTGAAGATCATACTATTTGTACTATTTATACTTATTGCTTTTGTATTATTGTAGCTAGCTCATATGTACATGTAGTCTGTTAAAATATAAACCCTGCTTTCATTTGGCTAAGCCTGTCATGAAGTGTTACAGTCGTCCTGTATATCTTTTAGCTGCCGTGGTAACGATATTTGCCGTTCTGTATATACATATGAAAATCTGTTTTTAATACAACAGTGTTTAAATTATCATATCACATAATATTGCTAATTATGTGGCTAACAGTGCATATGTACTGTCGAGAGCATATTTAACTGATATCAAATGTATTCTAATGTATTCAATTATTTTGAAATACAGTGTGAATTTGAAATTTTGCTTATAAATCCAGTGCATTGCAATTCACATATGAATATTTTCCACTGTCATGCTGAGCAAGAACGAAGCAGCATGAGGTCAAATGAGGCCAAAGCTAGGTAGATTTATTTTATTAGGAAGGACTTATCTCCTTTCTCGGTTTAGAATCACCTAGGTTTTGATATGTTAGCACATCTCATAGTAGCGTAAAAGCCCCCTTCCCTGGAGCGTCTACACCCCAGGGCTTATCTTTTCTGTTTTTCAAAGAGGAAAATGTAAGAAACTGTATAACATTTGATAAAAAAATAAGTTCCTATGTATGATTGTATGACTCGATCAAGGCATGATGACTCGGTGCTTAACTGCTTAACCAATCACAGAATGGTTGTGTTGAAGGTGGTCTCCTGATTTGATGATTCCTGATATGGACAGTAATATGGATTCAACACAGTTTTTCATGACCTTGTCTACAGTGGAAAAGCAAAATAAGTAATACTAAGGGAGACTTCATTGCCTGGTCGAGGTATTTGAAGTCTCATTTGATGTTATAGCACTGAAGCGTTGAGCATTTTGCATTCTCTGCATCTGCATTTTCAACTCCATCGTTATAGGGATTTATTGATTTATTTAGATGATATTCCGGAACCTTTTATTTTCCTTTTAGATTTCAAATTGTCCTCAGACTATGTGCACTAATGTGTGATGTAAGACTGACCAATTGACCTTGCATTCCCACAGATGAGTAATAGCATCATCACTGAATGGGCAAAAAAAAAACTAATTTAACTCATTTTAGGCAAATGTCAAAACAGAATAATTCTGTTTATTCAGCTTAATTTGCCACATATTCTACTTATCATTTTTCTCCTAATCTTGATTGACCAATTAAAGAGCAAATTTCCAAAATTCATTCAGTCCAATTTTTTTGCTGATTTTGAGATGAGACCAGTGACCTAAAGTCAGGCTCACTCTTCATATGCTACACTACCGGGAACTAAAACTCACTCAGTCCTCATATAATCTAGCAAAGACCTTTTGTTAAATATCCAAGACTCACCAAGTCTACAGAGATTTTCTCAAAAAACACACACCCGTGGACTGAGTGAGCTTTGGAATCTTACTACAGTTCTTTCTAAAGCCCTAACCCCACACCAGCAATCTCAAGATGCATAGCTCTGCTCTCATGTTCTTGCTCTCAGTCGCTCACTTCTGTTCCCTCTGTGAACTACAGGCTTCCTTGAGCGAGGTAACATCTTTGAAGGACTGCGCTATATGCTTGATTCCACCCACTGCTCTGTAGGTGCTCAGCCAATAGTAAACATCTCTGTACAGCACTGAGGGAAGACACTTGTCTGACTTTCCTGATGGCTCTGTCTCTACCGTACTGCCGGCTTGTTTCCTCTCAGCCTTGTTGCTGCAGACAGCTAACACAGAGCAGTGTGGATCAAACCTGGGGCCCCGCTGTAGGACTCACTCTCCTGAAGCCCATTGGCATCTACCGTGGCCTACGGAGGGCTCATAAGTCGAGACTTTTTTCCGGTCGCTGGGGTGATTTTAGACCCCCTTCCTAGCCTGCATTTGCCCACAGAGGCCTTTGGAACGTCTCTGCTTTTGGAAAGAATGACAAGACCGGAGAGGAGAACTGGGTTCTTCTCCTGAAGACCATTTCCTCAAGCCACCATGTAGACAGTTAAAATGAGATATAAGGCATCCACAACTGATGATAAAAAAAAAAAATGTCTGAAAAAGAACTTGAAGGGAAGTACTGGGTGTATACAATCCATCATCCTGAGATGACCATCTCCCCAGGAAACACCTCAGAATGTTTAAATATTTACTGGATATCCATAGGCACATTTTAGACAGACAAAAAATAAGTATGATGGATATTATAGTTGTTCAAGGTCTTCTTGGTCATTTTTTTCTTGCATTATGTAAAAGTTTATCTTTGATCTGTTTTTCCCCCATAGAGCTGGCTAAGGAGTAACCCTGTCTAAGAGCAGGCTCACGGACAGTGTGCGAGGTAGACTGACTGCAGGAGATTTAGCTCTTCTCATCTCCTCACTGCCGATGATGGGAGACTGCCAAGAATCTTTCAAGAGACAGAAACAGGTATAATGGGAAAAAAAAGCAGAAACACACTGAATGATTGCTATTACAGAGAGTGTTTTAAAGAGCATCTATCCGTTATATATATAAATCCCCTGTGACATAGTGGCTGAAGTATATATGTATTTGGAATGAGATGCTGTGGCTTTTGACTGCCATATGCTGGACTTAGTTTGGCTCGGGTGATATTACGTTTGGCTGACGAGCTCTGGATGGAGCTCGTTCAGAACATATGGAGAGAAAGTCAGATGGTCAAACTTCACTAGGAGAAACGGCTTACAGGACAGGGGGCATTGGGAGAGGGAGGCAGGGCATTTCACTGCACAATTAATCGCAAGGAGGGTTTTTGCCAGAACACAATTCTGATTATGTATTGAATCATGTCTCGGAGCTTATCATTCCAGCTCAGAAGGAAGGGGCAGGCTTTTATTTCTAAGGTTTTCTCAGCAGTAAACATTTGCTCTGATACATTGCTGGGCACCGCTCACACTTGTCTGATTCATAGGAAGTAGGTAATATTCTAGGTGCATACACTGAGCTATAACAATGCTAGAGATTGCATGGGATATGTATATTAAACAGACAGCATTCATTATCTTCCATTATAATCCTATCCAGTTCTATCCAGTTTTACAATACTATTTTTTTGTGGGTCTCCATAACTGTCAAAAAATGAAAACATTCTCATCAAACGCTGTAAGGAACCCAGATTATGTATCTACACATCAAGCATTTAATGGTGTTCAATAGGCAATATGAATGGGGAAGTATCTGATTTTTAAGATATAATAGACTTTTACTGTTCCGACATGTTTCTGGGGTTTTAGAATAAATAATCGTATAACATTTTAACAGGTTTGTTAAGTTTGTGTGGGAGTACAAAGAGAGCTTTTGTACCAGTTGTTTTGATTAACTTCAATCATTCAGGACTCTTTATATTCATTTTAGCAGATGCTCTGGTTCAAAGTGACTGTAGAAGTGAGACAGAGAATGTGGGCAGGATCAGAAGGGGCCCCTGCAGCTCCCGGAGTTAAGGGCCTTTCCCAAGGGCCCAATGCTGATGTATTAATTGAGTCAGCTATGGGGTTTGAACTGATGACCTTTAGGCACAGATCACTAACCCACTGAGCTGTACACCAGCCCGGCCTTCACTGCACACCGACTCAGACTCCAACGCCTGCAGAAACTAGATTTATCATTGTGAGGTTTAGACGGAAACGCAGAGCATCTCATGCTGGGCCATCTCACCAGGAGGCCGAAGACTGGACACGGGAAACAGGAAAATGTCAGGACTTGGGGCCGCAGACTGGGCAAAAGGTTCCACGATGAGACATGAGGAGGACTATCAATCAATCAAAGCATCGTCCAATCGCTTATCCTGGTCAGGGTTGTGGGTGGGGCTTGGAGCCTACCCAGGCAGCACAGAGCAGGTTGGGGTAGGGGAGCTGGGTGCTATGCCAGCATTTTGGAAAAATGCTGACATTAATTCATATGTATATTTTCTTGTGCTCCTTTTTAATGTGCTGCAAGGATCCTAATTTCATACACAGCTAAGATCTCCCCACGCTAACCCTAACATCCAAATAAAGCCCTGATTGAGATGCCAAAACCTGACATATCACAGCAATGTAGGAGCAGGCGCCAGGTGTACATCACACTGTAATTAGATCTGAATTTGATTAAAACTGTATAAAAAATTACTGTATCACCACATTACACTGACATTTTCTGCAGGCAGCTCTATTCCCAAGATATGTTTGTCACCAAAAACATCCATGAATCATTTTAAGGACCGTGGGATGCACTGGCTTATTGTCAAGGGAAATTATTGTCATAATATATTGTTTATTTCGAGAAAAATGAATAGTTAAGGTAGATACTGTCTATATAAAAGAGGCTTGTGTTCTTACTCTCATTCCTGGTATTACGTCTGCAAAGCGGACACTTTGCAAGGGCAGTTTTTTTGGGATTTTGATGTAGCTAGTGGTTTCATCAGACCTCATTAGTCCCTGCTTATAGTAGGCCGGCTTCTCTCTAGAATTTATTTCCATACTTTTTCAATCACTACGTAAGGATACCATGGGCATTGGTTTTCCACGGCCGTCTGCATGCTGCTGAAATAAGCAGTGTGTGCATCAGATGCTGTTAATTAATGCTTTTCGTAAATTGGAGGTTTTGGGTGAAAAGCAAGAGAAGGGAGATGAATGTGACGTGAGTAAGAAAGTTATGAGGTGTCTGTCTGAAGAATACCATTGGGTCTTACGTGTTCCAGGGGCGGGGCCGGGGCCGGGGCCGGTGTTTTGGCCTGTACAATGACCTACAGTGTGTCCCACAGACCACTTCTCCTGGGGAGGGTTGCAGTCATATTTAACTATATACTATATATGAATTATATGACGCTATATATTGTTTCAGCCCTGGCTGTGGAGGGATTTCAGGGATAAATTGTAAGCGTGTACCTAGATGGACCTATTAGGACCTTGGACATACACAATCAACCATTTCTGAACAAAGGAAAAAGGTTTAAGTGACTAATTGTGGGTGACTTGCTACGGTTATGACTTTCCATGCTGTAGTGGTTATGTAAAATTACGTAAACAAATAAATACTAGTAATTATACATGAAAGTGGGTACATTTGTCTGAACCGGGCTGATAATGGTGCCCGAGCTCTGGGGGGGGGGGGGGGTCTCGTTCATTACTGCCTACTTAAGTGATCCCTCCCTCCGGTTGGGGGGGCGGTCTCTTTCAGCTGCCTGAGTTGGCAGTTCAGCTCGGCAGGTGTACGCTTCCATGCTTCCCTGTATCTCTCTGATAGAGCTAATTAATGTCACTTTCTGTCACAGCCTCCCCTTGAGGGCAGAGACACATGCAGCAGCCACCTTAATAAAAAAACATACGGCCTCCTTAAAAAGCGGAAGACGACAGTGACCGGGGACACGTGGCTGGGGGGTGGGGGGTGTCACAGTCACCTGGGGACCCTGTAATAGTTTATGCCTGGAAAGTAAAATGACAATGAGTGCCGTCAGAGGCCGAAACACGAGGCTTGTTATTTTTTCTTGAAGGCTGTCGATGAGGGAGGCTTTTCGAGGCCGTCACTGGGCAAAAGAACAGAACAAAAGGAACCTCAGGTCTTTGGGCGAGAATCGCTTTCCCTTCATTAAAGCTAAAAGCAGAAATCAACATTTAATGCAAAAGCAATCACCATACAGTTAAAAAATCTATATAACACAAAAGAATACATGTATTAAGCAGCAAAATGGAGTCTATAACAGTATATTAAACATATACTGTATTACATGTAATAAATTTATCTAAATCATCAATTCAGCTTCTGACAGCTGTGCATAATCTGCTCGAATATGATCATTCATGTACAAAGAGAGAATGCAGGATATTTGCCATTATTACTTGCCCCCGCAACCCTGAGCAGGATAAGAGGTCAGAAGATGGATGGATGGATGGATGATTTGCTGCAAGATAAATAAATGATTCATGAAGAGCTTTGTTATTTTTGAAAATGAGCAGTAATAGTAGTCATAAAATGTTAAATGCGTAAAAAACGTGGCACAATGGGAGGTCAGTTTCTCTGTTAGCACCAAGAAGGCTTGACTGCCTAATAACAGGACCTACAATGTTGTGCTATATTTTGGAGCTCGTGGAGGCATGTTTCCCAAAAGACAAGCCCGATTCCCCTCCCTTTATCCACATTTACGGCATGACAAGTTGAACAGCGTTGATCTCGCTTTATTCTGTAATGGAAATTCCACTGAGAGCCACCATTAAGACGGAACATCGTGTGTTAAAAAGCACCACAGTGGCCAATGCCTTTAAATGATACAAATGGTACAAAATACAAGTATCACTTTGTACATTACATGGATAAAAATATTGGGGCACCTGGCCATTAAACACACAGGAACTTTAATATCTCATTCTAAACCCATAGGCATCAATATGGAGTTGCCCCGGACACCCCCCCCCCCCCCCACCCCCAACCGCGCGAAGGCCCCGCC
>JAODKE010000041.1:8067049-8090399 GCA_026779605.1 Mormyrus hasselquistii
CTCATTTTAATGGCTGTATATGCCATACTTTTTCTATCTCTAACCCTAGCCTCAGTTTGCCAACCCTAATTGGGGGGGGCAAAGAATGACCTTACCTCACACTGTGTTTGGGTTAGATGGTCAGAAGGATGCTCCTGTTTACTCCTACGGTACATATGTTACCAAGCACCAAGAAAGCAGAAATCTGTGTTTTCACCATATGGTGTGTCTGTTGAGCACGGGGCCCAATGGGGCAGCTGATGTCACAATGTATCCTTTGAAAAAGTGTTAGCAGCTTTGTGATTGGTTGGGATGACGGTAGGACCATCATACCATGGAGAGGTGAAACTCTGACACAGAGGAAGCCACGTTTTCAGATTATATTATGGTAATAAGAGGGGGCTTATGTTTATTTACGTGGCTGATGCTGTGAAATTAGCAGACTGTGGGTTGACGCAGGCATCGCTTTGACACGGCAGGCTTCCATCAAACAGGGCCACCCAGAGACGCACCTTGGGGGGGTGAGGTGCTGTGGGAGATGTGATGGAGCACCTCCGTAAATGCTTCATAAAGCCCTCATAAATATGCAATCGGCAGACTAACAGCTTTCTGCAAGGACCCAGCCTCAGCGCTCATTATCTCTACATCCAGGGGGAGGGTGTCATGCGAGGGGGGGCCACAGAGTGTTTGTACGGATTCTTATTATTCTCCGCACTGACTAAGTCAGCTGACATGCATCGCTCGTCATCTCTAACCGTTCGTCCTGCGGTAATCCCGGTTATGCACTATGCCCGTGAGTACAATAACAATTCTCCTCTCAGAGTCCTCAGGCTACAACCTTTTGGACAGTTCAGTAGCCAATTCCTGCAGGCCCAGAATCGTTGTCTGCATCATTGTTGGGTGAAGCAGCGTGAGGTTTTGGTGTTTGGTGTTTAGGGGGGAAGAGCTTTCGGCTTAAAATCTACACATTTCGGTTTAAAATCTACACATTTCCATTCGATCAAATCAAATCAAGTTTATTTACCAAATGCACAAAAGTGCAGCATATAGCAGAACTTGCAGGCAATGAAATGGGTTTCCCTGAGAGCCCCCTATAAAAAAGTAATAAGTAAAAAGTAAATAAATAAATGTAATAGTAAGTGAAAAAATATAGAAATGAGTAAATGTGCAAACTGTCCATTCCCAGTAGTATCAGAAGACCCAATTAATGCTGTAGATGAATCAAAAAAAAAGTACAACTTGTCTTCGTAACACTTGGAGAGTAAAAGGCCTGAAAACATGAGTTAAAGTGCTTTAGTGAAGAAGACGAGTGCAGGTGAATTAAGAGAGGTGCTGATAACAGGTGGATGAGATTGACTGTGACAGGATGTGGGAACACCTGCCAGAAGGTATCTATGCAGACAGGGAAGCGCGTTTGTTTAATGATTACACTGAATACAAGCAAAATTTAATTAATAAAATAGGTAAAAAAATCAAAATAATAAAGCACCTGCCACACAAGTGACTCTTTGGATTTATAAGAAAGCTACATTTTATTTTTTAGATTTATAAAAAAGGTAAACTTTTGCTTTTCAACAACTGGTGGTTATTCTAATGTATATTTAAAAATGGAGGCCAGAACATCAGTGTAAATGTTGGGATTCTTCAAAACGCTTTTCCTGCTCAAGATGCAAGGAAGTTGCAACAGAGGCAATTTACCATGAAGATGAATAATTTCACTTTCCTGACGCAGAAAAAAAAAAGATTCACAGGCAAGGCTTTCCATTCATATCAGGGTTTACATTTATCTACTGGACCTAAAAAAGGTTTAGTAATTGTTTTTATAGACACACAGCATGGCATTAAATTTGTTCCATCAGTAATTATAAGATTGCATATGCGTGAATGTAACTATATATCCGTATACAACTATGCATCCTGCATACATTTATCCATTGTGACATCTTTGTTAAAAAGTGTTTCGTGCAATGAAATCGTATTTCCAGCTTCTTGTAAGGTTTATTGTGTGTTATACTTAAATAAACCCTTACTCATATTTTCTTTTCCTGTGCTGGATAAAGCAGAAAGTAGTTAAAGGTTGGAATTGATATAATGATATGATGTTTTTCCAGCCCATCTCAGACACCCAAGCTCACAGAAGGCCATGGATTCTACGACACCCTTTCCGTTTTCCCCAGCGTGATGGGAGGCAGTGAGATAAGGTGCCAGGGACCATTCCTTTTGACATTCAGGATGGAGCTCTCATCAGTCAGGCTGTCAGAAAGTGCGGGTCTTTGCCGGGTTCCGAGTTTATGAGAAATAATGATCACTGGAGAACCGCAGCCAGCCGTGTCCTTGCCTTGGGTTAGAATGCAGCTTGCAGAGATGAGGCTGATGACAAGTCTTGTGTAAACTGCTTTTTTTTTGTGACCCTATATATTGATGTAACTCCTCTGGTGTTTCCATGGAGATTTGAGCATCAGGTTTAGAGTTTTCCAACTATGGTACTCTGAATATCTTCTAAATATACTGAAACTTGAAACAACATCTTTTTAAATGCTCGATTAAGTTGAGTGATTCTTATAATTCTAAAGAATTCATCCCAAAATGCTTGAAGCGTGCAAGGCAAGATAAGATAAGATAAGATAAGATAAGATAAGATAAGATAAGATAAGATAAACCTATAACAACAAGCATGTAGTACAAAATGTATGTATTTCCCTTGGACTCATACCAGTGTCCCAATGTAATAAACATTTTCTGTTGATGTATTGCTTAGTATAAAACTAACCGCTTTGTTATTACTCTGGTAATAAAAGCAACACAACCTGATTTTTGTCATAAGTTAGAAAAATGTGACACCTAAGACTCATCTTTAGGAGTTTCAGGTGTGTGAGGTTGGCAGGTCTTTGTGCTGACATAAGCCCACAGATCCGTCTCCGAAGCAGGAAATATCAGGTGTAAAGGCTTGAGGCATATTCCTTTGAGGTTGTGCGTATTGTGCTTCTGAGCGAGCTCGCCACACGGGACCGAGAGTGACACAGGGCCCCAGAGTCGTGCCTAAATGCACATGTCACATGTTACGCCGTAGACGCCTGCCAGTGTCCTCCACACCGCGGCCTACATGCTAAATGAATAATCTAAATGGGGGTCTACTCCAAACCGCAGAAAGGACACATCAGTCACTTATCACACCCAGGTAGAATAGGAGGCAGTCAATCAAATATTACAGATGCATAATATCTGCAAGACAGACCATTTAATTATTTATCTACTTTTCCAATGATGAGAATGAATAAGAATGAAGCCATGCTGCCATTTAGCGTGATGAGGCGCGTTTGAAAGTGTTTAACACTCTAGGGCCTGTTTAGGGTGAGTATCTGCTAATCGCTTAATCTCCCTTAGCATAGACGGATGAGTCTTAAAGGTGTATGTCTCTGTAATACAAAAACAGCAGATTGTTTTGGTTTTGTTTCGGGGTCAGGGGGCTCCAGGGATGCCATTGTGGAGCTGAGGGGTGGAGATAGCTCTGTTGGTCTACCAGGACAGAAATCAGGATAACTCTGGCACAGAGCAGGGCACATTTTTCCATGCATTTAGATGAAGCCACAGCAGAGTCAGAGGCAGAGCACTGGTGCACAAAGATCAGACACGATTTCTTTGCGCCCCCCCCCCCACCTAAAGGATCTTTAGTGGTTCAGATCCAGGCCGTAATACTATAGACATAAAATAAAATCTAGGTGGAATTGCTATTCTCTTTAGGGAATAAATAAAATATTATAATTTGAATGTAAGCAACCACAGCAAATTTCATGAGTTCAGTCATGATGAACAGATGCTGAATTTCAAACGGTGGTAATTGGCGATCATAAGATATACAGCGATCTTTAATGCTTTGCAAGGGACCTTAAACACTATTGATTTATATGTGCATTGAGTCAATCAATTGAGCATCAAACGCTGCCATGCATCGTGGCTTTACAGTAGCTGCTTGGAGAGTAAGAGTTGGGTCAACAAGTATTACAAGCTGTGTACCAAACGGGTGGGGTACAAGCAGATGGGCGCTTTGTGCTCCGCACATCTAGGGATGAAGTCAAAGGAACTACAGGGGGTGCTTTATGGGCTCAAGCGACAGGATGGTACCATTTGCATGACATGCTAAATGTATCATCATAAAAGTGAGTAAAAATAATAATTACAAAAGTAATAGGAATCCACCAGTGCTTGGACCCCTAAAAATATTTCTTGGGTGTCCTTTAGACTGACACTTCTGTCTTGGACAGTGCACATAGGTAACCAATCAGACGAGCTGGCTGGCAGGGGGAGCCTGGAAACAGACAGGTTAACACGCCTCCTAGGCACTCTAACATTCAGTCAATAGCGCAGAGCCGCCAGCATACCGTGCTGGGTGTGTGATGAGTGTGACGAGTGCTCACTGATGGACACCGCCGTCCGCCATCGCCCAGCTGTCTGACCGAGACGCTTCAGTGACCGGCGGCCCATAGGAATGCCACATCTGTAACTGGTACTGCAGCAGGAGACACGGGGAAGGATTTATTATGGTTGACGATTTGGGTGTTCAAATATTTTTTCTATGCCTGCGCAGTGTATAATCCGTCATAAACACATCAAACATTAACATAAAAATAGTTATATATATATGTATATTCAAAATTTCTATAATAATTAGTTAATTATGTATTTTAATACAAAACATATTTCAAGCTATCGCTATAAACAAATGATAGCTAATATGTGAAGCTTAAATTGCAAGAAAGCATTGATTATCATCGCAAAATCCAGGGAGGCTAGTCAATTCCACTCCCCTTCCCGCTCCACCATCGCTGTGCCGGGTGCACCGGAGGATGATGTCATCTGGGATATCTCTCATTGGTTTTTATTTCTGGAACATTGCCTAAGAACAGCATATGTATCCTGGTGAGACAGAGCAGCCCTGAATTGTAAATGATCATCCACTGAGAACTCAGACAAGCTTTCAGGTAACAGGGCAGAAGTACTTTCTCCCTCCTTTAAGATCACACTGAAGACAAGATTAGCCTCACACATACAGACACACACACAGATACACACACCTCTTCCATCAAGCCTTACCAGCACGATGTGCAATACATTTCCAGCAGTGTCATGTTGACACGGTACTGTTGTGGAGTCAGTATGCCTTTGGCACAGAAGTAGAGCGATACAAAATTCCCTGCCCTTACTGATCACAGATAAGCCGTCTAATAATTGATGGCTTCTGCTCAGTTCATGGCTGGAGATCCTTATGAATGACATTAGCGTATAATTGACATGGCATTTCAGGGCTGCTTTGATCACCCGCTACGTGGCTATGGCTTGTTATGAGCAGATCCATTCCACGAATCCCCACGTAAACAAACTCTGCAACCGTCTATCAGGCAGAACTAGGCGCTATACCTGAACAAGCAGTACGAAATTCTACCTGAGTCACCAGCGCAAAGGTAAGCCTACATTGCTCTCAATTGCTAAAGATGTACAATTTATGTGATGCTAGTTCTACCCGGAGTCCATTGTTTAGATGCTGAAGCCAAACAAGTTAAATGTGACCATTAGGATGAGTGAGTGTCAGGCTTTGACAGAGTAACCAGAGCCGAGCAGGAGGGGATAAGGATAATTAGGTAAGAAGCATTTAAAGGCTGATGCAGTAATCAGTGGCACATACGCTAATGAGCAAATTAATTATTATGATGGTGGCACAGCTAATTAATTGTCAGGTAAACCCTTAGTGATAGGGAGAGACTGTACTCCACAGGCTCCTGTTTCTGTGCGTCTGTGTGCAGGAAACAAGACATAGTTAAAATGCAGTGCTAGGCATGTCAGAGGAAAGTGAGTGGTAATCATTTGGGAGCAGGGGATGTATTAGCTGGTGTGAGAGAGTCCCGCTGCTGCACCTTAAAAGGCTCCATATTTCACAGAGGTTAAACATCCCACTCGGCTTATTTGAATTGACCTGTATGCCATTGGAGTTTTCCAATGCTCCCGCAGCTTTGCGAATGCTAATGTGGAATTGCCTGCGGAATACCTAGCGCGGGATGAAGTGCTAGATACTAAACAGCCGGCAGAAAACTATGCATTCAGCTGCACTAGCCAAGTTTATGACTGCATTTCAATGTTCTTTCCAACTGGGAATACTAAGCCCAAGCGATTCTTTTTCTTCACACATCCTTTATCTGTTCCTAACAACAGTTGCTCCATAGCAAACGTCACTGATATTTTATTTAATCTGAGCATTGGAAGTCATTTAGCATGGCAAATACTGTAAGACTTTAAGAATCTATCATCTATCCGCTTTCTAGCCAATTATCCCAGTCAGACAGCATAACACACACGCCTGTGGTAAAAAATGGGCACACACATATACAATCACAGAAGCCTCCATGGGGTTCGAACCGGCCGCCTGAGAAACCATACTACAGCTAAGTCCTGAAAACCCAGTGCGGGCAAGTGCTCCACAGTGGACACCATCTCTGCTTGTACATTTATGTTGGTTTTACATTGCTTCAGCAATGGAGGATGATGTGGGTTTCATGGGAAGGGAGGTGCTGCTGAAACGAAGCCCCCTTACTGACCTCTAATTAACAGCAAACTATTAAAAGTAAGCTTTTTCAGTGAGTTTCAGAGCAAGAGTTCGGACACAAGTATCTGGCTTCGGTCAGTTTTACATCCTGTTCATTTAAGCAAGTTAGATGCGTCTCTGCTCTACGCCTGGCTTGCTTATACCTATCAGCGGGTGCCCAATAAAACCACCCCCCTTTCATCCTCCATTCCCTGTGCCCCGTGAATCTCCTTTCCATAATGAAGAGCCGGTTTTGTTAAGGCACTTTAAGAAAAGCTGATGAATTCCTGCCCCAAATGAGTGAGGTCAACTCACCCAGCCACCTACCTCAATGGTCCTCATTGAGCTAAAGAACCTGCTAATGAGGTCATGGAGGCTCAAACAACATGCCGCTGACCACCATAAGGCCTGGGTCTTATTAGTCTAACATTACGGGGGCACCCCATTAGCCAATGGATCCAAAGTCATTTCCACAGGCCTAAAAACACCATTATGTTTATTATGAAGGACAACAGTTGCAAAAACACCAAAATGAACCTGCTGTATTGGGTTATATGATTTAATGTATCAGCCAGAGAGATTACATTATCAAGTGAGCACATGAGTGAATTTCTCCTGGACCGAGGCCTCACTGAGAGAATGAGGTCCAGCACTGGAGAGAGTGTTTTCCAGCTGGAAGCCAGTGCCTGAGTGGTGGATCCGTTGGGGGCTGCGAGCCCCTGTTTCTCCACATTGAACGGGGCTGCAGCACTGAGCCGTTACTCAGCCATGCGTCAGGTGGCTTGCATTACAGCCCAGTGCCACAGCTTAATCAATTCAAGCAGTACTTAATTACCATTAGAATTATATGTGTGACTAATATTTTTCTGCGTAAAACATTAAAAAATAAATGCTAAAATAGCTTCCTAACAAAAAAAAAAAAAAAAAACCTAATAGTGATAGCAATACCATGTAATGTGTTTTTCCTTTCTAGAGAGGAGCACTGAATATGGTGCTGGATTTATTTCTCAAAATGGATCCTACAATGTGGTAAATACAAACCCACGCACAAACCACAAACAGACACACGCACAAACCACAAACACACACATACATTTGTAACTCAACCTTCTGTGAGAAGCAGATACACAGGTAGATAAGATAGACAGACCCATTTTTGTGTGCATATTTTTTAGCCTCAGATCTCACTGCAAATTCTCTTTTCCTCTGGCTATGTACAGCCCACAAACTGAATTTCAGACTTCCAGTGTAGAACATAATTCTTTAGACCATATCACACTTCAGCACTGCTCACAAAGCCATGTCCTGCAGTTGCTGACCCTCTGGATCAGCAGACATGCATTGGCTGGTGTTCTGGATAGATACAGCTCATCGCCTCTGGTGCTGTCTTGTGAAGGTCGGGCTCAGATCCTAAAGACATGGAATGTTCAGAATTTTTCAGATGCTGTATCTAAAATGAAAGAAATAAGATGTGGTGACTTATCTGTGATAAATGTGTTTTTTTGTTCCATAATAATCATACAATATCAGAAAATTTTAGCTGTAATTTCTGCTCCATCAAAGATCTTTTGTTATCTTATGGTAGAAAGCTGGTCATGTTATATTCCACTCCTGCTTTAAAGCATTATTAAGTTCTGTGAATGAAGATAAACATCAAAATAGCAACAGCAATTTTCACATTTTATTCTCTACATGCCAGAGACTTCGCTTGAAATGGCACCTTCCTGAAATCAGCTGGGTGTCCCATGTTTGCCTTCTGTATCGCTCTGCAGGCTGGACTCGCACCTGCCGATTCTGGCCTGTTGAATGCATGATATCCCGTTCACAGTTGTGGTTTTCTGTTCTTTGAAGTGATTATAAAATTTGAAACATTTTTTCTTTGACTCACGTGGTGCCACGAGAAGAAATTGGGTCAGGGCTATAGCAGAGCGCCTGGATACATGCAGATGATCGCTGTTAGGATGAGCAGAAGGATGGGAAAATCCACATGAAGGCACCACTTCCTGTTTATGCTATACAGGTTTCATACTCTCCTGTTTACATTTTGTTATAAATAACCAGGATCAGGTTAAATTATCATGCCAAGTATGACATTCACCCATAACTACAATACATTTTTCAGAATATTTATATGGAATTTCTCAGTTTTGCAGTGGAGGTATCTCACAAATCTGCAAAGCTTTTGATATGAGACTCATAGACCTGCTCACCTTTAATTCGCTTAAATTAGTGGCATGTTTGCAGGTGAGATTAGGATGCAGACCGTGATGTCACAGGTGTTTCCATCTTGCGGGCACGCAGCAGTAAACACGGCTTTAGAGCACCTCCAGATGCTTGTAATTTAAATCAAAAGGTCTTTCCGACATGCATACTAAGATTCAATTTTTTTATCATGGTCCACTTACACCTGTTTCCTGGATACAGTGCCCTAGCTGGAGTATTTTAATTGCATTGTTAAATGATGCCACGTTACAGAAAATGTACATGATGATAATTAAAAATTAAAAAAAAAAAAAAAATAATGATTGTGGAGATCAAGGAAGCAATGAAACACAGAAATCATTTAGGTCAATTTCGTTTAACTTCATTACATTTTAATTGTAATTCTGATATTGCACAATGTGTGTAATCATTAGAATGACTTGAAAATAGTTTTCGATTGAAATCAGTATGACTGGCCCCTTTTGTCAGTCACCCCCCATAAGCTACACCAGCTCTGCCACATCCTTTAGATGTTGAAGCCCAAGACTTCTTTTTCCTGCCAAATGGCCTACATGTATCTATAATGGGCACTGTGTTCGACTGCAGTATTTCAGCTGTGGACTTCCGACTGTGCAGGTTTATCATTTCCCCAGACGGTGGTTTTGTGGGTATCCAGGGACAGGCCAGTTTTCGGTGCCCCATTAGGGCGACCTTGCCAGGGGAAGGTTTTCCATCTGCCGAGTACAAATGAGTACGGTTTAACTAACGTTCTTGTGTTTTATTCCGTCTCAATTTAGCATTTACAGAATCGTACGAGGTACTCAGCCTTTGTAAATGCTGCATTATTTGCAGTAAATGACCTCACCTTTAAGTGCTAAATAAAGGCCTAAAGCTTTGTTTTGTATTTCTGATTATGTAGAAAAAGAAAATGAGAGCCAGCTGTACATAAATGAGATCAACCTCTCATTTTACACATCATTAATCTTCTGCATTTTTAATATCCATGGCTGAATGTCTATGTGCATGTACTGTATACATTTCGATCTACTCTGGCAAGATTATGCCATTAGCTGATACCAATCATTTCATATCGGCAAAGCAATTTACCCCCCGAGATGGCAGGGTCCTCTTATGTACAATTACGCCGGGGCCTCTGCATTCTGATTAAGCTCAAACTGAAAAATAATTCATCTGGAAATATGGAGAGGAATTCATCAAGACCTGGAAACCACTCAGGACCTCTGGACCTCCTAAATGAAACGGAAGCAACAATTAGCCTGCTGTGAGAGACTCGTCCACCGAGGCCGGTAAACAGAGCCACACGCCACGCGGAGGAAGGGCAATCCTGCCGCTTTTATTCATCTTTACCTCCCCCAGGGAAAGGGAATGAAAAACATCTCCTGGTGTTGAATTTGTGGACTAAATGTATAGAGTACATCAAGTATACTATAAGAAATCAGAGTTATTACCATATTAACTCAAATATAAGAGCTGTTTCCAAAAAATTGCATGTAAAAAAACTGGGGCCATCTTATATTCGAGGACTAGAATTTAAATATCATTATACATATAACAGAACAGTAGATGCTATAAATTATCTGCCTCCTGGCCCTACACTTCAACTGTAACCAACATAATCGGCATTGTCCTAGCAATGTGATATCCTATGAGCGCTCCACCTGTCAAGGGTCCCTGAAGCAAACTCTAGGGTCGTGCAGTTTGTAATATTGCTGTTTATCTTGTAATGCGATTGCCTGTGATTGCCTAATAATAATGATATAGTTAACTTCTTATATGTTCCGATTACAAAAAAACACTTTCTTTACAAAAATAAGATTTGGCTCGTCTAATATTAAGGCCAAAATGGTACTTGGAACGTAGGTGCAGTATTACTATGGAAGAATGAGCTAGCATAGTTATTACTAGGGAGGACAGGTGAGTATAGTTATTACTAGGGAGGACAGGTGAGTATAGTTATTACTAGGGAGGACAGTTGAGCATAGTTATTACTAGAGAGGAACAGGTAAGCGTAGTTATTACTAGGGAGGACTGGTAATGTCACGCCCAGCTCCGTACCATCCTCCTGTGTGCCACGCCCACCTCATTACCTCATGTGATTCCCCGATTGTGGTCACCTGTTGCTTGTTTAGTTTAACCTGTCCGGTGTATATAAGTCCACGTCCTCCTGAGTCTTGCGTCGGTCATTGTTGTATTGTCTTTGATGTTCGTGCCTGCCTGCCCTGAATTAAACCCCGTTTTCCCCGTCTACCCTGGGACTCGTGCCTTCTTACCTGCTCGTCTGCCCACGAATCGTAACAGAATGACCGACAACATGGAATCATCGCAGCAGACCGAGGACCTGCATCTCGGTCTGCTGCAAGAGGTGATTTATTGGCTGTCCCAACCTGAGGTCCGTGAGGACTCCAGGCTATGGACGCTCACCAGCGCGAGCGGTATTCTCCTAGAGGAGATGACCCCGCTCACAGGCAAACAGGTGGTAAGCACAGTGCGTGAGAATCTCCGACGATTAGTGGAAGGAGTTACGGAGATACGGCTCCGGCCGCTCACCCTCTCCGAGACGACCCTTGATCCGCCTACCCGGAAAAGCCAGAGAAAGAAGAAGCGCCGGGACAGAGAACAGGAGGACGCCCCGATGATCTCCCTGGGGGCATGCTATCTCTCTCCTGCTCTCGCCGTCACCCCGGAAGTCACCACCGCTGCCGGTCGGCCGGTACATCTCGTCTGCCCGCGCCGATGAGATGCCGCCACCCCAGCTTCTGGCCAGCGCGCCTGGCCCATAAATCGCGGGTTTCGCGGTCCCTTAAAGGAACCACACAGAGCCGGGAGGCGGCAACCCTGGACGAGTTGGTTGAGGTGCCCAACCTCTCGCCTGCCGCCGCCGCTCTGCCCTCCGAGGCACCCCCTGCTGGCCGCAGACCCCAGGTGTCCGCAGAGGTGCCCCTGCTCTGGCAGGGCGTCGGACGGCGCCTTCGCCGGCTCCGGTTACGCCGTCGCCTGTTGTATTGTTGTATTGTCGCTGATGTTCGTACCTGCCTGCCCTCTGTCTGAGTTAAACCCCATTTTCCCTGTCTACCCTGGGACTCGTGGCTTCTTACCTACTCGCGAGGTAAGCACACAAATCGTGACAGGTGAGCGTAGTTATTACTAGGGAGGACAGGTGAGCGTAGTTATTACTAGAGAGGAACAGGTGAGCGTAGTTATTACTAGGGAGGACTGGTGAGTATAGTTATTACTAGGGAGGACAGGTTAGCATAGTTATTACTAGGGAGGAACAGGTGAGCGTAGTTATTACTAGGGAGGACAAGTGAGCATAGTTATTACTCGGGAGGACAGGTGAGCGTAGTTATTACTAGGGAGGGACAAGTGTGCACGGTTATTACTAGGGAGGAACAGGTACATATAGTTATTGCTAAGGCAGGACAGGTGAGTATAGTTATTACTAGGGAGGACTGGTGAGTATAGTTATTACTAGGGAGGACAGGTCAGCATAGTTATTACTAGGGAGGACTGGTGAGCATAGTTATTATTAGGGAGAGACAGGTGAGCATAGTTATTACTAGGGAGGACTGTTGAGTATAGTTATTACTAGGGAGGACTGGTGAGTATAGTTATTACTAGGGAGGACAGGTCAGCATAGTTATTACTAGGGAGGAACAGGTGAGCATAGTTATTACTAGGGAGGACAAGTGAGCGTAGTTATTACTAGGGAGGACAAGTGAGCATAATTATTACTCGGGAGGAAAGGTGAGCGTAGTTATTATTAGGGAGGGACAAGTGTGCATGGTTATTACTAGTGAGGAACAGGTAAATATAGTTATTGCTAAGGCAGGACAGGTGAGTATAGTTATTACTAGGGAAGGACTATTGAATGTAGTTATTATTAAGGCAGGACAGGTGAGGGTTGCTATTCCTAGGGAGGACTGGTATGCGTTGTTATTAGTATGGGAATATTGATCTTCATGCTCCTAGATTGAGCATGACTACTCCCTGTATCCACACTTCCCTAATACTAATAATGAATCCCCATAGTGTATGGTTGTGAGTCTGTGTGCATGCACGTGTCCTCTGATGCACTGGCATCACCACCACAGTGTAGCCCAGCTTCTTGCCCCCCTGTGGAACCCTGACCAAGATGAGTGCTTAGAAGATAATAATTCAAGAGTGGAAAACGCTACTGCTTTTATTTGCTCACCAACACATCGATTTTATAAGCAAGGACTCAGGACAGAAATGCAGGAGGCCCTTCAGCCGCCTCACACAGAAGGGTTTAGGGATTTACGGCCGAGTGAGGACTGTGAAACAGAGAAAAGCCTGTGCAGTCAGCCGTCAGGTCAGTTAGATGGACACATGCTTGTATAAAGCAGGCCATCTACTGATTATAAAAGGGGAAGGAGCAGACTGGGAGTGATGTTACGAAGAGGGAGGAAAGGTTCAGTGCAACAGGAGAATGATGAATTAGGCAAGCAGCCGCCCCCACTGCTGCAAACAGAGGAACGTAAAGAAGCAAAGGGATGCGGCATCAGTCAGACATGCTAAGCGTTTTTAAGCTCTTATTTGGAGATTGGGTTCATTGCCAGCCAAAGGACACAGACATGCAATACGAGCCACCGTTATCGCAACGCGACCCCAAAAAACACCCTGCAAGTTCTGCTCTGTAAATCCAGAGAGAGCACAGACACCACACAAAAAAAAAACACAACTCAGAAAACAGATATCACTCTATAGCACAAAAAGACTAGCTAGAGTAAATAAAAAAAATAAAAGCATGTTTTTCCAGAGCACAGATGCTGCATTCTTTACATAAGATGAGGGTTAGAGCTGATCTTTGAATTGCAAAAGGCTTGAATGCCAAATCATACAGAATCATTTTTCAAACACGAGGGACTCGACATGTTAAAGTGTCCTGGAGGAAACAAAGAAGCAAACAAATCAGACAAGCAGCAAGTGGAGGAAAAAGCTGAAGACTCAAGCATCTCACTCGGGCCTGAAACAAAGAAAAGACAAATGAAAGTCAGAATGCTTTCATACAAAGAAAGATCAATAAAAGGTGGAATGCTTTCATACAAAACAGGCAAACAGAAGGCAGAATGTTTTCATACATAAAAGACCAACGAAAGGCAGACTGCTTTCGTGCAAAAAAGACAAACGAAAGGTAGAGTGTTTTCACACACAGGCAACGAAAGTAGGTGGATGTAAATTCACAGGTGTACCAGTGCAATGCAGCACTTGGATCAATAAGCAAGAGTTTACAGTGTGATGAACAATGAGAAACACATAAGCGCATGTTACCGCGCTGCAAAAACCACATCCACAGAGCAGCACCTGCACGTGAGCAGCAGTGCAATTCTTCCCTGCTAATATCGCTTTGTCCTCCATTAGTCATGTTTAGATGTCATGCACTAACATAGAGCACAGAAATCTTATTTTGCTACTCAACATTACTCTCATGAATATTTCCAGACGACATCAGACATCAGAACCATTCCACACGGTATTAAAATATCCAGCCGCTTTGAATTTTCAAGCGGGAAATGGAAAAACACCTGTTTTCAGATAACAGTATTCAACACGACGACTAGTGATTAACTTGAAAGGTCATTTCAATGTTCAGATTTACAGCTTATCCTGACACGCACAGCAGTGAAAATACATTATCATCAGGTAAGAAATGAGAAAAAAAAAAACATTGTTCATGGAAGTGAGGTATACGAAAGTTTGGTAGAGTCATTTGAGACGTATCTACAAGCTGCCGATAAATAAAGGATGGAGTCAGGGCTGGGAAGGAATGGTATTTTTCACTGCTGTCACATTCATATCTGTGATTTACATCAGAGGTAAAATCTGAATCGGCATAAAGGTCGCCGTTCAGGAGCAGCCTCCGCCGACATTAAGCATGATATACTGTCCATTAAAGCCGTGCTTGAAATAATTTAGGCAGGACAAAGCAAGGTGTGAGTCACCAGGCACCTTGCGCGTATGACTGTGTGCGTGTGCCTTGGTGTGTGCGTGTGGTGTGTGTGCGCATGCGACAGACATTATACAGTGATGACTGAACATACCTTTATCCCCCTCGATCAATCATAATGCTTTACAGCCAATGTCAAGAGCCCCCCCACCAGTGTCCATGAATTACCGGCTCATTGTTCACGATGCCAATAACTTCTGAAGGAGAGTTTCTCTGAGGACCGCGATGTCCGATCTGTCATAGAGGACACAGGCAGGGAGCAGGGTACGGTAGCGATCCCAAGTCGCCACTGAATAAATGTCAACTGGGAAATTATTTGTTGGCATTTGATGCGGCCTATCAGCGGTTTCAGATTTCAGCAGGTGAAAATCCTTTTCATATCACACAGTTGAGTACTCAAACTCCAGAGGAATACCATCATCATGTTACCTTAATTCCAGATTCATGCTCGTTGTCCCGGTAACGACTCGCGGATCAACGGTCTTCTACCGCAACGTTTCCTGAACAGCAACCTCATAATGTCATTCAAATGTTGTCATACTGTAACTGTTTTGTAAATATGTTTCACTGATTCAGTATTGTTGTCGTCTAATGCTGCCACTTGCATACAGATGTAACGTGGTGTTCTTTTAATTAGTTAATAATTCGGTTAGGTTGAGGCTACATCGGAAAATTCAAATTAGGATGAAGCATCTTTATAAAATTAAGTAAAGGAGGCCGACAGCAAGCCAAAACAAGTCACATGCTTCAATATAATCCCTGGTCACATGGCGATGGTCGCATGGTCACATGACCCCCTGAGCCGTGGCCATGACACATGCGAGATTTAGTGAATATACCTGAGAGTATTTACCAACAGATGTATAGGGTATTGCTATGGTGTTCCTCATTAACGTGTTTACTTACTTAGCAGATACTTTTATCCAAAGTGACATATATGTCAGAAAGCAGGGTCAGCCAGTCCTTAGGGTCACTGGGGCCAAGGGCCTTAGCTCAGGGGCCCGATGGTGACATCACTCTGCCGACCATGAGACTTGAGCTGCCGACGCAATTTATACACACATGATCACATACCAATATTTAACTCACCCGGCCAAATCCTAGTTTTGTCTGAAGAAAAACCACAGTGATGCACCTTGCTCCATGCCCAGCGTTTTGAAGCCGGATTTGGTAAATAGCTCGCATCACACAAGAATCACATTTCCGTCAGCGCGACAAAGTGCTTCTCGTGCTACTGACATTCGTTTTATTGGAGACGGTAATGGGGTCTTGTCCTTCGCCTGTAAACAGGTTGGGCTGAGATCCGGTCTCGCGGTCCTTGGGTAACCTTGCGGGCGAGAGCCGTCCAGGCTCAAGGAGTAATATGCATTCAAAACAACAGAGCGGGTGCAGGAAGCGCTTAGCTGAGGCTGCATGGCTAAGCTGGGACATGAAAGATTTATAGTGCAATCAGCAGAGAATCAGTCCTGCAGGCTCCGCAAGATGCTGGTGGCCCGAGCAGGGAAGCATTCTGCTATTTCATTTATTCACTTCACGGGGGAGCACATTCTTCTACAGCAGAAGATCCAGAAAAAAAATTACAACATTACTAATGAAGAGTCAATAAAAATTTCATTCATCTTAAATATAACACTTTCTTCTCACGTTAGTTTATGGAAAACACCTCTTTTGGGATGTGACTGAAAGGCAGCTTTGAGAAATCAAAGCATATAAACTCAAATCCCAGAGATTCAAACCATTAATAAAATAAATGAAAACATGAAAACAAGAAAATGGTTGTTTGGTACTACATAAGTATGGTAGATATTAACACTTTACTTAAAGCAGCCATGGAGCTATTTATAAAAAGGCATAACACATTATAGCCATGTTAATTATGCATTATGAATGCTTTATGAAGCTCTTGTCTATAATACACTATAGATACCTTCATAATGGACTATAATGGTCGGTATAAGCATTAAGGATGCTTTGTACCTCATCTATAGTGCATTATAGATGAGAGCTTCATAACCCAATTCACAGTGCATTACTGTATGAAAGTAACTAGAATGCATTATGATGACTGATTTAAGTAAAGTGTTACCAAATTTTTTTTAACCAGTAGTCATAACACCTCACATCACATGCTAACATGTGACAGATGGTATGATGCATGGGACAATCCACTTGCTGCTAGCCCTGTGTGAAGTTCTCATGTGCTACCCTTGACAGTGGTTTTTCTCATGGTCTAAAAAAAAGCATGTCAATTGGTATTTCTAACCATTAGTGTGTGTGTGTGTGTGCTGTGATAAACTGGCACCCTGTTCAGAGTATCCCCTGTCTTGTCCTCCCTGTGAGAGGCTCCAGGCCACTATGGAAGATGGATGGATTAATGCTCTTACAAACAAATCTAGGTGGCAGCATAGCTTAGCGCCTTTTCGAAAAAAAAAACCTAAAGTTCTGTGATATTAAAGTGGGATTTGCAAGACCGGGCTTCCCTGTGGTCATGCCATTTATTTGTGGATTACGCTGATCCGTGCTCCATAGACATAAAACATAACGACCGTGCCGAGAAAAGCATCAACCCCCCAAGACCTCGAGTCCCCAACAGGCATCCTCTGAAAGTATTATGGGCCTCATTGCAGCTTATAGCACGAATCGGTCCCCGAGCCCGATGCTGTGATCAGTCCCACAGTCCGGGATTGCCACCGAATCCCTCAGTTCATTAAAAAGATTCACCGGTCGCATCGAGTCAGGCAGAAAACATGAGCGTGTGCTCCAGGACACACAGCGAGAGAAACTCCATTACTGAACCCCAGTGCTAGGAGCCGGTCGGACAGCCGGTCAGCTCACATCCTTCCTCACCTGCGGAGTGACGCGTTAGTGCTGTTAGCATATAATCCAGACCAGGGCAATTGTAGGATTTCACCACTGGGGGGGTGAGGAGGGGGTGACAGTCCCAAACAGGGTCTACCTCAGTCAAATTTGCAATAGAGGCTCCTTGACCACAACATTTGCTTAACGGGGGGTGGGGGGTTCCTAACTATAAAAGCTGTACGAAATGTACATATAAGCGCTAAATGGATTTCAAAAAATAATTCAGCAATAAAACATACTGTATGGTGGTGAAGCCCCCGTAAGTAGGGGCTAGAATCAGCTATGATGCAGATGCTAAGTAGCTATTTCACACGCTAGCTGCATACCAAATATAGCTAGTGCCAGCCCATGTAATCTACTCCCAAAGGCGCATATATGTGAGCGCATATTTGCATAAACTTAGCATTTGTGCTCAACGTATAGTTATATTTACTAGAATTACATCAAAGGACAGTTAACTATCCTATTATATTTTTAATGATAGCTTTTTGACGATTTAGGAAATTAAAAAGAACATAACTCCGACCACTTGATAGACAATATTAAATTTATATGGGAGATTTATGAGGGAGGCTGTGCACTTTTAGGGGACAGATAGCAGTCTCCTGTCCCATAACCTATTTATAGATGTGCCATTAAAATTGACGTTTTGATGTACCCTAATAAACAGAAGTGAGAGGAAATGCATACACAGGTCACTGTTACTTTAATTAGAAATATCATGAACAAAGAGGCTCTTCTTTTACCAATCAATTATGCAAGAATCAGGTTCAATTCAATTGAAGATCCCACTAACGTGGTGACCAACTGACATAAGGGAGACCAGGGATGATTGTAACATGGGTTAGTTGTAAGAAAGTCTACTTGTTAAATCAGGAACAAGGTGCAAATCACATAACTCACTCTGCACATGCTCAGTTTAGTCTTTATTTCACATGTGAAGGAGCCACACCCTTCACTCTGCACATGCTCAGTTTAGTCTTTATTTCACATGTGAAGGAGCCACACCCTTCACTCTGCACATGCTCAGTTTAGTCTTTATTTCACATGTGAAGGAGCCACACCCTGTAACATCAAATTTGTAGGGAGAAATCGGAATTTGAGGTAAGAAAGTATTTTTCTGACTTACTTTTACTTTTTGTAATAAGACCACCCGAAAAACCCGCAGCCACTCCGGCCCTCTGGGGAACGGAAAGTGGGCCCATCAAGCATGTACAGCAGGAGGAGTTAAATATACCTGTCACCACTGTGATTCTGATGGTGACTAACATCACATACACACGTTTGTAATTATATCTTTGTGGGGACTCTCCATTCATTTCTATGGGGAAAACTTTAATCCCAACATGACGACCTTAACCCCATACCCAGCACTAACCTTATCTAAGTAACCAAACAAAATATGAGACTTTTGGGGTTTTTCATTTTTTGAATGCAGTCACAGATCTTTGTGGTGACCTGAAAAATGGTCCCCACCTTTTTACATTGTGGGGGACATTTGATACAATGTAATATAAACATACCCCCCCCCCACACACACACACACGTACACTATTATTCAGTTATTAAAACTGATGCACAGTTGCACATTTTCTTTGATTTTATCATGATCTTTGATTTTAGTTGTGATTAACATAAATGGCACACAAATGCATACAGACCCACAAATTTTGCTGAACCAGAAGAAATAAAAACTTTGAATAGCTTGAATTTTTCAGTTCATTTCAGTTCAAAATCATCTTAATGATTTAATAAATGTCACATTTAATCCAAGGTTGTGTTACAACGATCCCTGACTATGGGGTAAATTGTAACATTTCACTAAATGCGTTTGAGGCTAAACCATTCGTTGTCTTTGTGATACAGATAAAACCTGCACCGTTTAATAGAAGATGCATGCAGATAGTTTGTAGCAAATTTTGAATGCGATTCTATAAAAGAGTTCAAAGGTACAAGCAAAAATGTTAAAAATGGTGCAACCATCTCCAAACTCCCCTACAGCAGTTAAAGCATAACAACAGTAAACAGGAATAGTGAATAAAAGCCAGGAGAAAGTAGATGACAGGAAACAGAAACTCTCATGGTCTGGCAAAGCCCCTTTCATACAGTATTAACAATGTAAATAAAAGCTGACTGTCATCAGAAATATAATTTATGCATTTTGACTTATTGCAGTCCACGTTTGGGATCCTGGATCTGGGAATGGATGGATGTATCATTCTCTGTGCTCAGGGACTATTTGACATTCCACAATTTCATAATAGGGCTCAAAATGAGCTGCTCTACACAAGGACCTTCTAAATCAGGGTTGGCTGATCTTACCCAGAAAGGGCCGGTGTGTATGCGGGTTTTCACTGCAACTCCCTAATTAGATTACTAATTAATGGACTGATTGGTTGAAGAGTCCTCACAGCTGGGTTTGACAAGCTGACATAAAGGTGATCCCAAAAACCTGCATACACGCCGGCCCTTTGTGGATAAGACTGGCTACCCTTGTTCTAAGTAATACAATACACCTACCAGTACTGTATGAGCGTGGTATTTCCTGTGTGGTGCTGGCTCTGTGTGGAGGGTTTCAGTTGAAACGCAGTGTAGGGTGAGGCATCGCAGTAATACTCTCCCCAGTAAGAGCCGGAGGAATTCTGGCTTGAAAGAGGAAGTGCAGCGTGCCAGTGACGTTGTCTGAGCTTGATTAAAGCTGACCTTGAGTGCTGTGTAGGGGGGGGTGATGCTTTAAAAGCAGCAATCCCAAGCTGGGCTAACAGTCACCAGAAAACAGCGGGAGATGAATGAGGAGAGGGTGCAGTGCAAGAGCCAGCGGAAATCGATGGGCCGCAGTCGATGGCTATTTGATTTGTATCACAAAGTTCAGGTGGAGAGGAAGACAATTGATCAACCTCCCTCTGCTTGTATTGGCACAAGTAACAATATTAATTGAGAAGAAATGCCTGGCTGACCGATGGATCAATCATCCGATATCTTTAAATTAAAATAAAGGGTCATGATGAACAGAAAATTATAGCGGCCTGAGTTAACCTTGTGATTGTACATTCCAAAGCTAACCTTGATCTTCAGAAAAATCCCCTCATCCTTAATGTAAAAGGCAAGGAGGAACAGTCAGAGGAGACCATGCCTTTAATATTACGGCATCACCAGATGAGATAAGGCAAACCTAAAGACATTTAAATATCCGCATGGATCATAAATCATTTAACAAGGGGATATATTAACAACAAACACGATATCTGCTTCTCTGGCTGTTATTTTTGACCTGTGTACTCGCGTTGAGCTCTTTGCTTTTTGGGGGACTGCAAAAGAACGGTAGCTAATCAAACTGGGAAGACATTGGCATGAAAGCGCAGATCGGGTTATGAGGTGCTGTGGGACAGTGGTTCTGGTAAATGCACTACATGAAACGATTTGGCAATCATAAATTACCATGGCAATCGCTTGCTTTGAGCATGCGGCGTCGTTACAGAGGGACGGCCTGACTCTGTACCTTTAGTGGACAGCAGCGTTAATCTTGGTGTAACTCACACATTCTGTTTTTCCTGATTTCCATTCTTGCGTGTGGTTGTGTCACTTTCTGCTGCATCCTTATTTCTAACTTCTGCAAAGAAAAATTACTCAAGATAAAAACAAAAAAAACAGCTATTCACTGGGACATAATCCAAGTAAGTTACCTACCCTTATTTGTTTACTATACAGTACAGTGACTTTAATTAATCAATTAAATGTTGGGATGCAGCAATAATCTGTTGACCCCCTTGGCACTGATATGGTGTGATTGTTCATCACATCTATAAAGTATCCATGTATCTGTAGTTAAGCACGCATTTGGTCTCTGCGGGCCATCCACTGAATTCATACTGCCCCTTCAGTCTTGGAGGCCACACAGCAACATTCACAGATCAAATGTCCCCCACAAAGTAATATAAACTTAGTCTACAAACACACACACACACACACACACACACACACACACACAGAAGAAACCCTTAAATAAAAGGAAATCTTCATATTTTACCAATGATAAAAAGCACTTTGAAGTAAATTAGTTTTGGTTCACTTCTTTTTATAAGTATCACTAAAGTGTGACGCATCTTTAGAGATATTCTAAATACAAATAAATGGTGTAAAACTACAAGCTGGAGCAAAGACACTGGTGTAGATCTGGCAAAACAGCAACACAGAATACATAAAAAGCAAAGATCCGACAGAAAATGATACATAAACCAACAACTAAAACAAAATAACAGCCAAATCAAAATGGGAATGGTTATATATAACACCTGCAGATGTTCACATGTCTAACATGTTCTCCAGCGTGAACATCACAGGTGCTCATTGTGCTGTAGCAACCTGTGTTTAAAAACAATCATCTCTCTATTTCCACAGGTTGATTCCTTAGAAATCACCATTATCTGACCAGAGAGCAGATTCACCTTCTGTTTTCCTGTCTTTCCATCTCACTCTCGCTCCGTCTTTTGCCTCCGGCTCTACACACACTGCCCTCTACGGAAGGTGATTAATCACAATTACCGGTACTCCTGACAGTCAATCAGCCGCCTTGGTATCTTTTTCGTCCATCTTCGCCTTCCGCTTTGAAGAAAGTTCTGTCAATCACGCTATAAGCCCTACCCACAGAGATCGAGCGCGATCGCCGGCCCAGAGTGCAACTCCCTGCCGATCGATTCCCCAATACTGACTCTAAAATAATGCGGGAGGCTTTATGTGTCACTTATTCGGTGTGACAGCTTTTGGCCGGGACGGGTGAAATCCACAGCAGCGCGGTGCGATTGTACAGGCCTGCTCCTGCTCCTACTCTGCGGCTGCTGAGCGGCCCTCTTGACTTCCTCTCAAAGCCTCCTCATACACAATTCCCACCAATAACTAAACCCATTTCAAGAAAAATATAAATGATGAAAGCTGGTGAAAAAAAGAGGTCTTGGGACATTTAGGCACTGAGGTTTAACATGAAAAATGACAGGAGTTTGAAAAAGCTGGACCATCTCTCGGGAAAAATGAGCACAGAGTGTAGGACAAAGAGGTCAGAGTCGGACAAAGACACAGTGTGGTGGACAGGACTCACAAGCTGTGTGAAACATTGCAGCTGTGAATGTCATCGCTGCCCCCCCACCCTCCCCCCCGCAACCCATCACTGTAGGTGAGGTCATTCATCCTCACCAGTAAACTCCATCATCGCTGCTGGCATTGGTGAAGCCATCAAGGGTCCACTGTGTTGGCAACAAGCTAAACATTTAAAAACATCATGAAAATAAGTATACAGAAAAAACAAGAAGTCTTAACGTTAAGCTGCTTAATACATGCAGAATTTCATCTAGTTTTGCCGAGTTTTCCACTGAAGTAATTCTGCATTACATCTAACACTGTTAAACATACATCTATGGGAAAAAATGACGAGACCACTCTATATTTTTTAAAAATCTGCATTTTTTTTATTTTGTTTTAATCCTGGTCCTGCTGGCAGAAGCAGCAAGTTAGTTCTAGGCCCAAAAGTTCAATGACAGCAGCACAGAAGGATAAAGTGAAGCAGGAGACACTGCGAACGAGCGGAAAGCAGGCAGCTGGGGGGCGGAAGCGCCTTTCCAATGCCAGTCAACTTATCTGACAGTTTCTCTTGAAATGTAGGATGACATCACCTTCTAAAGCAATGGGAAACATTAAGTGCAGGTGGGAGATGCACTGCTAGGACAGTTAGTATCAGGCTCCTAGAAGCAGGACTGAAG
>JAODKE010000041.1:8090474-8129728 GCA_026779605.1 Mormyrus hasselquistii
CAGGGAAGAACCTATATAATATATATATATATATATATATATATATATATATATATACATCATTCATGACCAAAAATGTGTGTTTGTCGGGCCTGAGTTTACACAAGCTGAATGAAGAGTATAAATGAATACATCATAAATTAAACAAGGACTATGGTGAAGACTGATCTAGCAGTGAAAGCAGCTCTCTCTTACAGACAGAACTGTCTACCAATAAGCCATTACATCACCTTACAACAGGCCCCAACAGTCAGACCCGCTAACGGATGGAGGACTGAGGTGAGCAGGATTTGTTTACATTCTTTCATGGTAAATATAAAAGCCTTTTTATGAGTTACGGAGAAACTGCAAAATGCAGAGAACAAAAAATAAGCCTGGACAGCAATACATCCCTCTTGTTCTTCATGCAGCATAACATGTACACACCTCAAGTTCATCCCCCCCTCACCCCCCAGCTGCTCTCCCAATGCTGAAATCTGCTCTAACACACTAATCATTTATTGATGAAATGGGCCGCACACCAAATTTTAATGCCTTCCGTCTTCTTCAACAGGCCAGATAAAACCAGGAAAATCCAAACATGCTTCCAGGGAATCTCTCACTTCTGGCAGACAGTATAGACTGATGTAGACGGGAATGTTCTGGATCAACATAGAGAGGGAGAGAGAAAGTTAATGTTTCCATAGACGGCACGCAGGTACACGCAGCAGGAGTGAGTTGAGATATATTTTGCTCACCGGGTACTGGAAGACTCAACTAGACGTCGTTTGATTTCTTTTTTCGTGTCTTTCGGGATTGTAGGCCGACTTGTGCAAAAGGCAGGCTGCCGGGAAATGTAGCTAATCCTGTGTGTGCGTTTTGCAAGAATGCACTTCAGGCAACGATGCCGGTTCATCTGCAACTGCAAAACCCAGGGAATTGCAGGATATGTATTAGTTGCATTCTTTCAAATGCAAAGGCAATGTTTGTTGAGGTTCCTTTGAATTTCACGGACCCCCGGTGAGTTTCTGACATTAGAAATTCAGACCCTGGGCTGAATTTGCCTGGGTGCCTGTAAAGTTAGATAAAGCTGAAACGGTTTGCTAGATACTGCAGACCCTTAGGTGACATTTAGACTCGGTCTGCTTCATCTAGCAAACCCGCTCACGTTACCGCACTGCAAGGCAGTTCACGTTTATAGTCTCTTTGCTTTCAACTAACTGTGTTTCACCTACAGCTTCACTAAAAGCCTCCAGGAAACTTTGGGAACATGCCACAATAGCGGCGGGAAAATGCCTGATGGGATATACTGGCGTCACACTTCACTGGAAATACCTGAGACCGCGGCGCAGAGACTGACGTGGGCTGCGATTTTGTCTCAGTGGGAAAACACAATCACCAAAGGCAAGAGCAGCTTCCAGAATAACCGGGCAACGATAAATCAGATTACCTTTGGAAAATGTCAAATTAAACGCTTTAAAAGCTCTATTTTGATGAAAGTGTCAGATGGGTAAAAAGTTGTTTCAAGAAATGTATTTCATCTGAGGAAGGCTAACAGAGGTCCAGGTAAACATCCCGAGAGAGAGTGAGATATGGGTTTGCAGGAGGTCGTCAACAGGACAGTGCTAGATTACCATGGATCAGGTATGCTAAATTAAATGAGTTACTGTCTCCCCCTTCTGGTGAATAAACGCAAAACAAAGCACACGTCATTTATTCACATATACAATCAACCAGGCACTGGAGTGTAATTAGCAGTGCGTAGATGACCAGACTACTCAGGGGAACTTCAAAACAGAATTAATACACGTCTTAACCTGTCTTGTGAACCACAGTTGGTCTCCTCTTCATCATCAGTGAGTGGAATCATTTGGATCCATTTGGTCTATTCTTTCTGACTTCATAATGCCAAAGAACACTAAACGCTCCATAGAGTCTGTGCATAACCCAATGGAAAATGCCTTACATATAACTGTTATGATATAGGAATGTTGCATTTTAAAGCTGGTCGCATCAGTCAATGAAGACAATCAGGTCTATATGCAGAAGACTATCCTCCACAGACATAAATACAAGCTGGAACAGAGTTGTATCTCGAAAACATCCTTTGGTGATGTGAGAGGCTCGGGTCATTTCTATGCAATGCAAGAACACTAATGCAAGAACCCTGAAACAGATTTATTTATGTTGGCTGCATTCATCGAACCAATGGACAGATTATTACCCTGAAAGTGGCTCATTGGCAAAAGTTCTCCAAGCCTCAGGGAAATTTGTCTAACCTGTTTTTTAATCTTTCATCAGAGAAAATTTGATACCTAAAGCTAGTTTACAAAGAATCACATGAGTAATAGGAATGTTTGCATTAATGTGAAGTTAATTGATGTAATTCTTTATGGCCCATATACTGCTAGTTGGTTTTTTTCAAAGGCCACTGCGCAGCTCAGAGACCCCGTTTTGCGCTCCCTCTCTCAGGGGTCCTGGGCGTCCTTAGGTGGACATCCGCAGTCTGGCTGCCTTCTCCTTCCTAACTGTGACATCCGCACATCCACATGCATTACGACAATCTCCTGTGACTGATCACCTTCATCCTCCTATGACCCTAGGAGGAAAAAAAAAAATAAAACATTCGGATAATTTCCTGAAACCCGATTGGTAAACGAGATTATGGTTATCATGTGACTTATGGAGGCTGACATGATGCTGGCTACTCAAACACCGGAGTCCCTGTTTATCTAGAAGAACACGGCAGGATGAGAAATGGCCATTTCCAAAAGTGACTCTGCCCTCTTACTGTAAAACCTGCTCGTAAGGACACCTGATAGATACCTTAATGTCACATAACAATATCCTCTTTGTGGCTTTTTAATATGCTGTGGTGGAACTGAGGATCTCTGTAAAATTATCTCATTTATTCATTCCACATATTTTTCAGTCTGATATATGATTTATTTTCTGGTTTGCTGACCTTTTTACTAGTGAGAAAAAAAAAAACACAATAGACACAATGGCGAAGAGAGGAGCATTTTAATCACGAGTGCACTTAAGTAACACTGCATGCTGAATCACACAGCGCGCACATACAAGACAGAACAGGGGACACGGGGACACGCAAAGGATTTAACATGTATTCATGTGGCTTTGTTATTTCCACAAATCTATTATTTCCTAAAACAATTAAAACACCACCTTCCTTGAACTGGCATGCAAACGTAATTAAAATGTCTCCCTCCAGGTGGCAGTATTCCTCCAAGGGCTTTTTCTGGGTAACCACCGGAACTACAGGAGTAACAAGGTCCTTCCGGCACAGGTGATCACAGAATAACGGACACTCCCTAAAGCAAAGGGGCCGCACCCAGTAAATAGCTGAGTGACCACTGGCAAAACGAGGCATAAAGCAGGACTAATGACTGTGACAAAAAGAGAATCAGCTCATCAGAGGAGAGAGAAGGGAGTCCAACATGATCTTATAAGTGACATGGAGGATAGATCAATAGGGACGTCGCAGGGCAAAATAACAAAATAACAAAATGAAAAAATGATAAGGAGGCATGGAGAAATTGAAAGTATAGAGTGAAGGTCATGGTCAATTATGACAAAAGTCTTTGAGATAGAAGTATTAATATTAAACATACTTCTCTTTCTTTGACTTCAGACATCTAAGCAACATCAAGTTTTCAGTAAAAGCAGGATTTTTAAATGAGGATCTTTCTGTATAAAGTAACAAGGATTTAGTACATAAATTCCTGCTGAGTATGTTTTTGATAGCTTGTTCCTATTCTCAAAAATACAGATATTTATATGGGTACTTCTAACCATCTTCAGAGAGAGGTTTTTGTGGACCTTGGCCTACCTAAGTGCAAACTGCTCCTGTTGGGAGGTGCAACCTTCCTGTAACCATAACCGTGACCATTACTCTTTCCCAGTTTAATAGTGGAGTCAGTATCCGAGCTGGACTAAGATCTATCACTCACTTAAGGTTTTCCAAGACCCAATGTCCAGGCCTCTAGGTAGATGACATCGTTTTTCAAACGTATGTGGGGCAGGTTTTGACATCGCCCCATTTGTCATGCGTAGACCTTTACACCTGCCGTCTGAAATCCCCAAAACAATTTTGATGGCAAAATGTCGTGATGTCAAAATGTTATAACACACAACTGCGCATCTTGCTGTGTTTTGAGGCCTGTTCAGCAAAGTAAGCGTATACAGTTTTCATAATTGAATGAAATCACATGTGAAAAGATTACTAGACATCAAATGACCAATCTGTATTGTTTGTACACTTGGTATGGTAGAATGTTTGTGAAACGAATGTATGCAGGGAATGATGGACATTTATTTGAAGAGGACGGGGGGTTATGGACCGACCCCGTTCACCCATTTCTCCTTCTTATTCACAATCATTATATGAGTTTTTCTTTTCCCACTAAAGCCATGCAGACCCCAATATCTGAGCCAAGCTTCAGCTGAGGCCCAATTCAGACTCAAAGGTGAATGAGTCTGTTTAAAACCACCTGCTTATCTGAAAGAGCAACTGTACTGCAGCATCAATAGATAATACTCACTCCTGCAGACTCTCGGTGCTTCATGTCATCATGACCCGGGAAACATAAAATATTATGAATTTAACAAAATACAGAAGAAAATTTTACTGAAAAGAGCAGTGAAATCTACGAGCATATTTGGAGGTGTTGTCTAATGGACAGAATACTTCCCAGCATAGCTCCAGTCTTCGATCCTGTCTTCAGTTGTGACTGGGAGGATCCTGTAAGCTCATAGCAGCCTTTTAATGTGATGGGCTGTTGATTGAGTCTTACCTGGTATTGAAGTTCCAGATCTCTCAGCATCAGCATTGTAGAAGTAGAATTTACTTCAAATGGATGAATCTTTCTTCTCAATGAATTTTTATTTCTTTGCTTAAGACATGTAATTCTCTGCTCAATTGAACCCATAATGTATTGCACCATTAGTCAAGCACTGGTGCCTCCTGGGACTATTCAGATTGCACTTAGACGTTTTATGCGATGGGTATTTAAAGTCTCCATTACTGAACATGATACAATGCAGTTTTCATCGGTCGCTGCTACGGAAGCTTGGGGCCGTGAAGTGAAAGCGGGGGTCAGTCTCTCTGACAGGACACAGAGTGACCTTTAAAGACGAATCAACAGGACCCCAAGAAAGAAAGAAAAAATGAGATGGAAATGTGATCTTTTCTCTTACTTTCAAACAAGACCTCTAAGTCACGCCAGGTGGAGAAAGACAATCAATCTTTATATTCCAATAATGACATAAAACCTCATTAGCAGGCTGCTTTAAATATTGTATTCAAATTCTATGTACTTATTGTAAGCATTTTCAAAACTGAAGTATCACAAAATAATCTGTAAATTATATATGTAGACATAGTGAGATACAAGTTATTTCACAGTGTACAGTACACTTCTGTCACAATCAAATGAATGTACAATGATTAAATAATTATTGACCTTAATAAGACCTGATCATTTCCCTTATATGTTTTAAAGCCCAGTATTATGTCCGCTAGTTTAATCCCTGACTGGAGGGCAATTTTCCAGACCCTTCTCTCTAATGTCAGGTCCCCTTTGGGCTGGAAGGGGCAGCATTTGTCAGTGCTGTACCAGCCTCTGAAAGCCTCCTTCCTCCCCTTACCGCTATCCGGTGCTTTGCTGGACTGTCAGGCGGCCAGGTAGCTGTCAGACGGTTCACAGTTTGCTGCCAGGCGGTCTGAGGAGCGGCCTTGGGTGCCCCCAGAGGCGCATCCTGCTAACCCCCCCATCGGGGGCGATGATCAGGCGTACGTGTGTGACCACCTCCGTCGGCTGCAGGGTATCTCCAGAGAAGAAGTGTCTGTGGTGAGGTTTCAGCTGGAACAGAGAACAATGGCTATGAAATACATCCCCATTTTCAGCAACTCCACGCGGCTGAGTGTGATGCTATAGTCCCACTTGAATGGAGCAGTGAGGCTCCCTACTGAAAAGGGCTAATTCTGGGGGTTGAATCATCCCAGTGACGTTCCCTGGGCTTGAGGTTTAGACTCTTTTTTTCACCGCATCGTGTTCTCATGTTGTTCCCCACTGCGTTGAGGGGTACGTTACACGGCAGAGTTCCCCAAGTGTTTTAAAGCCCAAACCAGATCCGCTGCGCTCTACCTAATGTCTTTACGATGGATCCATGTAATGGCCTTGTCATTTTTTTTTCCCCGAGATGTGATTAAGAGGCTTTGGTTACACCGGCAGTGTTGGCTGCGCGGCGCTGGCAGCTGACCAGAGAGACGTCTCGTCTTACTCAGGCACACTTGTTAATCCACATGAAGAAGAGGAGAGTAAATGTGTGAAGTGAAGGCACTTAAACTGAGAACATCCCGCTTTTTCTGTTGACTTACCGACCTGCAGCTTGATGTGTGTCACGTTGGCTGTGTTATGCACTACATGCTGCCTTCACAGCCGTCTGAAACATTATGCCGGGGAACATAGGAGGGGTGAACCATACGATTGGCCAATGATATGTTGTGAATCAGTGAATGACAAGTGAGGGGGCACTGCGCAGCCTATCAGCTTTCAACTGGGACCAGTGCCCCGGTGGCCCCGCCCTAGTCTGATGCCCAGAGCACCATACCTTCTGCTGGGACAGGAGCGCGGTCCACAGGCAGCCGCCATCACTCCTCCATTTCCGCTTAATTTCCTGCTCCTCCTCCTCGCGGGTCAGCTGACAGGCCTCGATCTTACACCAGTCTGGGAAGTTTCCTGCATGGATCAGGTAATGGTAGCAGATCAGTCACGTATGTGTGAAGGCAGGGAAGGTGAAGGCATACGCCACTGTCATCACCTTTGAAATGGTTGGTGTCAATCTCAATGAGGCTGACGACCCCAGGGTGTCCCAGTCGGAAGACAGCCCACTCGCTGCCGGGCACCTGCAGAGCTCCCGTCTTATTGGTCTGAAAGGGATCACATGACAAGAATCTATAAAAGGGTGAAGTGCGAGGTAAGCAGAGACAAACAGCCGGGCAGGGCTAATCATACAGGGATTTCTGAAGGACAGTGACTCTGCGTTTGTGCTGATTCAGTCTGCACATCCATCCACCAAACCACACTTATGTTTCAAAGCAGATAACGCAGATGTTTGCTCTTGAAGTCAAGCTGACTATGTGCTGTAGGCCCCCCTCACCCCCCCCACCGGCTGACCTGTAGTATTCTAGGCCTGTCCAGGCGCCTCGCCGTCTCCCATCCATCTCCCATGTTGGCAGCCCTCCCCAGACCTGTCAAGTCAAAATGCAAACACATGTCACCTACGAGTTAACAAGCACGACTGACAGGGACTGCGAGCAAAATGCACCACTTCTTCTGCTGGTTTGTATTGTGGTCTGTTCCAGAACTACTCGTGAAGTTAGAACCAGAAGTTATTCTCTCGTTTGTTTTTTGGTGGAATTAAGTATTTAACTATTAAGTATTTGGTCAAATCTGCAGACATTTTTTGGCAACTTTTCATTCAAGGATGAAAGAGATGATCAAAAGTTCCAGCCCTTGTTTTGGTTCCAACTAGTTACTACTAGCTACTACTAATCTAGTGTTTGAATTCCAAAAACAAACCATTATTCCAGTCTGAGATAAGGGATTTCCTGGGCTTTAATGGGATGTGGGTGTCTGGGCTGATAAGAATTATGCGGTCAGGTTAGGTGTGGCCATCAGTGAGGGAGGCGAGCTCACAAAAGTATCTTCTCCCACCTATCATGTTGCGCGGGTGTCCAAAGTGGGCGTCACTGTATCCCAGACACACTCCCCCATTGGCCATCGCTACGAGGTCCACTTGCTCCTGGTTGGACACGGAGCTCCAGTCCCTCTGCCCGACGCCGTACGCCCTTAATCGAGCGATCCCTCCATCTGCACACACACGCCAAGGCACAACCTCACTGAGCTGAAAAGCCGTCATATACAGCTGTCTTTCATGGTTCCCGCCGAGTACGTTGAATCTGGTTTACAATTACAGTCAACCCTTCCACATCATGGGGGTCACCAGCACAGGTCCCCCTACGTAAACTACGTAAAATTTTTTGTTCCCTTTGGTGAGCAGAGCAAAGCAAAAAGATACAACATAACAAGAAAAGTCAGATACAAAGATCACAGTGAGATCACTGCAAGATGCTTCCGTACCGTAAATACGCTATGGCTCCATACAGCACGGTACATACATTTTATGCATTTATGAGTTATTAAACCTTTTGTTTGTTGTCTGCTGGCCTTCGCTTGTCGTCTGCAGCTCTCACAGAACTCTCCAGAAAATTCCCATTTAACTTCTTATGCCGACCGCAAAGTCGCAATGCAGAAGGGTCGACTGTATTGTGTGAACCTAAGTAAGGCTTCAAGTTGAAGTTTCAAGCTTAATTGTCACGTGTTCTGAGGTACAGAATTTCAGTGAAAGTCTTGTGCGGCGGTGGCAGGGTGGGGGACAGATGCATGGGGGGAACATGAGGAGGTGAGTAAGCATTTGGGTTGAGTGCCAGTTAGCAAAGTCTGCCACTTCAAGAAGCTGACTATTATGTTATTTTGTAATTATATTACAGCGGCGTACTGCAATTAATTCGCATTCTCCATTTGTTATGAAGCCATATTAAAAGCAAATACAGAACTCCGCTCCTGGTTTGCGAGGTCATGTGACCCATCTGGCTCAGAGCTGTTTGAGGAGAGCGAGCTGTAGTGCGAGCTGTAGAGCGGGGTGGGTTGAGGTACCAGGATACACATTCAGCCGAAGGTGGGTGACTCTGCGCAGGCAGCAGACGGAGAAGTAATTGTGACAGGTGTCGGAGAATCCGGGCTGCAGGTCGGACACCGGGACGAGCTCCTCCCACGCCTCTGACCGCAGCTGTCACTCAAGGTCATCACACCATCAGCTCACAACAGCACATTTGTAATAATGAGCTAGCTGTTCAATTTTAGTTTTTCCAAATTTGTGTTTAAAGGAACGCACCCGTTGGCTTTTAGTTGCTTGGTTCGAATCACCATGCTGTGTTTGTTTATTGATATATCTTCTCTCAGGTAACTGTTTTCGTCAGGGTCACTTGGCCTGCAGTGTTTGTGCTGTTCGTACATTGTGGTCTTTAGGTCGACCATTAACAATGAATCACACACTAGAAACGTCTAAGTGAACAGGGCCAATCAAGTCGCTAAACAGCAGACCGAGCGAAATAACTGCGTTATCTAATAATGTGGTCGGCTAACTTCCATTCACCATTGAGCCTCTTATCCTTCTCAGGATTGCAGGGGGGCCTGCAGCCTGTCCTAAGCATTGCAGGGCAGACGGCTGGGGGTGCACTGCACGGGATGGGAGGGCACACACTCAGTCACACCATGGGAAACTTTAAAATGCCAATTAACATAATAATAATGCTTATAATAATTTTGAAATGGTGAAGTACTCTTATATGTGAACAGTGCATTTGCATCTGCATGTTTTGAAGTCTTTTCTGTCCAGACTCTTGGAGTGGTGTAAAGCACACCACCCCAGTAGAAAAGTGTTCTGTGGAGGGATGAATCACGCTCTTCTGTCTGGTAGTCTGATGGGTGAGTCTGGGTTTAGCAGATGTTAGGAGAACATTACCTGCCTGACTGCAATGTGCTAACTGTAAAGTTTGGTGGAGGAGGGATAATGGTATGGGCGTGTTCTTCAGGGGTTGGACTAGTCCCTTTAGTTCCAGTGAAGGGAACTCTTAACGCTTCAGCAAACCAAGACATTTTGGACAATTCTATGCTTCCAACTTTGTGGGTACAGTTTGAGGAAGCTTATTTTCTGTTCCAGCATGACTGTGCCCCACTGCACAAAGTAAGGGCCACAAAGACATACTTAGGTGAGTTTGATGTGGAAGAACTTCACTGGCCAACAGAGCCCTGACCTCAATCCCCGGAAACACCTTTGGGATGAACTAGAATGGAGATTGTGAGCCAGGCCTTCATGTCCAACATCAGTGCCTGACCTCATAAATGCTCTTCTGGATGAATGGGCAAAAATTCCCACAGACACACTCCAAAATCTTGTGGAACGCCTTCCCAGAAGAGTGTCAGCTGTTACAGCTGCAAAGGGGGGACCAGCTACATATTGATGCCTATGGGCTTAAAATGGGATACCATAAAAGTTCCTGTAGGTGTAATGGCCAGGCGTCCCAATACTTTTGTCTATATAGTGTGTGTTTAATATGATGAGTACTTCTGTTGGGCTTTGGTTACCGAAGCAGCTCCATAGAGACCACACTCACCACGGCGACAGCTTCATACTCCTCCTGCATAGCCGCTGTGCCGGTGCGGTCAGCCTCAGACCTCTGCAGGGGCGGGGGCAGGCCGTCTAAGTCAGATGGGGAGCGGCGCGATGTGGGATTAAAGGCGGGAGGCTGCTCGATAACAGCTAACTTCACAGAATACGGAGTTTAAAGTTTAATGTGGGATGGACTGATGTGCAAACTTGCAGGCAAGCTGTTCAGCTCTGCTATTGGCAGGCATGTCAGTTCAGCTCTGCTATTGGCTACATTCCCCAGCAAACCCACGTCTGCGATTCCATGGGACAAACATCCATCTATTTTCCAAAAACACTTATCCTATTCAGGGCTGAGGAGGGTCTGGAGCTACGGGCACAAGGCAGGGAACAGCCCAGGATGGGGCACCAACCCATCGCAGGGCACACTCACACGCCATGCACAACAATGGCCAATTTGGTAACTCCAAATAGCCTCAGCATGTTTTTGGACTGGGGGGGAAACTGGAGGATACCCCACAATGACACGGGGAGAACATGCAAACTGCACACACATGGAAACCCGGCAGAGACTCAAACCCAGACAGTGCAAACCACTTGCCACCACCATAGAAAAAACACTGACGATCAATAGCATCGGTGTATATAGAGGGGTACTAGTCCCAGCTGAAAGCTGATTGGCCCCCAGAGTGATCCCTCCCTGTCACTCACTGATTCAAAGCATATAATTGGCTAACAATGAGGTATGGTTCCTCTTAAGCCCACCCCCATAAAAAATCCCAGGATTGCCCCAGGTCAGTAGCCTTCAGCAGCTTACCCTTAGTAATATATACCTGAACATAATGCGAGATTAACCCTTGTCATCTGACTACAGTGACCTGAAGCAGCCATTATATACAATATACAGTAGCTGTCTTTTATGGTGCCCACTGAGAACATTGAGTTTGGTTTACAATTACAGTTGACAGAAGGATGAAATGCATGATGGGGCTGGTCACCTGACCCCAGACAGGCACCCTGAATGGACACAGAGGGGGCGTGGTTTCCCGTGAAGAAGGAGGTGTCCACGTCGAACCCGTGTACAACTCCTGGGATTCCCAGCTGGATGATGCACCAATCGTGCCCTTTCGGGGAGACGTGATTAGACACAGTCAAAGCTCTTTGAAGGCACAATGCTTATTCTAGGAATATGTAAGACTCCTGGCTCCCACATTTTGAAAACATCAAGCAGAAACTACAGTGTACTTCATTTGGCATCTGTACAGGTATAGATGGATTCTTTAATTTCCCCTCTTGCTCCCCTTTGAGACACGTACACAGGTTGAGCGTGAACCCCGGAGTCAGAAGGCAGGGTCACCCATTTGTCAGGTACCACAGGAGCCTTTCTCCTGGGCTACGGGCCTTGCTCAAGGGCCCATCCCTGACCTGACTACTCTGCCGACCACAGGATTTGAACCAGCGGCCTTCTGCTCACAAGCACACCGGCTGGAGTTACACACCACCCACAACAGGCCCAAAATGAACTTCAGTCGACACAAAGCTTTGATGAATGGTGAGATATAGAATGCTGTCCTGCTCTTATTAGAGCATGGAAATGCACAAACTAGACCTGCGTTTTATAATGTGAACAGGAAGACACTAATCCCCAGGAAACTAACTGCACTTCAGCTTCCAGGTGTGTTCCCTTTTCTGATATACATGACATCTCAATGGGCGGTGGGACGGGATGGGCATGCATATCTATTTTCAATTTATATAGCAGGTGCTTTTATCCAAACCCAGGGATTCAAACCAGCAACCTTCCGATCACACACAGCGTCTACCTGGGATTCTTTTTCTCCGGGTCTCCCAGCCATCCATCCATTTCCCAAACTCCGTGAAGGCAGAGGCGATAAACTTTGCAGGTTCCCTCTAGAACAGAGATACACACCAGTCTTATAAATCTCTTAAAGCTACAGGCTATTTTATTCCTCTTCCACACCTATAGAAAAACGCAAGTTCGTGCCACCGCGTATTGCGGGAACATCAGAGTCAGTAAAACTGAGCCAAAAGCATGTACTGCACCTTTAAGAGATTCTGCGCAGGGGCAAACCACTCATCGGTGGCAAATATCACCTGGAACAACAGCAATGTCTAAATTAACATTTGCGTCTAGGAAGCAAATAGAAGAAATATATACAGCAATCTAGTTATGTGTCACACTTTTTAAAGCTACAGATTTTTACTTTCAGTTCACTGAAGCCTACAGAAAGGAGTGCTAAAGTAAAAACTGTGACCTGATTAAATTCATATGTGTCTGCTAAATGAGTACTGACCTTCCCCCCTGCCGTTTCACAGGCCAGCTTGTTAAACTGCAGGAAGTCTGGCTCATCAGCCACCGTCCTTGTTGCCGGTGGAGTCGCCATGCTTCTTTTCTGATCTACACCTCAGCGGGAATCGAACATAGGAACCTTCTTATTATTTCTGGGCCTCACACACCTGAGATGATGCCATCAGTGCCCTGAGACTGTGTGCCTTGCCCAGACACACACACTGGAAGAGACGCGCACGACTTTAGGAGAGAAATGCCATTACCTCGTGCTCAGCTCCTCTCGGGTCTGCGTCCACATCCGTAGATTAAAGTCCAGGCTTGGTGCCCCGGCTGTCAATGGCTCTGGGGTCACGTTGAGCAGTGACATTGACCTCGTCACCAATGCAGTCGGCTTCTTCAAAATAAGCCCTTAGGAACTTCACTTGTTTTTCTTTTTTTTGCTGTTTTATTTTTTTCCTCGCACCGGTTCTCTCCCTACAGGCGCAGAAGCAGTTCAACACAGGGTTTTTCATCTGTCAAAATAACACAGATGTGAAACTAACGTCAGCGTATCCGAGATCGTTAGACCGGTGTGACTTATGAAGCCTTGAGTTCTCTGCTTCCTGCACAGACTACTGCGAAACACAAAAAAGAAAAAAAACAGTGTGTGTATACTCCGAGTTAGAATTCAGTTCGCACATTTGTATGGCTCTCCTTTTCACTTGAGCATAAATCACTCTCAAAATATGAAAATCAATGAAGAGCTGATTGTAGTTTGTACCTGTCTACAGCCCCCAGCCCCCAGGTGATGATGTGAGCAGCATAAGCAGGACTATAAAGGTAACCAAATATCCTTCCGGCTTATAATCGCTTATCCTGGTCAGGGAGACGAAGGGGGTCATCCCAGATAGCGCTGGGCATAAGGCTGGGCTACTCCCCGCAGAAGACGCCCGTCCAGCGCAGGGCACACACAACCATACATTATAGATCACTCGCAGACTGCATTTCTGAGCACCGTGGGAGGGAACCTACACAGGGGCGAACATGCAAAGGCCTCACACACACACACAGAGCAGGGGTGCGATTCAATTCCACAACCCTGGAGGTGCGAAGCTACAGTGCTACCCAGAAAATCACCTTCTGTAAAAGTATACGGACCTTTAAATATCTGAGATTATTGCAGGGGAGCAGTCTCCTGTTATTAGCTTATAATATATAGAATAATATCACTCCAGTGCTGAACAGGAGAGTAAAACGGAATTGTTATGAAGGGTGACTTTGATTGACCTGGAATTAATAAAGGAGTTCACTGTTTTCACAGCCTCCGAACAGCTCAACTTCAACAAACCGTGAGTAGCATCGGGAACTGAGGTGGCCTTTATTAAAGCTGTTCTTTCTCTGAGTGGATGATCTTTTCCAGGAAACACAAGACAAAGGTCAAAGTTCACACCGGACAGGATGCCTGTCTCTTAAGCAATGAATAACCTCAGTTCACATGGATCACATTTTGGACTTTGGAATGAAACAGGAATCTACTTAACTGCATAACACAAATACAGTCGTGTTCTTACACAAGTGACAACTAAAAACACAGTGAATTTTCAAAGAGTGGACTTTTAACTTTTCTGTGTAAATCGCATGGCTGTTCAGGTGGCTGTGCTGATTTTCACTTTCATTCTCTCCTGAATGGCTGTGATACATTATTACAACAACACTGCCCCCTAGTGACACAAGGGGGCACATTTAGAATATTTCTAGCAAGCAAGGCTTCTGTGCTTTTATCAACTGAGTCAGAGAACTGCCAGGCATCTCTATATATTACTGAAAGCCACATTTGTTCGTTGCAGCGCAATTAACTGCTCATGAATAGTCTATGAATATAGATTTGTGTTGTTAGAACGCCAATTAAAATATTCCTGCTTTCACAGTGAACCTCATGATTTTTCTGACAATGCATCCATTCAAATATGTCATAAACATTAGCACATCATAGACTTAACTTATATTTAAGAATTCATTAAAATAAATGAAGGTTTAATCATGGTGAAAGCTAGGCGTTACATAAAGCACCGTAATGAACCCGATTCTGGCCATATAGTGTCAGGTAGATGTTTGGTGGGTAGATTTATTCCACAGAGTAAATAACAAGAGTTGTGTGTTAACACATGCACAGTATGCAGAGATCACTGTTACAACGGTAAGCTGAACACCGCACACGCATCACAAATGGGGGAGAGAGATCTAAGGAGGTTTGGAAGTGAGGAATTCAATACAGTACATAATTACACAGTATTAATAAACGTTACTACATACGGCACTGTACTGCACCGTACTGTGAACCGACAAACCGTTGAATCCACAGCGTTTTCCTGAGTGTACATATTTAACACAAATTGTAATATAATAAACTTTATGGCACTCCGTTTCTAAGTAAGAGTTGTGTGTAAGTCGGATCTTCTTAAGCCAGGAATTGCCTGTACTATAAAAACTCTGCATGCACCATCCATTAATCTTAAAGAAGAAGAAATGCTTCGGGAGCCACTGGGATCCGTTGCCAGTACCAATAAGCATAACGCAGAGCAAACTCTTCAGGCTCCTGATGAAGGCAACCCAGAAACGCGACACACTCCAGGGAAGCAAAGCACAGAAATGGTCAGCCGGCATTAGCGGGATTCCGCCAGGTGTGCCAGGGACGTTCTCTGAGATCGAAATGTTTAGAAGTTCACCACCTCCCATTTAAGAGAAGCAAGGTTGAAGGTTAATTGCTGTAACCGAGTTCAGTGATTTGCAAACAATGTAGGTATGTCACAAAAAAAATCAAAGTTGTTGGAGACCTTTCCAACAATACCAAGAACTTCTTTCTGTGATGAGTGGCAAGAAAGTTATAGGATATTTTGTAACGCCAATTAAGGCTTATTAACGTCCACTTATTAACAGATAAAACAATAGAATACTTGACTTTGTGACCCGTTCATGGTGTTCAGAAAAATTAGCAGTTTATCAGATTTTAATAAACTAGGTATCATTAGAAAGCTTATTGCTCGCCTAGCAGTCTCAGATACACTGAAAATAAAACAAATAATTATTTAATTTATTTGTCTATATGCAACTATTTCTAGCCTTTCCAACCCATTCAGAATCATCAATCATCTGTGTTACAAAAGCAAGCGACGGGTATCTACTCCATTTTATTACAAGAATAAACACATATAACCTCATTTAAAAGCCTTCACATCACTTTAAAGCTGTAAATTCCATGCTGAAAATCATGCTATTTTCGGCTCTTGCTGCACTGTTCACCACAAAACATAACACCGGCTCTCGCGGCAGATCCAAAAAAGTGAACTGCTGATCGATACATTTTGCTCAAAATACGCCTAAATACAATAAACTAACTAAGAAATATAATTATCATAGTTTGAAGAATAATTCTGCTTACCTTTATTGTCGCAACGGAGATTTTAATGAGTGAAATGTTCGGTAAGATCGGGAGTAAATTTCGAAGTATCAGAATGTCAGTTGACCGTGTTTTGAATGGAAATCCCAGGATGAAGGTGTGTTTTACGTTATCAGAACGGGTTACCCTAACAGACACAAAAATAACACAACAGAAATGCAAAAACTATTGGGATACCCTGGTGCTCTGGTGAATGGCGACCAAATTGAAAACGAGGCTGTCGTCCGCCTTAACGGACCAGTACTCCTGGTCTCGCGCCTGTTTAACTGATCGTTATCAGTTTGCCTATGTGAACAATGAATCTTCTAAACCCACTAAAGTGAAATGTACACACATATATGAAAATTGCCAATATATGTACACACACACACACCCTTGCAAAAGTATCCACCCCCTTTGCATTTTCATGTTTTGTTGCCTCACAGCTTGGAATTAAAACAGATTGTTTGACAGTTTGCGCCATTTCATTTACAGAACATGCCTACAACGTTGAAGATAGTTCTTTTTTACTGTGAGGCAAACAACAAATAGGACAAAATAACAAAACTTCAGCATGCATAACTGTTCACCCCCCCCCCAAAGTCAGTACTTTGTAGAGCCGCCTTTTGCAGAACCTACAGCTGCAAGTCACTTTAGATAAGCCTCTATGAGCTTGGTACATCTTGCCACTGGGATTTTTGCCCATTCCTCTAGGCAAAACTGCACCAGCTCCTTCATGTTGAATGGTTTTCGCTTAACAGTAATCTTCAAGTCTGACCACAGCTTCTCAATTGGAGTGAGGTCTGGACTTTGACTAGGCCATTCCAACACATTTAAATGTTTCCCCTTAAACCACTCGAATGTTGCTATAGCAGTACGCTTCAGGACATTGTCCCGCTGGAAGGTGAACCTCCATCCCAGTCTCAAATCACAGGCAGACTGACACAGGTTTTGCGCAAGAATATCCCTGTATTTAGCACCATCCATCTTTCCCGACTTGGACCAGTTTCCCAGTCCCTGCTGCTGAAAAACATGCCCATAGCATGATGCCCCCATCACCATGTTTCACTGCGGCAGTGGTGTTCTGGGGGGTGATGGGATGTGTCAGTTTTGTGCCAGATATAGCATTTTCTTTGGTGGCCAAAAAGTTGTTTCATCTGACCAGAGCACCTTCCTCCATACATCTCGGGAGTCACCCACAAGCCTGTTGGCAAACTCAGAACATGTCTTCTTATTTTTAATGCTAAGTAACGGCTTTTTCTTCCGGCCACTCTCCCATAAAGCCCAGCGCTATGGAGTACAAGACTTATTGTGGTCCTATGGACAGATACACTGCAGGGTTACCTAAGGTCTGTGCTGTCCTCTCTGATTAATGCCCTCCTTGCACAGCCTGAGTTTTGGCGGGCGGCTCTCTCTCGACAGGTTTGTTGTGGCACCATGTTCTTGCCATTTGAAGATGATAGACATATCATGCGACACTTACATTGCACACATGTTGATTTCATTCAACTAACTATGACTTTTGAAGGTAATTGGTTGCACCAGGACTTTTCAGGGGCTTTATGGCAAAGGGGGTGAATACATACACACATGCCAATTTTCAGTTTTTATATATATATATATATATATTTTTTTTTTTCTTTCCTTTTTCTTTTCTCTTCTCATGTCACTTCAACATTTTAATTCCAGGTTGTGAGGCAACAAAACCTGAAAAACGCCAAGGGGGGCTGAATACTATTACCAGGCTGTGTGTGTATGTGTGCATATACACACACAGAGTAGGGTTTTGACTTGAGTATCCCAACTAATGAGTTTTTCGACATACAAGCCGTCTCTTGGCCGATTTTGTGCCTTGAGTTGAGAGCTAAAATTTGGTTTACGATCTCCAAATGCTGTAAATCTCCAAGGCAAATGCTGTACATTATACTTAATAAAGTTTATTGCAACACATTCTATTTTTTTTTTAAACAATATTCGTTATTTATACGCACATTTCTCTTATTGAAAAATATGTTAAGAAAAAAAAAAATTTAAGTGGTGTATTTTGGGGGTCCGGAACTGATTAATGGCATTTCAATTCATTTCAATGAGGAAAATTGATTTGACATATGAGTAATTTCAGAGCTCAGTCACAGAAAGAATTAAACTTGTAAGTCAAGGCACCACTGTATATGTGCATATATATGTGTGTTATTTTATATATATATATATATATATATAAAAATAAAAACAAAAGCAAACAATTAAAGCAGACGATGCATCACAGCTCAGAATGCATCTGACTCAGAAGACTGTCCACTAGATATCCAGTGTCAGATAGGAAAAAAATTCCTTACATTAAGAACAGAAGTAGTGCTTGTTGGACCTAAGACTGCTTGAAGAAAGTTTGACCTCCTCACCCTTGGCGATCTTCTCTGGTCAGAGATCTCGGTGTCCTGGTTGGTTCAGATTTATGTTTCAATGCTCTGACTAGAAGTATTACTAGAAAGGTCTTCTACCATCGTCGGAAGATCGTTTCACGATGCAGAAAAACTAATATATCCCTTTATAGCTTCCAGACTGGACTACTGCAATGCTCTCCTTTCTGGACGTACATCCGGATCCCTACATAAACATCAGCTAGTACAAAACGCAACAGGCAGAGTTTTTACAAAAAAAAAAATATATATATATATTATTATATATATAAAAAAAAGCCCTGTGGCTTGTACTATGAAGAGGGGTTACTAGCTATTTGAAGTACCACAGTTTAAATGGACTTCATATCCATTCACTTAGATTTAAGGTAGTCTGAGCAAAATCTAACAAGTTACCCTGATAAGCCAGTGATCCCGCTTCGTAATACAGGCCACTGTTCTATGCTCCCAACACTGGCTTCCAGTTAAGTCTCAGACTGCTTCCAAAATACTGCTACTAATGTATAAAGCACTGAACGGCCTTGCAGCAGAATACCTTCGAGATCTACTGGTCTCTCACAACCCTCCTCACTTGCTTCGATTTCAAGGAGTGGGAGACCTGTTAGTACTAAGGGTAGAAAAAACTATGGCGGCACTCAATATTCAAGTCCGGGCTAAAAAAAAAAAAAAAAACACATTTAGTGCAGCTTATAGGGACTTCAGCTTTAGCTCTAGCTAACTGCTCACTCCCAGGTACACCTATAGTGTGAGGTGTAGAGCTGGGTGGGGATCGGTGCCATTGGCTTTGGGTGAGCTGATCCGTCAGTGCCGTCACTCCAGCTTCACACCCCTTGTAGAATTGGAGCGCTGACGTCCCCATGCCCGAGTTCCCACCTGCCTCTCCCTCCTAATGCTACCATAGCCTTATCTGCCGGAGCTTACATACTGCACTCACCTGCCTGCACTGCATATAGTCTCCCCTACTTTGGCTAACTGCACATTTTATTTCCGCTACCCCTCCTGGGCTGTGCAGCCCGGAGACTATTCTGCCTACCCTGCTGCCTGCGACGCCTCCGCTACCTGTGGCGTCTTTCTGCCCGTGACGTCTGTCCAGTACGCTCTGCTGCCTCATCACTGTTCCTTGGACCATCAGAAGCAGCACCAGCGTTTCCCTGCCTTCACCTGCTCACCCCCCCCCGCTTTGAGACTCAAATGTTAAAATTAGGACAGTTTGAACTGGGACTCCGCCATCTTGCTCATTTGACTCCCTCTGTCGGCCCCCGGAGGATGGCCCCCCCCCTCAATCTGGTTCCTCTCATGGTTTCTTCCTTCTAGGGAATCTTTCCTTGCGACTGTCGCCTCTGGCTTGCTCACCAGGCACTTTGGGCAGGGACGACGTAAAGCACTTTCGTCGTCGCTAAAATCTCAGGACAGCGTTACCAGTTCCATCACCATCGATAGATCATCCACACGGCCTTGCTGAAATCAGCCCAAGCTGCAACCGTCTGATACGGAACAAGTCAGCGTTTCGATTCAGCTCGTACACAAGATAAAACATGGAAGAATGAGGCCTTTCACGCTGTTCCAGCCTGGCAGACCTATGGAAAACATCACTAGAATGTGCCTGGACTGCGATTCAGATTATTGTGATTTTAAAGCCATCTGGCTGAATGCTCGACATGGCTGTCTACCGCATCACTACCCACCTACACAGCTGTAACACAGTTATGTGAACTGGGTTAAATCAGGTGAGGCAGCTTCACCAAGCATTCAACAGAATGGCACATAACTTGAAGGTTGGCAGTTGACGTCCCTCACCCATCGATAACTGCCTTTGACAAACGCATTTATATCATCAGACCCGCTAGAGGAGGACGCCAAGCGCAAGGGAATTGAGGGACAAATGAGAACTCCGGTGCGTCACAGAATCCACAGTCAGACGGGCACGAGTTAGCGTACACAAATTTATTTTGTCGTTAGCACTTTACAGTTGGAATTCGGGGAATTCAAACACGACGTCTTTGCCTGTGAGTTTCTTGTAGACACAGGAAAAGGTCTCAACCTGTGGAGAAGGGAAAGTGTCATGGATGAGAAACACTATACACCCTGTCATTTCTGAGCAATTTACTTTTTTTTATTTATTTTTTTTTTTTATTTATTTCTGATGTGCCTCATTCAATTTCCACAGAAAAAGCAAAATAGTCACATACATCAGAGAATTGCAAAATGTGCACTGCATGGTTTACCTCCCCAGTCATAGCCGAGAGCTCTGGGAAGATGTAGGAATATACAGTACGCCGTCCTCACCAGCCCAAGGGCCGGGGACTGGCTTGTTATCCAACGTCGTGGAACGGGACTGTACGTCACGGCACCGTAAAGTGCTGCGCTCCCAAACGCCACACGGACAGAGCCATATGAGAGCAACCTCACAGGATGTCCACGTTGGCTACATACATAATGACAATGTGTCAAACACGTACTTACCTTGTGTTCAACATTGTTCTGTTGAGCTTTGTCAAGGTGGACCTTAATGAGTCGACTGCCGTCCAGTTTCACTCGGATCCTCTTGCCAACAATTTCACTGGGGAAAACTAGGTCCTCGAGGATGGCATCATGCACAGCTGTAAGAGTGCGGCTGAGGGACAAAAGATCATGAATGCATTTAGTCCTTCACATTTTAGCACGAGCCTAAATTATTTGACTACAAACAGAGCATCTGCAGTTCAGATTTTCTACGCAATGGTCAAAATTTGTGCACTGCATGGTTTACCTCCCCAGTCATAGCCGAGAGCTCTGGGAAGATGTAGGAATATACAGTACGCCGCCCTCACCAGCCCAAGGGCCGGGGACTGGCTTGTTATCCAACGTCGTGGAACGGGACTGTACGTCACGGCACCGTAAAGTGCTGCGCTCCCATACGCCACACGGACAGAGCCATATGAGAGCAACCTCACAGGATGTCCACGTTGGAGATCATATGTACAAGTAACTGTTTAAACCAGTAAAAGTGCAATATAAGAGTAGTATAATATTCGTTGAACTATTGAATCTAATTTTTAATGGAACTTTACTGATCCCCGTGGGGAAATTATTTTTACGCCTCCCTTAACTTGCTCTTTTTGTAGCGCAAGTTGTCCACGAAGGGCAGCCACCTGTAGAGGCGCCCAGGGAGATGGGGGTTAAGGGCCTTGCTCAAGGACCCACAAACATGCTGAGGCTGGGTTTGAACCTGCAACCTTGTGATTATGGCACACAGGTTTAGCCCACTGAGCCACAATTCTGTTCAATAAAAGGTGTTACAAAATGCAAACACACCTCCTTGGACGCTTCTGCTTGTTCTTTGTGCGGCTTTTCCTTGTTGGTTTCGGCAGAATTCTCCTCTGAAATTAGAAATGTGCTTAGATTAGCTCAGGTCTAGACCACTTTTGCAGCCTTCAAACAGTGATTTATTCAAGTTCAATGCAATAAAACTTAGTAATGTGCACTGCATGGTTTACCTCCCCAGTCATAGCCGAGAGCTCTGGGAAGATGTAGGAATATACAGTACGCCGCCCTCACCAGCCCAAGGGCCGGGGACTGGCTTGTTATCCAACGTCGTGGAACGGGACTGTACGTCACGGCACCGTAAAGTGCTGCGCTCCCATACGCCACACGGACAGAGCCATATGAGAGCAACCTCACAGGATGTCCACGTTGGAGATCAATGGACTCAAGATTACCTCACATTAGCATACCACCACACATTACAAAGGTTATATAAAATAAATTTAATTGCTAGCCACACACCATTTCCAGAAGAGGAGAATGCACTTTAAAAGTCCGTCATCTAGTCCTACCACCTTCCACACTGCTCCAATTTCTCGTGTGGATTTCCCTTGTGTGCAGCCTTAATTTCAGCAATTGATTTACAATCTGAATTCTCAGAACAGTGGTGGGACACAAAGCAGCAATGGGAGAAATAAAGTTCCAAGATTAAGAGTGAGTGGGATTAGTGTACTGTCAATCACTGGCTTCATCCAACAGAAAGAGTAATCAGAGAATTTGCTTAACTGGGCTACAGATGCATAGCCCAACACCCAACAAAAAGGTTTAATAGGCCTAATTCCTCCAAACATGACTACTAAATGTCTTACTAGTGTAGGAACAAGTTAATGCAAGGCTTGAAAGGACACAGCCCCTAACAAGCGGGAACTGCATACTGTGTTAAGAACCTACGTAGTATGGAAATAAAAGGCAAGCTATTACGCATCGATGAGAGATAGCATGTGCTTGAATAGACCACTTTCAAGGTCACGTTTCAGAGACTGGAATATGCCAGCTATTTATACTGAGAGCATAGTTCAGACACCATAGCTGAAGCACACCAGCAGAGGCCCTCAGACCCCTGCCACTGAACAGAGACCATGCTAGCGGCACAGGAAGAGGACATGGAGATGGAGCCGGCCGTACCTGTGCGATAAAGACCACATGTTTACCGCTGAATTTCTTCTCCAGCTCTCGCACAAGCCGCACCTGGATCTTCTGGAAGGACTTCAGCTGGGGCACCGGCACGAAGATGATGATTGCTTTCCTGTTGCCAGCAACTTCAATTTCCTGGGGTATGGTTTTAACGCGTCGTCAAACATCTTTGATGGACATTTTAAGTTAGTTTCAAAAAAAAAAAAAAAGGCTATGGTGCTCATTTTCACCAGGTACAATACATGTCATGTCAATCTGTGCACTGCATGGTTTACCTCCCCAGTCATAGCCGAGAGCTCTGGGAAGATGTAGGAATATACAGTACGCCGCCCTCACCAGCCCAAGGGCCGGGGACTGGCTTGTTATCCAACGTCGTGGAACGGGACTGTACGTCACGGCACCGTAAAGTGCTGCGCTCCCATACGCCACACGGACAGAGCCATATGAGAGCAACCTCACAGGATGTCCACGTTGGGGGAAATGTCGATTTTAACTGTACCATTTCCTCCGTTAAAAAAGGAGACACTTAAGATAATGTCCCCATAAGACATAACCTGTCCATTTATTTTAACATATTCAACATATACAGGATTGTATTAGCAGTAAAATTACAAACCTTTGCAGCAGTGATATTCAGCTCTCTCAGCTGAGCCTTCAGATCCGAATTCATCTCCAACTCCAGGAGCGCCTGGAACAGAGATCCAAAGCCTTACCGTTAAAGGAGATACTCCGCCAAGCGTAACGCAACAGGGGTAACACACGTGTGTCACCGTGAAGGCTACCTGTACATTAAAACTGGGACACTCACCTGGGAGATGCCAGACTCGAACTCGTCTGGCTTCTCGCCATTGGGCTTTACGATTTTCGCACTGGTACTGAACATGGCCTATGTCTACAGAAAGAAAGGGGAAGAAAAATGCACGTTGGGATAACCAGGTCCAATGCCTACAAGATTACTGTGTTAACTACAACCACCGTACTACACAATTAGCTACGTTAAATCGTGGCGAAACGTGATCAATAGCCGCGCTTTTCTCAGTGATTTAATCCGGTCTCTACCATTTCAGAGTACAATTATTTATTTGCTGTAGAAACTTTAGCTATCAGTCAGCCAGTCAGATGAAATGTGAGGTTGTGATACAAGAACACTGAAACTACATAATCTGGGCAATAACTATTCTCATTCGCTTGACATGTCAGTGAAATTTATGCTTTCAAATAACTCAAACTTATGGCACGATATAGTTTTAAAAAACCTGCCGAACTGATCAAAAAATACTTACCCCATGCTTTTGAATCACATGCAAAAACAGGTCTATTAGAAAAGATAAAACCACACATGGGCCTAGCCTTACCATAGATCATTACGGGCAGCTAGATCTTAGCCACCTTACATACAAAAAGGCCATCCGCACCAAAACAAAGGATAATCTAAGGTATCAGGTGTTCCACCATACACAGATAATACAAACAGCGCAAAAATTATGATATTAGCCATGTTTTCTTAAAAATATTAAGTCCGGTGTCAACTCTTCCAACCCACCTCAGTCAACGACGGCCAGGGAAGAGGCCGGAATATCGCGAGATGTTGCTATTAGCGCGGTGTGACATGGGCTCATGGGAAATTGAGAACCCGGAAGTGACTGAAGCCAAAGTACGGCATTCGTTCTGTGAAACGGTAACTTTGGCGTGACTGAGTATGTTTTATTTTTAATGGAAGTGTTAAAAAGCATGCATTATTGAACCAAGTCAACGTGACCTCGTTGAGACGTTACTCTTGTTTGCACAGAAATCACGTACAAGTATGCGTTTGCCTGCTATATTTGTTTAATTAGATTAGTGTTATTTACTGTCTAGCTGTCCTGTGTTAGGTTATATTGCGGATAGGCAGTTTTGACTGCTTAACGTGTTTATCTTTATAGAAGAAAACAAACATAAAATGAACGACAGCCGATAAGATAGCACCCAACATCTCCCCCAAGTAATGCTGAACAGCCTTTACAGCATAACCCGGAGAGCGTTTTGTACTGGTACCGTAGAAATGGTGAAGAAGACATACTACTACGCAGTTCGGAAAGGTGCCAACCCGGGTGTCTACAGCACGTGGTGCGTTATTCAGATTCAATTTACTGATCAAACATAGTAATTTAACATGCGTCTATTAATTTTACATATTGCAATGTTCTTCAGGGAGGAATGTGAAAGTCAAGTTAAGAAGTTTCCTTCTGCCGTTTATAAGAAATTTGCCTCCGAAGAGGATGCATGGGCTTTCGTAAGGGGACAATCAGCAGACTCATCTTCATCGTCGCCTACTGTTTCTGGTTGGTTATAATAGTGGATTTTATTAAGAAGAAACATTTTAAAATTTAAGATTTATTACACGTTGTTTGTTCAGTTGTACACGATTGATAAATATTGAATTTGCTTGCAATTTCTTTATAGACTTATGGCCACGATGTTATAACGTTAAGTATTTCAAATCTTTAGGCCGTGTATTGAAACGTCTATGTTATGTAGGTTGCCGCATGAAATAAATTCGGTTAACGCGCTGTATTTTACTTGCAAATTATACTTGTTTGTATCTTTTGGTGTTTCAGCAGGTTGTTCTGTAAGTGAAGCCTCCACAGAAATCTTTAAAGCTGTGCTCCCAACTCGGTCTGTTGAGGGGAAGAGGCCTCTTGTGAATTTTGACGACGAGCTGTCTCCAAAACGACAGAGATGTGCAGAGGACACTTATAACTACGCTTGCTCTGCAGCAGGCAGCAGGGACGGTCTTACCTTTATGGGTAAATGATCGGGGAGAGGTTGAATACATAGCCATCTGTTGTCCCGTCACATGCGAAAGATCATTGTAGTGTTATTTTATACTTAAATAAGTTGTGTAAGGCCCATACAAACATCACAGTGGTGTAAAGGCAAAGCCTGACAGCCACATTTCAAAACTCCCTAAAAGTAACTTTTTCTGTAACTCTAATTGCATATTGTGAAAACTTGATTTTGATGGTTCTTTGTCATATCTCTTGATCCTGAAATGAGGTGCGTTCGGGGTTTCCTTTGCAGGAGATGCGGTGGTAGTGTACACGGACGGTTGCTGTTCCTCCAACGGGAAACATGGGGCCCGGGCTGGCATCGGTGTATACTGGGGACCTGATCACCGCCTGTAAGTGGAAACAGCCTTAAAATTTCACCGGGGAGACCAGTAGTGGATTAGGGCTGCTGCGATGAGTCGATATAGTCAATGACATTGACGCTGAAAATGCGTCCACATCAGTCTTTTAAATTGAGACGCATCGTTTTAAAAATTATTTTTATTTTAATGAAATTACAATTATGATTTTGAAAATGCTTCAGTTCGTTACATGAAATGTTTTTTTTTTTTTTTCACTATGTAATTGTTTGAGTAATTCAAATTATCACTAAACAAAAAGGATGTTTTAAGCTGTGCAATAGCATAGCAGCACTAGCGCAATGCACGAGCACCTGAAATGAGAACACAAACCAGTACCCTACTTGAGGTACTTTCTCACAAAGAGAATTGTACTTGGTGCAGTGGAAAAGCACCCTTAGTTTCCAACAGAAGTTGGGGATGTTAGTGAAAGTCTTCGATCTTTTCTATTGATTTTGATGATGATGATGTTGTGTGTGTATATCGGTCGACTTCTAATATGTATGTATGTATGTGTGTGTGTGTGTGTGTGTGTGTGTATATATGTATATAATATTAATCCTCATCCCATGGATGTTTTTCTCATTTGTTAAAGAAATGTAGCTGACAGGCTGCAGGGAAGGCAAACCAACCAGAGGGCAGAACTACTGGCAAGTGTTTTCTAATTTGTCTAAATGAAACTGATGGACAATGCAAGTCTCCGCCCCCTCCTTTAATTAGGATTTTTTGTTGTCCTTGAACTCAGGCCGCCTGTCGAGCCCTGGAGCAGGCTAAAGACTTGAAGATAAAGAAGCTGGTTCTCTACACTGATAGCATGTTCACTATCAATGGTGAGAATTTTCGAGTCCCTTTGTTCTCTGTCACCATTACTGATCGTTTATTTATGTCGAACCCAGATTTTCAAGGGCCGGTATTTTGTCATTTTGATTTAAAAATTCTGAATTGATAGAAGATCTGTGTATAAGCTGAGCTGGGAAACCCTAGATACTGGCTCTTATTTTTCATTGAAGATGGCAGCTTATCTGAAGCTCTTGTGTCACAGCTACACATCCGTTTATTTCCGGGCACTGTCAAATCCAGGTGTGACGTGCTGGGTGAAAAACTGGAAGCGGAATGGGTGGAGGCTGAAGAACGGCGGGCTGGTCACTCACAGGGATGAGTTTGAGAAGCTCGACAAGTTAAATGCAGAACTCGAAGTCGTCTGGGTGAGTGTTAATTACCGTATTGGTCTGCTATACTCTTCAGGCCGTCTTGTATGAGAGAGGAGAGAGGTAAGGGGCACACACTGATTACATGACAAACTACCTGAGGGATGATGACCCGAGTGTAGCCATGTCATGGGTGATACCTCAGCACCACACTAGTCCAAATGGACCAGTGGCTGGAGTGCCAATCCTGCCACAAACCCCCAAGTCTCGAATGGGTGAGTATTAATTCCAGTGATGGGCTGGTATACCGCCCCAGGGTATACACACAATCAGTAGTGGGAATTTGATGGGTACGAGATTAATGTGGCAAGTTAAGTGCAGCTATGGCATTGAGGACGAAACTCTTGCTAGAGGAGCCTGTTTCCATTTCCTGTATCTGCAACCTGACAGCAACAGAATAAACTGTGTTAGGAGGGTGACTAGAGTCATTGGTTATCGTTCCTGCGAGGCGAACGGCAGCTCTGTGGTTTTCGTCAGATAGATCTGGAATGGGAAGGCGGATGATCTTGGCTGCTCTATGTGTGATCCTAGTAAGTCTGTTTTTATTAGATGAAGAGAGCATGCCGTAGAAACGGAGAGAACAGTACATCCATCTGTCTGTCCGTTCGCCAGTCCAAAAGTGCCATACCAAAAGTGCCAGTGGGATGCTTTTTGGTACTTTGGGGTGGCACTTGAAACACTTTCTTTTTCTGTTGGTTATACAAATAGGACAAATGAAGTGACCCAAGCTTTAACTGTGATCGGGTCGGAAGAATCAGAGATCAGTATAGCATAAAAAGAATTATTATTATTATTAGTAGTATTTTGTATAGTATTCAAAGACAGCACGGTATTGGAAAATTCCTAAGTATTGCAATGTGATTTTATTGTAGTAAATATTGAGGTATTCATAAAACAAAAAAGGGGTTCGACATTAATTTCTCACAAACCTGTCTAAGAATAATTTAAACAGCCAGGATGAGAATTATTATGATCATCTCGGAGAACACAGGTGGCGCTCATGCAAAAGCAGCAGAGGTAAACTTTAAACTGATTTTTAAGCATATACTTGATAATGTTAAAATGGAATAATAATTAAACCAACAAAACTTGATGTTTTTTTTCCCTCACATTTTGACACAGTAAAAATGTTTTAGCGAAACCTAAACTCCCTGCACTATGATGTCCACACCAAATTTAAGGTAAGAAAGAGCCTGGCGGACTGGCAAAGTGAGAATTGACCCTCCGATGTTGGTATTAATATCACACGTCATCCAGTCCTACTATAGCCGTTTTTTGAATTCAGTACAAAATGCCTCGCGTTGTGATGTCATTCAGCAGCAGTACCAGATTTTACACCAGTGGAAAACCCAACAATCTGGAGTACCGTACTTTTTGTACTTTCTTGAAGTACCAAAAGTACGGTACCTGGTGCAGTGGAATGCAGAATTATGGAGCGCTTGATACTCTTTTGAAAAAAATAGGAGGGCTTGTTTTTATCCAGTCGATACAATGCAGAAGAACCGTTGACATTTCTAAATTAGATCGCATAGAGGTGTGAATCATTATTTTATGATTAGTTGTGCGTTCCTAGTTCAAGCTAACTACATCCGAAGTACAACAGTTTCCTACCACAGTAGTTTGAACCGCTGTAGTGAACTATAATGGTTCCAGAGGAGATTGGTCTCTCGTAGTCGCATGTGAAAACCCACAAGCCTCATAATGTTACTGTACTTATAAATGTAACAGTTGTGCCAATATTACATTATTAATTTGTGTCAGTCATATAAAAATAATAGCAATAGCCTCATGATACTTGTGAGACTTCTTGTAGAGGGAAAAAAGTGACTATCTGTAATTATGTTTATTTTTATTATTTCAATCACAATATAAACAGTTATGAATTCCTGATCCATCGCCATTCGTGCAGCCTTATGTCTCAGTGGGATTCATGGGTGTGTAACCCCAACCCCCCCCCTCCCCCATGGTAACAGGCCTCCGGCCTACACAGCCATGGCTTCATAGCCAAGCCCCGCTGTTTTTTTTCATATTGCAACAAAAACACTATTTTTAGCTATTTATTTTCCCATGTTTCATTTGCTTTCCTCATGTTGTTTTTCCTATTTAATACTGTGCGTATGTAAGTGCTGAATGATAAATCGCTTCAGCATAGTCATCTCCATGTGCGTGTGTGTAATACTCATCTCGTTTGTCAGTACTGCTTTGTTAAAACACCGGAAACTGACTAAACCACTAGTTAATTTCTATTTGCCAATAGTTAATTTAGGGTAATTTCATCTTTTTGGTTTTATAAATACAATATTGTCTGACGTGATATTGTGATGTCATAATTGTGCAGCCCTAAATATGTATTTATCCATGTAATGGATTCTACCACATAACACAAATAAAGGGTAAACAAACTCTCCAATCATACCGTACTCATGAACAGAGAAGTACATAAAAAGTACTCTCAGATATATTTTCAGAGTACTTGACATTAGATCTTTGTACGGCAGGATATTTAATATTTTCGCCTGACTTACATGGTGATTACCCTCGTCCACTGCATTTTTCCCCATCAATGATGTACAACTTGAAAGCTGTAGTTTAAACGACACAACTTAACAGTGTTTGCGAACGTTCATATTTTGATGTATGATGTAATGTTTGAACTATGGTTTCGGGAAATACCTGCATCATACTTGTATAGTTCGAGTTACGCAAGTTGCTAACATAGTTAGCTTTTGGAAAACGCACCCCTGGGTGTCTCATTTGGGTGAGTATTAATTCCTGAGGTAGGATGCTGTACCATTCAGGGTGCCTTCTATGGGTGAGTATTAATTCCTGAGGTAGGATGCTGTACCATTCAGGGTGCCTTCTATGGGTGAGTATTAATTCCTGAGGTAGGATGCTGTACCATTCAGGATGCCTTCTATGGGTGAGTATTAATTCCTGAGGTAGGATGCTGTACCATTCAGGGTGCCTTCTATGGGCGAGTATTAATTCCTGAGGTAGGATGCTGTACCATTCAGGGTGCCTTCTATGGGACAGTATTACTCGATGCAATAGGCTGCTATACCATATGCCGGATAAATAATGAATGAGGACCGTAAAGTAAATTGTCTGTGTGTGTTTGGATTTCCTTATGTGATCATTTTAATGGGTGCTGTCAGGTTGATGCTGATGGTAGCCCTGTGGGACTGTTAGCTCGTCGTCCTGCCACGGCACAGTGGAATTGAGACGCGCCTCTATGGACGCACTAATCATACTCGACCCGTCATTAAATCCTCCCCCTCGTGTCTGCAGCTGCACATCCCGGGCCACGCGGGTTACAAAGGCAATGAGGAGGCGGACCGGCTGTCCAGAGAGGGGGCATCGAAGCCGCTGTGATCCCCATGATTGGGCAGCCTACCCCCCACCCCAAGTTAGACGGGCGTCGTATTGTCATTCATATGTGAATGGGAAGTTCGTGCAGATATTTTAAACGTGGCCCTCGATGTTCTGTTTTGTTTTAGCCTAGCTATACCAAGGCAAGTAATTAGGTTTTAAGTTAATATTTGCCTGCACCAGAAGGTGGTTTAGAAGGTTCGAGCATCTTGTGTGGGCTTGCATCATCCAGGCTGTCCCCTGCTTTGTGTTTACCGGCATAAGCCCCTGGTTTGCTGGAAACTTGTAATGGATGAATATGCATCTTGTATTTGTAAATAAAGTTTTGATGATTTTTTTCATGTCACAATAAACTTGTAAAGTGCAAAAAAAATGGAAGATATGTATGGGGATGTATGTATGCCTCCTTTTAAGGTGATGTGGAGGGGGTCTGTATAAATCACAGTGGCAAAATGGAGAGTGTATCACCTGCAGCATATAGCGAGTCCAGCATGACCTCAGCAGCTGAAAATCTGGCATGTTTTTAAACCAACGTTGTTTTTGTGGGTCGTGTTTGCCAGCAACTTCATGCTGTAAAATATTTTTGTTAGCAATTGACAATCAAGGTTACCATTGCTCATGACACTTGGGAATTCAGATGCTCTGACCTTATAAGTACTCGCTGCTCCCTCAAAGTGGTTCCTCCTGACAGGTTTTACCTGCATTGCCTCAAAGCCTTCCGGCCTCTTCTGGATGAGTTGCTGTGGTGCTATTGCCGGCTTTGTGTGAATGAATTCTGTCCAAAGTCTTGCACTAAATATTTTGCATGGCTTTACCACTAGTTTACTGCCTCCAAATAGACATGAGGATGTCAAGGTTGCCTGCAGTAGTTTTCACAAAACGAGGCATAATGCTTTTTTCAAATACCCTTGTATTTAGTCGGTGTCATATTTCTGCTAGTTACCGCCATGCTTCTGCATACCATATGCTGACATTAATTGTGACCAGACTTATGGAGACTTTCAGCTGTGTACTGAAAATATGTTGTTCCTTTTTTTTTTTTTTGGTTGACCCTGGTAAGCTTTTCACAGAATTTTAATTAATGCATTTGAAGAACATGTATAATGTGACAGTGATCTCATGCAAACACCAGATGGCGCCCCAACCTTCTGTTTTAAATCTGAAGAACTGAATCCTCTGTTCGCTGCAGTCAGCTAGATCCTGCAAGGTATATATTCTTGTTCTGGAAAAGGGCAGCTCGACCACTGTTCCCAGACTGACTAAATGTGTACCCGAGAAACTGGATAGTTGATGGGAGGTACTGTTGGATTTTCATTGGAAGGTAGCATTGTGGTTTTGAACATTTACTCCGTGTGCTACTGGTTTCAATGCCACAGCTTGGTCTGATGTACTCTTGAGGGAGAAATTAAACATGAGTACTAAGGATTCCGTTGTGAGTATGTGTAGAATTGTAATTTGTTATGCATAAAATTAATGTATAAATAGCAAAACTATAGAAGAGTACCATGGTGTGTATAATATTAGAACCACAACGTTTCAGTTCATGCCCAGTCATGACTAACGCTCCGTATCTCATGAGCCTGTCAACACGTTCTCTGAGGATTCAACAGAGCTAAGCAGGATTTCTGAGAGGAGTCTCCACTAAGCTTGAATGTTCCAAGCTCCCCGCTGGATCTTCTGCTTTAAAGACGCGTGTTGAATATGTATCATCATTTCATAACAAGCTGAGCTGCAGACTGCAGGCAAATGTGGAGGGAAATATCAGTCGAGTGATAAATGATGTAGAGAAACAAAGCAAAACAGCACCGTCCAGGAAGGCTTATTTACCCGCTACGCTCGTGCCTGTGATCTCTTTCAGAGATCTCTAAGGCAGACGGAGAGTGGCCGAGGTGAACGGCAAAGCCGCGTTCGCTGTGAGACCGAGGGACGCAGGAGACTCCTCTGTGTGATTCTCCACAGGATTGGCATCAACGTTGGTTGGAGGGGGAAACCACTTCAAAAGCTCATTTATGCTTTATTCTTTGGTCAGCAAACTTGGTTGACTCGCCTTTAGGTGTCTAATTATTTTAATTCTCAAAGCGCATCCTCTGAGCTCTTCCTGGAAGATGCTGGGCGAGCCCTTGGTTCCCTTTACTTTTCTTAGCAACAACCAACAGTTGGTGCAGGGATACAGTGATGCGGAGCAGCCCTGACCTCTGCAGCTGAATAGAGGCCGCCCGCCACAGAGAACTTCAAAGCGTGATCCTGATTAATTGTTCCTCTACCTTCCCTTCTACTTCCTCTTCCCTAAACCATCATTTATTTCTCAAGAAAAATAAGGAAATAAAGGAAGAAAAGGGACTGAGAGAGAGAACGACTCTTTGCTCATTAGTCCTTGTCTCGTTTAGTCATCACAATGACTCATCGACAAGACCCGTCTCCTCTCATAAATGGGGGAGAAAAATCACGGTGAGAGGAGACACAGGGGAGTGTTCTTCAAAGGACCCGTTAATGCGAGAGGGAAGTCTTTGTTTTCGAGATCAAGCAGCGCTAGGTGTGATGAGGAAAGGCCCAGCTGCTTCCCTGGTGCGAGCGTTCGGCGCACCCCTTTCTGTAAAGACGCCTGCCCCTAGCACAGCTGTCTGAATCAGCCGGCCCCGTGTCTGAGGAATACGGCTGATATTTCTGGCGAAAGCAGCTGTGGAGCACTGATTAATTTCACAATTTCAAAAGTCTTCGCATCTTCTGAGCGAAGCCAAGCGGGCGCTTTGCGGCGTGGGATGATAGCGGCCCATTAATGGGCCACGGGACAGGATTCCGGCAGAGATCTGAAAATGCCGCTCTTTGGAAACGTGGGAGTGGAGAGAGACGCCGAATGGGGGCAAGGTGGAGCATTTCGGAATGGGTCAGAGGGGAGTTTGGTAAATATGCAACTGCCTTTGATGCCTCCCAAAAGATCTCAGGAACGCTAATGGTTAAGTGTAACTGCATAAAAGTGAAATGAGACAGTGTACGAAGGACAGAGAGTGCGGAAAATGGCTGGGAAGCAAGTGTGAGGACATATAAGCTACCCAGCCGGAAGAGAGATGGGAATTATGTTTCGATACGGCTCATGGACAATAAGGCCACTCGCCAGGCCTGATCTGTACCAAAGCAGGACGGGCTGTGAGAGCAGAATCCCAGGAGGTTTCCCACTGTGCTGCTGATGCAGGGAGTGGCTTGGGCTTGTCTGGTAGCCGCTTGCTGGATGAGCTCCCTCATTCGGTGCCTTTTAACACCGGGCTAGAAAAAGCACAGCTACGGGCTGTTAAATATTTGGATAATTTGAAATGTTTTTCAGTCAAATTAATTCTAGGTGGCTGCCTTTTGAACATGAATACACCCTGTAATCTACTATTTTTTTTTCTTCTTTTTTGTGATGCAGCCTGATAAACAGTGAAGTGAGTCTGAATTTTGATAGTATCTTTAAGGGCTTCAAAGCGAAGTGTTTCACCGCAAATGCTACACACACACACACACTCACTCACACACACACACACACACACACACGGCTACTACTGTTTTTCCTTTGAGTTGCCGGAGCGACTGTCTTTGTGAGGGTAACAGATGTACAGTGAGGCACTGCAGCCGTTCCGATACACAAGACAGATTCAGAGATGAAATATACTGATATATGAGGGAGATGCATGAATATTGAATAGCGGGAATGTCATCATCGCCCCCCCCCCCCACTGTTTTGAGGCTCTGTTTGAGCCGCTTTCACGCTGGTAATGTGTGAATGAGCCAGCAGCATCGGTAGCCTTGCGAACACAATAGGGGCCCAGGCAGAGCATGTCAAAGACGTGAAAAAACGCAGGTCGTTAAAAGAGGGTTTTGGAGGAGCGCGGTTCCTGCAGCTAACCCTCCTGCATATAACTCTCCTGACAGCCTGGGGTCTGCTCACCAGGAATAAGTTTCTAAGTTCGCCGGCAGCCCGATTCACTTGCTGGCAGGCTTTCCTTACCCTGGTCTTCGGTGTATTGAGGGTTTAAATCTGCTCGATCCCTTAAGCACCCAAAAGAACTAATTATTATGAAATCTGAAGCAACTTAGCCTTCTCTGGCTCGGCTTAATGTAAGACGCTGCTCACACACACTGCGACCCTTCAGTGCTCGGGCTCCGAGCCACTACTGTCCGATACAGCAGTCAAGGCTGAGACTGGCCATCTAAGGTGACATGCAGCCCTGCTCTTGCTCTGAGTGATAGTCTAATATAAAATAGCAATAAGAAAACGAAATAGACAGGCCAGGATTAGTATGAATACAGCCTTTAATAGCAGCTAGAATTTAGAATACAACTTAGAAGCTTTGGCTAAATACGAGATACCTTCACTAGTTTGATTCCTGGGCTAAAATGCTAGATTATAAATATATAGAATAATGTATGTCAAGTTACTCATTGAGCCATTGACTGTTTTTTTTTGATTGAATTATATTCTGTGCTGGAGAATTATTTGCTGAAGATGGATACATATAGATTTTTAAATATCGATGTGAGTCTCCTAGAACGATCAATGGGTTTTTACATCATCACGAGATGCTGTGTCAGACTTTGCTCGGCCGAAGGTGCTCAAATGTTACTATAGTGCCGCCAGCAGCCATGGTTTGGGTTGGTATGGTTGAACGGGACACCAGTTGACTTATACCTTTCTTCTCTTCTCTCTAAAGCATGTGGGACAGCCGTTAAAGTCCAATGACCCCGCAGTGAGCTTGAGTGACCCTACTGTGGTAGGGGTCTCATAGAGTGTCAGAAGACAAAGGACAGGTCAGTAATGTCAAAAAAGAAAACATTCATAAAATACCAAACAAATAGTAAGCACTCCTTGTTTCCCCATCAAATCCGGCAACCGGGCATCATTGACCTGAAAACCCTATGTGCTGGTATGTTAAGGGGTTATTATTAAAAGTGTGCAGATTTCGGAGCTGAAACCTGAGAGCTCTCCCCTGACAGCCTATTACTCATACCTGGCTGACTGTAGCACAAAGGTTTTGGGGATTGTCACTGGTGGGCCAGCTTGCCATGACTCTGACCTTGATCTGGGGCTGACAGGAGCCTAGCTCCCCACTCCACGGCTGTCCCCTGGCACATGCTTCTCCAGCCACCGAAGGAAGGGACCAGCTAGGAATAAATGACACCATTAAAACCTGCCACTGTTTCTGCTCCTCACCGGTGGAAAAGGTCACATCCTTCGCCCGTAATGATGACGGGGTCAGAGTTATTTATCTCTCGTGATCACCCGTAACTGAGGTTTCAATAAGGCGTTGTCGGCAGGCCTTGAGCCGCATGGGTGCCTCGCCATCGATCCTGACCTGCCTGCGCGGAATCCTCTTCCGGGGTGATTGGTATAGTCCCGTTTGTAGGACAGAGGGAAGGGTGGCGATTTTAGCGTCACCCCGCTGACCTGTAAATCTTCATTAGGACAAAAGATGGAGCTGAAGAAGCCTGGCAACAGGGGGGGTGGGGGGGGCACAGGCTGTGCTGATAAACTACATCAGCCAATGCGGAAGGTTAGTGCTGTCACACTCTTATAATGCAGCAGTAGAGCAGCCAGCCAGAGGCTGTCCAGCAGTGCTGACTGGTCTGTCTATATGCCGTAGCACTTCAGTGCAGCTTTGTCTTGTCTGATAATGCACAGGGGACCACGATTATTTCAGTACATTATACTGAAGTGTTTTTAATGTTCATGCCTGTGTTCCTCTTTGTGGTATTTCCCAAAACTTCATTAGAGCAAAGTCCTACTGAGCAAATATATACTGCTAGAATTGTATAGTACTTTCTTTTGGGAAGCATAAATTGTCTGTCTGTCTATCCCTACATACATACATACATGGGTCCCATAATTTGCTGAAGACAACTGAAATGAAGTATTTTATTTAAGGGCAGAATTTTCTTTCCCAGTTATGTGTCATTTCCCTGGCGCTCTGGTCCCAGGCCAGTTGAGGAGGATAAGCCTGTTACTGAAGCATCTCAGCTGCCCTTAGGCAGATGTGGTGGAGGGCCATCACACCGTGGCTGTTTCGGAAGGGGGAGGAATCTCTGTGTTCGCCGGGTGCACAGCTGGGAGCTCCAGCTAGTCAGCTACGGGGCACGATGATTGACAGAATCAGGTCACGTCATTAGCTCCTGGATCCGCCGCATTTCGGCAGCTAGCGATGCGGGCCTCACGCGACAGGGAGCTTCATCGTCGCAGCTTTGACCACTCTAATGCAGCAACACGAGGAGCGCCTCCCCCGTAACGAGGGGCTTAAACGGCCGACATTCCCGGAAATCGCTCTCCATCCATTAGTTACGGAATTTCACTCCACGGAACCAAAAGTAGTACGGGGTGGGAGGGATAAATGAATAAAACAAGTGAGTCGAAGGAGCAGATGTCAAAGAAAGTTGGGGGGGGGGTTGGGAAAAGGTGAGGAAGTTGTTTTTCTAAACACGGCCTTCCCTGGAGAGCTTAACATGAGATGGAGCAGAAAAAAAAAACAACAGACTGAAAAATAAATTAGCATTAAAATCAGCCTTATAAATGGCAGTGGGTAGAGAGGAGGAGGAGGAGGAGGTCTCAGAGAGAACAGATTGTGGTAAAGGTGCAGAGCGTGTGTGCATCATAGGGGACGGACGGACTGACGGCGGAGGTGAGGAGAAGGACAGACAGACTGACCTCTCTGCTGGCTCATGGCCGGGTGGGGGGGGATGGCAGGGGGAGTGAACCCTGGGCGGCACCGGCCCCTGCCCCACCGAACTCTCTCGTGCTAACAGAGAGTGAGCGCTGAGTCGGGTAATAATGCAGCTCTGCTTCACTACTCGCCGCTCTCGCTCGCTCCCACAGGCGCACGCATGACAGTTTAGAGTTTATTTTTTCCCCCCATGACAGGAAGGAATTTTGCCATGCTGGGAGGAATTGACATCAGAGCCTTTTAACATGGGACTGGCTCCCTTCAAACCTGCCAGTGTAAGCTGGGAGCATCTGATCTGCCAGTTATGCAATGTAGGAGAAGCTGGCTGTACCCTCTGCCTTAAACGGATATTATCATCATCATTATCATCATCATTATTATTATTGACTTTTCCCTTTCCGATGGCACTACTGTACGAGCAGAATGTTAGTGAAAGGTAAAATGTAATTAACATTTTACAGGAATAAAAGGTAGTTTGCAAGGGCCAGAGGGTGACAGAAATAAAAAAGCCACTTTTCTCCACTGGTGCAGCTGGAAGAGCTCAGGCCAAATGCCCAGCTGAGGTCTGCAGCAGTGGCATTCGTAGGCAACTGCCTGCTGGATTCCTTACCTAGAGAGGTTCTGGGGCGAACTAGCGGCAGGGACCGAAATGAACTCACGGCAGAAACCGCGGGGCACCTGGGCAGAATGTGCCGGCATTTTATTTATTTAGTAGATGCTTCTATCCTGGACTCTGTGCATTATTTATTTGCTTAAAAGATGCTTTTATCCAAAGTGACTTATGAAGCAATTCAGACACCTTTTCCACAGTTACATCAGCAGGACCTGAACCCCTTGACCTCTGACCTCTGCCTGGGGCAGTGCCATCCACCGGAATGGGCACACGAGGCACGTAAATGCAAGAGAAGCTGCAGGTGTTTCTGCCAGATTCATCAGTTACAGACAGCTGCGATTCAGACGAGGAGACGAAAAGTCAGGGCAAACCCGCCAGTGGCCTATGGGCTGCAGGGCAGGCAGCTGTCCAGTTAAAGGAGGTCCTTGGGGGTTTGAGTGCAGCCACTGGACCCTGGGATTTCTGTCTTTGGGCAGGTGCTCAGCTTGAAACCGTCAAGCTAGAAAATGGGTCAGTGAGAGAGGGAGAGCCCGGGCGGCCCCAGATCCGCCGCGGACATATCGCCAGGAGGCACCGGCCGCTAGATGTTCATGTGGGCGGACAGCTGGGCACCGCGGCGCACACGCCCATGAAGCTGACCCATCAGGATGCTGTCAACACGCAGGCCGGGCCAGAGCCTGGGATGTTACGGCGCTGCCCGCAAAAGCGCACCGCGTCACGGATGAGGAGCTGCAGCAGGAAGATAGATACACTAATCTACCAAAGGTCCCAGGACATTTCCCAGAATGCCTCCTGCCGTGAAAGCCATGGTAGACATCAGAAAACTTCAAGTCATTCCATAGTGGAGTTTAGCAATGAATTAATGAGGTACTGTAACCTTATACCGCCAAATATTAATTAAAGTCAGCCAAGATTAACATGTTATTAATTTATATTCTATTGGTAGTGTATAATTCCTGTTAATTAGGACAGGCAAGGAGGAACAGACATAGCTCAGCATCTTGTATGTTTAAACCAAGCCAAGAGAAAAGAAATATACCACCGTGATGCTGAACTAAGACTACATTCAATAAAAAGAGCATGCTTGCAGTTCTGTTTAGCTTTATGGCGGATAGTTGTACTTTAGAAGCTTCTGAAAAAAAAATATAACAATAATAATAATAAGAACAATAAGAATAAGCCATTATCTGGAAATGACCAGTTGTCTCATCTTATTAAATACAAGTCATCCATACTCTGCCCTCTCACCCCCAACACTTCAGTTGAGTTCACGCTGATCTTGTCTGACCCCCCCCCCCCCCCCCCCCCGCCCCCTCCCCCCCCCCCCCCCCCCCGCCCCCCGTCCTGTCCCAACACCCCCACGGCCCGCCAGCGGGGGGCGCCGGCGAGCCTACTCCCG
>JAODKE010000041.1:8195079-8209964 GCA_026779605.1 Mormyrus hasselquistii
CCAAAAGCTGAGCCCATTTTGTGTGAGGGGGGTATGGGGGGGGGGTTTTAATTTGGGGATCTGGGTGGGTGTGTTTGGGGGGTGGGGGGGGGGGGGGGGGGGGGGGGGGGGGGGGGGGGCACAGACATGTGGGGAGACAGGCTCCGTGCAGAGTGTGCGCTATGCGGATCCTAACACCTACTGGCCGTTCTCTCCAGAGCTGGAGAGATGCCTTCACAGAACCCACACCCTCCACTCCTGCTGACGCCCCTCTCCCCGCATCTGCCCCCAGCTGAGATGTTATTCCCTGCCCAACCCCCCGCCGCTGGGTACCTGTGTCTCTTATTATTTACGACACCCCGCCGTCACACGTGCTGTTTATTCCCGCTAAACGCGACTTTGTCACAAAGCTACGGAAAACAAAGGAGCCACCCCGAAAAAATTCCCCACTGGGGAGCAGAGCTTTCATGTGAATGGGGCTGCGGGGGGTGGGGCGGGTTCAGGAACAAAGAGGCGCCGACTCTCCGGGTCTCGCCGGGTCTGGCTGCCAGCTGCGCGCGTACAGGGGGAACGGCAGCGCGCTTCACACTGACCTACTTTCCTGGACTTTACTGGCTTTCGCCAGTGAGGGTTCTGAGCGGTCCGGGCCCGAGGAGAGTGCACACATCCTGTCCTTTTTCCTCCCCCAAAAGGAGTTATTTAGCCAATTTTCCCAAACATTAATTACCCTCGCTCTGATTTCCCCCACCACTCTGGCATTTGACTGCTGCTAATTCGCCAATTAATCTCATTAACGTGATTATGCGGGGATTTGCAGCCAACTGCTTATGTACACTTCAGGTCTGCGGGCGTGAGGCTGCAGACCAATCCGGCCAGCAGCTTTTATCGCATCATAGCAGGAAAATAAAATAACAAAAATAACTCTGCAGCTCTCCCTCTACGTTCGCTTTTTTTTGTTTTGTTTTGCTTCTAACATTTTAAACCCCCTTCTGCTCTTTATCTGCATCTTTGCATCCCTTTTCTCTGAGAAAAAGAAGAAACATAACAATTGTTCTGTAAAATGGAGGAGCTGACAAAGAAGGTCGCGGAAGCAACAATGGTGTAATTTTATACCTTTGTGAGTCTTTTCCTGTCTCATCAAAAAGAGGCCGATAGTGAATCACAATGTTTCCCACCACTGAATACCATCAGGCTGTCCTCTCGCAACCTTTAAGCTCCAGTCCCTCAGCCTGTCCTCTAACAACTGGTCTCCACCAGTCCCTCAGCCTGTCCTCTCCCAGCTGATCGCCCTCTGTCGCTCGTCTATCATCCGTTTGCTTCAGTTAATGACCATTTTCTTTCAAGTTCTCCATCTTCACATTTCAGCACCAGGCGCTGTCCACGAATACTGGCAATTACTCTGGCTGGCCTGCCTGACTGCTGTAAGGGTAAGTCTATTAAAACAGCATAGGGAAAACTGCATCTCATAATTAAACACATGCTCATGTATTGTGCTCTGGTAATTATTTAATCATCTCTCGTATTTTCCCGCCTAGGTTGGCTAGAAAACTGGAAATCCTCATTCTAATTCCCAAAGAGCATCAGACAGTTAATTCTATCCTGGTTTCAGTAAAGGTAATGCACATCATTTAACAGACCTGTTGTCTTTCATTGTAATATTTTATTCATAAATAGCAGAGGTAAATACATTACTTGTTGTAAGTGCACCTGTCATAAAAACATCAAACATTGACACTTTTCTGGTTCGCCCTCCAAAGTTACACTTAAAATGGCCATTCCTCTTAATGGATTTCTTTTAATGTCATAGAGTCTGAACTTGACATTTCTGAGGATGTTTTTAATCGCACAGAAACACATATCCGTTTCAGATAAATGAGACTGTATAACACAGGTCGGGTGTCTCTGCACATCTGAACACCTATCCCACCACATCTTGGAAGGAGGGGTTGGGTGGGCTCTTCAGCCAAGATGGGCACGGTTACTGGGGCACATTCACCAAGGCTGGAGGTGTTGGGGACCCCCCCCCCCCCCCACACACACACACACACACCCTAGTCTTCAGATCCCTGGCAGCCGGCCACCCAGGATGCAGTGAGGGAAAGGTGTCTGGGGCTGCAAATCTGCAGCACTCTCTGTAGCAAAGTAAGACAGAGAGACAGAGAAAGAGAGGAGCAAACATGGGGCTTCTATCAGGTCTCCTCGCCTTCTGAGCAGAGCCAAAGTGAAGCTTTGGCAACATGGCCCAGACCCCATGGACAGTTGGGCAGCCGGCCCAGCAGTAAGTCAGACACTCCGCTTCTGCCCTGCTACAGTTTCCCTCCTCCTCTGCTCTTCCCATCTCTCCCTCACTGTCTCTCCCTCCCTCCCTCTCTCTCTCACACATTCTGCACATGCAGACCCTGGCTGTTGTGCCCCCGCCTGCCTGCAGCCCTCGTCCCTCCCCAGCAGCAGCCGCATCTCCACCTTCTCTCTCCCTCTCTCTCTCCCTCTCCCTCTCTCTCTCTCACTCTCTCGCTTTCTCTCCTGTCTGTACCAGAGAAAGAGAGCAAGGGCGCCAGTGAGAGAGAGAGAGAGAGAGAGGGAGAGAGAGAAAAGCTGGTGGCAGACTTTCAGACACTAGCGGAGAAGATGCAGAGAGGAGGTTGAAGTCCCAGCATTTCAGTAGGTTTCCATGGCTGGCCGTTTCACTCGCGGTGAGGATGTTAAGGTAAAGGAGAGCTTTCCTTTGTTCTGCTCTGGCTTGTAGGTGTGAGTGCGCTCGGCTGCAATGTGGAGCGGCAGCCGGGATTACGCTCCGTCTCGCCTGTTTCTGCATTCCATCACATTACTGTGTGTTAGGGTGCAACCTACTTTACACGTTTGAGAGCTGCAGCTTATTTCAGGCTGTGGGGGTGCCTCCATTTCTCTATCAGAGGAAATATATTCAACACTTGTGTCTGGCTTTAGGGTGGCAGTTTCTCGTCAGATAGCCGAGAGTCCTGAGAGCCCTCAGTTCTGATCGAGCGCGGCCGGACTAGACCTGATGCTGATCCTTCCCTCAGTTAGCCCTCGTCCCCTTCGGCAAGCCGCTGCCCAGATACGCCCCCTGCCACCTCTGTCCAGGGGGGGCAGCGTTGTGTTTTAAAGCCGACGGGAGTGGGAGGCTGGACTGCCTCATCGTTTTGGGGAGACACGGGTCGGTTCGTGACGATGCAACGGAAAGGGGTGCGATGTGAGCCGCGTCGTCACGGCGAAGCTGAGAAAAGCCTCCCACTGCACCTGAGCGGGCAGCTGTCTCTACGAGACAGGCGGCTCGCTACCTGCTAGAGATCAAGGGGCATCTTCACAAAGTCTGCAACTTCTTCTTGCAGTTTGCCTCTATGATTTAAGGCTCAACTTGAAACTTGACTTGGATGAACACAGGAGTGCTAAATCACGTCCTTGGTGGGGCTGTTGCTCTTCCTGTTGTTTTGTTACACCCCTCTGAGGTTAGCTGACACTTTTAGCAGCCTTTCTTCTCTCACCTCGCCTCACATGCATCACTTTCTTTTTTGCTCAGGTCTTCCTTTCCTCCTCTGTGCGCGTCATTGCAGTTCACAGTTATACCGTTCGGCTTATCTTAGGCATCTGGCCTACCGGCCACCATAGACCAAAGTGTAAAGTTCACGGTGGGCACACAGGAGACAAGCGCAAGGGATTGTGTGATTTTGATGTTCAGTGACTGTTTGCCGTGCCCTTTACTTAAGGGCATCTTAAACAAAGATGTGTGTCTTTTCCATCTGAAATTACCCATGTTTGTTCAATACTACACAATCCTGCAAGAACTTTAAACTTTTTGATTTTGAAAAAATATATATTACTATGCACTTAAGTGTACTTATTCCTCATCTGAACTAAAATATGAATGGAAGAAGTCAGATCTTGTACAGATGGTGAGCTGCTTGGCTCTGGGGTTAAATGCATAATTCCTCAGGGCTGCAGGAACTGACAAGCAGTGCACTTGCATCTGTATACTGCATGTTTGGGGTTTGTTTATCCGTCACTGTTTCTGTGTCTGTTTACATGACTTGATTGTGGCATCTTTATTCTGCCATGGTGGACAAATTTGTGTGAAAACAGAACATACAGAAGACCGAATGAATGCTGTGCTTACAGCACTAAGAATGCTGTGTTCAAAGATATCGAGTGACAGAAGCTCAAACTTCCTGACATGACCACCCAACCCTAGTTCTTGGTTAATTATAATATGGATGATTCTGGTTGTCTTGTTTGCTCTTCATCATGCCTCACAACAACCATCAGCTGTGACGTTATTTGTGAACAAAGCATGTTTCGTGCATTATTGCCAAAACAATAAGAGGAAAATCTATGCTTTACTTGTGGGGGTGAGGGTATGACAGATAACTCGTCTGGTGCAAGACTGCGATTACGTTCTGGGACATGGATTGCAGACAGTAGTATTCCTGTCGGAGATTTGGAGTGTGGCGACACCAGGCAGCACAGACACTGAGAGCAGTGGAAGTTTCTAGGGTAACATGTCGACAGTCACATCCCAGTGGTAGCTGTGTCTGGCACAAAATTGAACTTACTGGTCCGCCAAGCAATGGCCATCATTCTGATTTTACTTACATCAGGGCCAGAAACGTCGACTATTACCATATATTTTACAAATTATGTAGTAGATCTGAAATTCTCTGAAAATGCTCAGGGTAATCCAGCAGTTTAAAGATATGGTGTGAACAGGCATGAATGCTTAACCAGACCTGATTTTAAAACGCTTTTAAAAGCAGATAGTGGATATATAAGACATTTATTGCCATACAAGATTTGAAAAACTCAGGAAGTAATTGAGGGGAAAAAAACATCCCACAAGACTGTTATGAATATATGAAGTATGTCATTTCTATATAGATATATAATCAGATTAAAAATTCTGCACAATAGACTTCACAAAATTGCTCTGCTTTCTCTGGAGAAGCCAATGCTTTATGAAGATCAGTGTTATTAAAACAGCTCCCTGATCCCATTGCTTTTTATTGAACTAAACAATTTTCATTTAAATAGGATGCTAGACAAATGAAGTGATTTTAGCAGTTTACCTTTTTCAACAAATGTACTAATTTTCATTCCATTAGATTCCTTAAAGCTTGAGTTTTTAATATTATGGATGAACTCTGAGGGTGTTAATTAAAAATCGGTGGGGCTGGTTTTAATGATAGGTAGCAATTCTAGAGATTTTTCCAGGGCAGGGCTGTTTTGGAAATGGTAGAGGTGTGACCAAGCGCTCGACACGGAATTCTACAGGTCAGAAGCTTGTGACGCCAAAGAAACAAAGAGCATGTGATTGCGGGGGGGTCTTCCGACGCCGCTGTCGGGTCGGTCTGTCCACTACAGGCAGGAAAAGCAAGATATTTACGGCTCCTATGACCTGGTTTGTCGACCAGGAGCGACGAGTAAACCTGGGTTCATTCACGGCGCCGACGCAGGGCAGGGCTGCCAACCGAAGCGGCCATTTCCCTCGTGTACTGTAGCGGTGTGCCCGTCATATCTCACGGATGTCAGAAATCCTGAAGCTCTGGTGCATCTTAATGGAGAGTCCAGCCTAGGATGCCCTAGGATTTACCAAATGATGAAAACATGGCGGATCTATGTATGGGCTTTTACGATACGGAGTTTACACAGCACACCAATTCAGGTCAACACAGGGCAACAGCGAGCACCTTATGTGGTGGATTTAGCTGAAAATGTACGCTTGACTCCACACCTAATAAACATGTAAATGTTGTTCAGACTAGGGTGTGAATTTATTGGTGGGTTTGTGTGCACCCTTCTCTTAGGGCACATGCAATTTACATGGGAAGCATGTCACAGGCAAAGATAGCATGTGCACATAAAACTGAGCCAAAACACTCGCCTCCAGCCACTCAATTAAAAATCAGCCATGTTTTACATTAATTTAATTTTTATATTGCGCAAAACTGCCAAGACAAAGGCGTTCTCTCGCCCTCTGGTGTCACCAGGCTGGGGAACATTCATCAGCAAGTCTTATATTGTGACAAACAGACCACAGAGGATAGTTTGTGAAAGTCACATGTCCATAACAGACGGCCATCAAAATTATGAGAGCAGGTTGATCTTTAGTGGTCATTGATTTGTTCCCAAGGTGGATTCTGTCTGCTCAAACTATACAGACCTGGTAAGACTTGGGAGAGGAATCCGGACAAAGACACAAGGAAAGATTAACAACATTATTAATTAACAAAATATTAACAAATAACACACAGAATTGCAAATATGAAAAACTATCATATGTATGAGACACAAAAGTATATGGTGCATTGCACTGAATTTCATTCTTCATATTAGTTGTGACTTCTTTGTTGATATTTACTGTATGTCAAAATGTATCAATTTATCAAGTGTCATCAGGCAATTAATTGATAAAGTTTTCCTTGTGAGATTCAACATTATTGTTGAAATTTATTTATTTATAATATGGTTGTAATTCCTTATAAAGATTACCTGGTCAGAATCTAGAGACTTTTGGGAGAAGAGAAGGTTCTCCAAATTGATTTTGGTCTACAAATATTTATTTTGGTCTCTTGCTCCATTCCTAAAAAATAAAGATCTTTGATTCAGAGAACAGCTCTGAATGCTTAAAGAACAGTACCATGGGGTCAGATATCTTTCATGGACATGTGTAAATATGTGCTGTTTTTGACTAGAACAATTCTGGAGGGAAAATTACTATTATTTAAATTACTTCAATAAACATCTGCTATATATATATGGATAAATTGAATTTGTAAACAGCTTTGGATTTAAAAAATATCATTGAATCAAATAAATAAAATAAGTAATGAACTGTGCAGAAGGAGCCGAATGCCAGCAGTGGCAAGTTGCTGATCTTTATTGATTCTGCAAATGCAATTTTGGCCTAAATGTATAGCCAGTCCCACCACTGGCAGAGTGACACATTAACAGTGGCAGGAATGGGAGAGAAACTCAGGAATCCTACTGGGGTGCATTAAGTAGCTATGGAACAGTTAAAGAGCACGCTATGACATTTTTGTCAACACACTGCATCAACTCAATGAAAACTGGGCTATGGAAAACTATGCACAGCTAGAGGCAGTCACTTCGGGGGCAAACCTTCACCCTCTCTCAGATTATATAAATAGCTAAGCTAGTAGAGTCAGAGAATTATAGCCAGCTAGCTGGTTAACCGAACACGCTGCTTCGGTGTCTAATAATTGATGGACGTGTTTATTTAATATTTAGTGTAGTGACTGTTTGTGGCCTACAGGGGGGCCCCAAGAGCTTGGGGGCCCGCCACAAAAAAGCACACTATGTGGCTCAGGAGTAAGTACCTTGACTTTCCCAGGGCCAGTTTACATAATGCATGATTAGCAGAAGGTGTGGAAAACAGGTACTTGGTTTGGTCTCCTAAACTGATCAGGACAGATGGCAGCACTGCAAAGACAACAGTTGTGCATATCTTGAATGGTAATATTATTTACGGGCTTAAGAGGAGTTATTCAAATCAATTGCATTGCAGTGGTACACATTGAATAATGCATTGCCAGGTTCGAACCTTGTCAGAGATATAATTACTCTGGATGTAATATGTCGTTGTGTCAGTACATGTTGTATGCATGTATCCACGGTCATGTTTTATGACATTTCACAGACGTGAAAATTCAGAGGTCCAGCATCCAATTTATACAGCATCTGTAACCCAATATTTAAGAGCAGATGGATGGTGAACGTTCAGGTGGCAACAAGTGTTTAACAATTCGGTAACGATGCAGAACTTCGGGAAGATGCTGACTGAACGGGAACAGTTTAGTACTTATTACTGGTCAAGTTAAAAATATAATTACTCTATTCATGTCCCAAAATGCAGCGCTCACGGCTGAAATCAACACACTGAGTTTTCAGCTCGTTCCTCATCCCAGCCTCCCATTCTGTCCTCGTTTGAGAATATTTATCTCTGTGATATATTGTTTACACATTGCATTTAAAAGTAAGTTGCATAAATGACAAGCTACTGGCCGTCAAGAATTTTCGAGTAGCTAGAATATGACGATCAAGGAGTGATCTCATCAGTGTGCTAAAGAGAACTTCTTACATTTTGGCAGATAAAGTAAAATATTATGGATATTATTATGGAGATCCTAAGTTTTGGGTATTTGATTATAAAATGCTATGAACGATAAGTTTACCAGGAAACAGCAAGGTGACGTCCTGTTTCCTCACACCGACGGGGTTATGGGTTTTTATCCAGGACCCGTGTTTGTGTGGTCCAGATATACCTTACCTTGTGAGGACCAAATGTCCCCACAATGTGATGAATGCCATTTTTTTACCTTATGAGGGACCAGTTTCCTAAATTTTCTAAAAATCAATGACTGCAATCAAAAAACTAAAACTCGAAACGGTCGCATACTTTGTTTGGTTACTTATGGTTGCGGTTAAGGCTGGGTAAGGGTTAAGAGTGTCATAGTTAGCATTAGCATTTATCCCATATGAATGAATGAATGGTCGCTACAAAGATATGATTACAAGTCTGTGTGTGTGTATGTGTGTGTGTGTGTGCGCGCTTGTGTGGTCATGTATATATTACATTGTGGGGACCAAATTTTAGCCAAAAACTAACCACTACATTGTATATTCCAGTCACAGTCAAGCCACTCAACTGAGAATTCAACACACTAGGGTTAAAATAGAAATAAATGGTCCCCAGAAAGATAAGAATACAAACAATGTGTGTGTGTGTGTGTGTGTGTGTGTGTGTGTGTGTGTGTGGTTCGCTCCAGTTAACTCCCACAGTCTGAAGACCAGTCAAGCTAATTGGCATCTCTAAATTGCCTATAGTGTGTGTGTGTACTATGAAGTAACACTTCGTCCAGCAATTTTTCTTGTCACGTTTTCTATGGTGCCTGGTAAAGGCTCCCACCCAGTGGAGATCCTGTACTGCAGGACAAGTCTAATAGAGAATTGTAATTTAATGATCATGGTATATAAGAATGGCAAATTTGGAAATCTCTTATATATTATTTAATGTTGGTAAACCATTTGGCAAATTGTTTTTTGAATTATTCTTTAATAATGATAAGAAAATGTTTAAAGTAATACATATAAAAATAATAGTGAGTTTATACACCTTCACTTTTATTGTCATGTTGCACTATGTTGAACAGAATATGAGAAAACAATGTGAAAATGAGCCTTTTATGCAGAACGCCAGGTCGAAACTGCTTGTCTGTTCACAGTGCTCACCGAATGCCTCAGTGAACGTCACCCCATGTGTGACAGGCTACGACTAAGGTTATGACTAATGCTACACATTTATAGGCAGGTGTGTGTGGGAGTTTACATGCAACTTGTATGTTAGTGCAAAAAATAAATGACTATCTCACCTGTTGAACAGCTCAGTATATTAGAAAAAATGAGGCAGTTACCCAAAAAGCCTTTGCTGTGCTAACAAACACTGACTCTGAAAAATGCATCAGCTCACATTCAAACCACATTCAGCCTGTAAGTGCTTTCAATAAATAGTCATGTGTCTTCCATGAACATCTTGCAAGGTCTTCATCAAGCACGCATTCACAGTAATAATAAAGATTATTACCAAACTATGCATGTTTTTTCTTAGTTTTAATTGTCTAGTTATGAATTAGGGATCATTCTGTTTTGTGGAAAATTATAGGCTGGTATTTTATCAGTAATAATATTTTGTTTTGTCTGTTGTTTTATGTTTAATATTTTATTTTGTCTACTTTTTATGTTCGAAACAATTTTTGAATGCCATGTTTTAAATTTTTTTGAAGAATTGGATAAATACGATGGAACTCAGCTTCTTAAAACGATCGCACTTAACATGCTGCTGTCAATGTTCAAACTATAGCGTTTTTTGGTGAACGAAGTATCTACTGTACAGCAGCTATGTGCTGAGACGGACTTTAATGTCATTAAAATGGACGGACACCCTTTGTGGGTCGCTGTGGATCTGATGGACAGGGATGTCCTAGCAGGTGCCGAAACGGCCTAAGAACTGGGGCATCCACGTGAATTACACACCCCAGAATTACTGCCACTGGCACCAGTCTGTTAGCCCCAGTACCCCCGCATTTATTATTGAGACTCTGGGTTTATGTGGAGGTGAAAAAACAAAAGAAAAAGTTTGTGTCCCCGCTGTGGTACTGACCTGATTTTACATTGCCGCCCAGCATTTTCTGTTGTGCTGTGGTTCAGATGAGCTCTGGACAGAACACTGAGCTGGGGTGATTTATACCTCGAGTGTGGATGTAATGGCTGCTCTGCCTCTTCGTGTGCATTAAGGCAATGAGTCGGGCCACAGGCCGGTATGTCAGAGGGAGGCAACGCTAGGATATTTTAAGGTGGGGGCCATAGGGGCTGGCCATAATTCATATAGTGCGGCCAACCTTATCATAACCAATGATATGTTTTGAATTGGTGAGTGACATGGGAATGGGCCACCCAGCTTTCAGCTGGGGCCAGTGCCCTGTGGCCCCACCCCTTTATACACCTCTGAAGTTACCTGCCAATCACGCCTAATACCCCATCAGGTCATGTTATGTCAACCTGACCCGTTTCGCTGAATATGTTTATGAGTGGCACGCATTTTCCTGTTGGAAATGAACCAGGTGGACGACAAACAGTGAACTCATTGATCTCTGTGCCACTTTGAATTCCAAGTTCAATGTTTTTTGCCATGCTGAATGCCATTATAGAACATCTTGGCATCAAGATAAGCTCATTTAAACACATTAAAAAATATTAATGAAATGCGCTTTCTTCCTTTGAGTACTTCAGCTCTTTAAGTGCTCTGAAGTGGCCATAACAGACAGAATGAAAACAACTGTTAGTCTCACTGGTGCGTAGTTTGAGGCCGTTTAGCTACGTAGCACATGACTCATTTGCCGGAATCAGACGAGACACGACAGAACAATCATATACGTGTCCATATGCTGCATATACTATTGCCCCATTATAGTACAAGCCCAGTATTCAAAAAGTGCCTCCTTGTACAATGGTCTGCATTCTGCAGGCTGTATTAAACCTACTAAACTGATCAAGGGAGACAGATGGAGGTTTAGGAAGGCAAGTACAGTAAAGCTAACATGTTCCCCTGTGTCAATTCAGCGTCATCAGCTGGAAATAATTCTTATATTATTTATATTGTATTGCTGCAGTTTTATGTGGCACTGCCTCCGTGTTTAATTTATATATGCCTAATAATGAAATATATCCAGGTGATCAAGTCATTTGAAACGAACGTTACATTTTTGTCTTAATATATAAGCAGCATATTCATTTAAGCCAAAAATATTTCATGTGACTGTAGATAGATATTGTACCCACGAGCAATCAGCTTAGCAAATAGTTTTAATGCAATTGTTCTATTCCAAAGTATGACAATTCAATAAAAACCAGCCTTTATTCTCATGTAGCAGTGGTATAATGTCCTATATCTCGTTTTGCAGTGTTGCTATGGCAATATTAAGAAGGAAAGAAAGAGTATAGTGGTAAAAGAAGCTAATTTACCACCTCACAGGTCATGAAAAAGTTCTACTAATAAAGTAAGGTTTACTGTAAGTAATAATCTTAACATCTGCCTAAAATCAGCATTATAAGTGTTGACGTTATCTCCTACCTGCTAATCTGCAGTATTCTTTTTTTATTTCTTACTTATGCGCTGTTTTAATGTCAGGAGTAACTATGGGAAGCTTTATGAATATTAGCCCAAGCGGATCTGGCAGGTAGATGACCGTCCGTAGTTTTGCAAGTGGTCAGGAATGACATGCTGGTTATCTTGAAGACAGGTGTTGACACGCATGCTGAGTCTGATCCGCGGTCCATTCACATGCCCCTGTGTCATCGTCACTGCTGTCAGATGCGTGACGTTCTCCCCTCGTGAGGAGAACTTTTCTCCTTCTTTGTTTTTTTGTGTTCTTTTTGGTTTCACAACGCCTTCATAATCGCACAGTTTTTTTTTTTCTCCATAATGGCTCAGGGTGAGATTTTGGAGCAATGAGGCACCAAAATTTGACACCCCTCGGCGCTGAGTGTTGCTTCACTTTAGCCTGATTGGTCTGTTCCTCCTCTTGGCTCCGGCTGTGCAGCCAATGAGGAGGTGGAAAGGGGGTGGGTGTGATATATATCAGAGCCTCAAAAGCGTCGCCCACCGGGACCGGAGCTCTATCGATGCTGTGTCACTCACTGGCTTCACATGCGAACGAGGCGGCCTGAGGACAGGTTACTCTTAATCTTCATTAAAATCACCAAGTGAGTGTCCATGAAGCTCAGCAGTGTCCATGAGAAGATGTGGCATTTTAGTCCCAACCTGACTGCTACTCTGGGTATTGCAGTCGCAGTCAAACCGCTCAACCGAGGGCTCCCAGCTTATCCTGTTTCAGCCCAGTGAGTCAACCAGGAGGCAGTGTGACGTTTACAGGCACGAAGACACACAGTGACGCTGAAACAGCAGACATGTGGCTGTCCTCCAAACTCCAAGCTCATTTCTGCGAGGGTCAGAAGGATTAGTGCTTCACAAAGTGTGTCCAGAGAAAACTTTAAACTATAAAATAGGCGCTAAACCTTGCTATGTTTCATCTGAATTAAAATTATTGTGTTTGGACGGCATCTCTGTGGAGCGGCAGTGAAATGGGAGGCCTTCCTGCTGTTTGGAGACAGACAGGTGAAACGGAAAAGGGCATTAAAGTGAGAGCCAAAGTTTCTTTGCGACTTTAACTTTTTTTTCCCCATCTTCAAAGAGTCACTGATTAATAATTAATTGCCACTGACATTGCCATGAGCCGCTGCCTTCATTAGGGCCCGACATGTTTTAATCACTCGATACGGTTTTCCTGCCCTGTAAAGCTGCCCTTGTTTTAACGGGGCCTCTGGCACTATCTGCCTAACATCAGGAGATTTGCTTCTAGTTGCGCTGTTATCACCGTGCCGTTAGCGAGACTAAACTGCTCCTGCCTCTGCTGCATGTCCCTTCATTTCACTTTATTATGAAAGAAATACATATATTTGATTATCTGGTCATTCATCGGATCCCGGTTCAAACGGCTGCATTTTTAAAATGATGCATTTGGAGTGTCACACAGAAGCTGAGGAGTAATGAGGCTCCACCACACCCCAGGCTCCCACGCCAAGCCTTAAATCGCACACATGCTGGAACACGGGGCAGCGTGGGTTCCACGGAGAGAGCGCCACAAACACGCCACGCTTTTAACCTTGGGTTTACGCATGCAGATGAGCTCCCGGAAAATGGATGCAATTATAATCAGCCGCCATGCTGCTCGCTGCTGATGAGGCTTCGAAGCTGTGATTTTAGAGCCATGAATCCCCGACGAAGTGTAATGACTGATTAAAATAGCCGTGGGAGGGATCCGGAATCGCTTCAGCCATTAAATTTCTTATACATACAAAACTGAGATAAGAACCTCCTCTCACCGCTTGCAAGAGTTCTTGTTTTCCATAAATATTTGACAGTGTGGCTTTATCGGATGGAAAAACACTTAAACAGCTCAAGTAACTGAAAGCAGTGGACAGAGGAACACAGGGACAGAATAGTCAAAATTGGGATCTGTTCAGTTTTATTTTTAATCTGTGACTGGGGGCACTGTTACTGTATGAGGGCACCTGGTATTTTTCTCATCAGTGTGCTCACTATGCATTAGTGTGTAGGAAGAAAGATTGAACTTTTTCCTAATGTAATAAAGCCTTTATCAAGTATTGCATAAGTCAGCTGATTAAGTGGCAAAGCGGCTTGATGGCATTGCATCAGGGCTGTTTGATGTCACACTCCATTGTCGTTTCAATGAAATCTATGCTTTGTGACAATGGCCCTTGTTGGAAGTGTTATATAAATTTAAATATAATGATTTCCACGAGCGAGTGTTCAGCTTACAGTATTTGCTGTATTTCTTTGCTTTTGAAATACATTTTGTTGTATGTTTAATTTCAGAAGTAGTTATATCACAATGCAATTACCGGTCATCACTGGCCATCTTTGGGATTGTTACCTAGGAGACAATGCTTCTTTAAAAATTATGGCTATAATTACAAAAAACAAAGCAACCACGAGAACTGCTACAGTAGTACTTGTCCCACCATGCAGTCCAAATGGCACACAGATGTATCACTTGATGCCACACAGGGACTTCTCATATATGACGCATTTACTAACAAAAAATGCCATTGTGGAACAATAAAACATTCCATAGCTTTACATTTTTTTCTTTTTGTTTGCTATATATTCAGATATAGAAGCAAGGCAGTTTATTAAGGAAAAAAATGGCAAAAGAAACAAAGTAGTAGCTGGATTTGTGTGGGGAGAAAGCATATTATCTATCTATCTATCTATCTATCTATCTATCTATCTAGCTATCTATCTATCTGTTTGTCTGTCTATCTATCAATCTTTTTGAGTGATCATTTGACAATGCTAGTTCTGAAGTGGTGAGTTAACACATTCCATGGGATGTGAGTGGGTGGAGAGACAATAGTGAATGACAATTTCCCGAACGTCCTCTCAGGTGTCCCCGAACGGCACAGAAGGAAAACTCCGAATCGTGCGTCAGCACAATGTGGACCTCGCCTACACGAGCTAATCCCTCGTACCAGTAGGCGAGCCAGCGAGAAGCTCAGCACACACTCCTCACACTCCATTCCGCGCGACTTCACGGCACCCTTGTCATATTCGGATTCTCCATTCCGTCTCGCCCGCCAGTCGAGCGGTCAGGGCAAGGAGCGCTTAACTGAGGAGAGATGGACCGGTCACATTGTTTGGAGGGGGGCGTGGACGGGCCAGATGAAGGGGAATGTTTAATCGATGGTGTGAAAACAGGGGAGATCTCATGGGTGGATCAGCGGGTCGGGGGCTTCGG
>JAODKE010000041.1:8216393-8237519 GCA_026779605.1 Mormyrus hasselquistii
GGGGGGGGGGGCTTTGAATTCACTCTGAAACAATTAGCTTCTCTCTAGTGGGTGCCTCTTCTACTGAGGGAATACTATCCTAATGATAATACTTTTCAAATTCAGGGCTGCCGTTGTTGTTCACAACAGCTTTGGATAATGGCAGAGACCGAGCAAGCCTAGGTCTCTGGTAACCAGCAGACGGTCACCTTACACTCGAATGAACAGGTGCCCTGCATTTACATACATGAACCCCCACATCGGTGTTCGCTTAAGCCCCTGCCGTTTTGTGACTTTGGGCACACTCATTTAATTCATTAAAAAAAATAATAAATCTGACAATCAATTTAGACTTTTGAATTTTTTTTTCTCCGTCGACCTTCTTGGGTGGATAAACATGTCTGGAGAACTTCATTAGCATGTCTAACTTTTGTACTTCAGTCTACTAATAATATAAATTGAATATTTATATATTAGAAACTTGTATTAGAAACTGCTTGCTGACGGAACAGCCAGTGAATATACATGCTCATATTTTACTCATATTTATACATTTAGAGTATGGTATCTTCATTAACAGAGCCTTACCACTAAGGTTTATTTAATTTAGTATTTAAAAAAGATTTATTTAATTTACCTGGTACTGTGGCTAAGGTAACTGCATCTCTGACTTCCTCGTAGTGTGTATGTGTACGCTCTGATGGACTAACATCCCATCCAAGGTGCACCCCAGTCGGGATAATGGATGGATTTTTCAGTGAGACTTTAACCTCAGCAAACAATAATAAGTTGATTCATGGAACGGTCATTGCATTAGTCAAACACTAACCCTAAGAATGTTTTTTCACATTTGTTGAGATCTACATCCCCCTCATGAATATAGTGTCAGGTTTTTCCTGTCTTGAGTCAGGTCATCAGATTGAGCGTAATGTTAGACCTTAATATAGCTGGCAAGGTGAAAAGAATTCATGTCAAATGAGCTGGTTTTCCAGGGTGTGGGTTTGGGAGAGAGAGGGTGTGTGTGTGTCTGTGTGTGGGAAGGACACTGATTGCATGCCGCTCACTTCCCCAGGTGGATGGAGGTGGATGCAGAAGAGCGGGGTCACCGCACACGCTCCAAAGGTGTCCGAGGTACGCATGCCTCCCTGTCCCAGCTCTGCCCTCCCATTGTCACCTGTTCCCATCCCTCTGTGTTCCGGCCGGCCTCTCCCAGGTACTGCCTGTACCGTCCCGTATATCACAGGACTCACCGTACACATTCTGCTGCAAAACACCCCGGCAACCGAAGACCAGCAGTGTCAAAAGACGCTGGGGGAATTTTATCATACTTATTTTTTAAAGGGGGAGTGGGACGGTCTGTAGGGACATAGGTTTTTGAATATTCCTGTGCTTCCCTAGTTAAATCTGCAGACTCAAAACGTGGTCCTGATGATTTTTCTTTCCTCTTCCTCAGTGCGAACAGAGCCAGCAGCGCAGGAATTTTTCAGGTAGGGCTTATCCGCGGTGGGGGAAGGGGACTGAGGGGGCAGTTTCATGTACCCCTCCCTTGTCTCCCTGCAGAGTAGAGCTGGTATCACCTTGCCAGTCGACTTCAACCCCCCCCCCCCCCACCTTGTTCTCATCTCCCATCACTCCTGCCTCTCCTCTGTTTCCTCATTCTGCTGTTCCAGTGCTGTCCAGCCCAGCCTGACATCCTGTTATGCTGTGATTATATACTTTTACTCAAGTTGGCCATAACTACATCGTGTCAGGTTTGAGAGACTCGAATTTCACCACAAAATGAGTGTCCTAAGCCTAAATCCTTTAGCTAGTGACAGGACTCCCTGGGATATCTCTTATTCCCGTACGAGTCTGAGATAATTGTCCTTACACCTCTCAGGCATGTGACAGCGCAATCCACTGCAGGAAGGAATGTGTTTTATAATGCAAGATCAATGATAAAGGATCAGAAATCAGTTTGTAAGTCAGTTTCCCCTTTTGCTACATTTTTACAGCACCTGAATGAATAGGATAGATGTAAGACGACGACGGAATGTAATAAAACCTAATGGTGAGATGAATGGAAATGGGAAATGACGGAAGAGATTATTGATGCTCTGTTGTAATATTAAGCATTTTTACCGAGGGCACACGTATCATTTGATACCTGACGTCAAAATATGGAAGCAATTTTGCCCATAAAATCTAGTACAAATTTCTGTTAGTATGCCTTATACACTGATTTATAGAATGCTCAATATGATGCCTTATGGAACTTTGTGTACACTGCATTTAGTTTATATTTATGTTGTGTTATATTTGGTTATTCAGAATGAGCATCATTTGGATGTGCTGTCTTTCCTGTAACACGTAATGTTAGTATCTGCCATGATCTCAAGCTCCTGCTTTGTGGGGACTCTTATTCATTTCTATGGGAAAATCTCTAATCCCAACATGACGACCTTAACCCCTACACAGCCCTAACCTTAATCATAAATAATCAAACCAAATGTGAGACTTTTGGCATTTTTTGTTTTTTGATTTCATTCAGAGATCTTTGTGGGGACCTGAAAAAGGGTCCCCACAATGTCAAGATAATAGGTTTTTATAACATAGGTGGGGTGTAATATAAACCTATAACGATGTAATATAAACTTAATACACACACAGAGATACACACACACAGTCACAAACATACAGTGGCTTATTCTTTGAGAGGTGCTAATTAATTTATTTGATTATTTTTGATAATTCACCAAAAGGTGGGAAGTCTTTAAATGAGTAGTCATTTGAAACGGTCAATGATTACATTAGATTAGCTAATACTCACAGTTCAGACTTGGATCAGTGAACTTTGTTACAATACTTTTATGTAAACACCAATCCAGAAATAACCATACAGTGTAAGCATTATGGATGGATGGTACCTCAAGAAGAGGAAAATCTGCTTACATGGTCATCAGACCAGTGTAGCATAACATGCAGATGTGCACAGGGAGCTATATCATGAGATTCATCTCTGTATCATGAGCCTCATGTGTCCCTATCTAGCCTGCTATTACCTCTGTATCATGAGCCTCATGTGTCCCTATCTAGCCTGCTATTACCTTTGTATCATTAGACTCATGTGTACCTATCCTGCCTGTTGTCCCTTCTGTTTCATGAATCTCGTGTGTCCCTATGCTAACTGCGGTCCTCTTTCTGTCATGATACTCATGTGTCTCTACCGTGACTGCTGTCCCTACTGTGTCATAAGACTCATTTGTCTCTATCCTGATTGCTGTCCCCTCTGTTTCATGAATCTCGTGTGTCCCTATGCTAACTGCGGTCCTCTCTCTGTCATGATACTCATGTGTCTCTACCGTGACTGCTGTCCCTACTGTGTCATAAGACTCATTTGTTCCTATCCTGACTGCTGCCCCGTCTGTGTCATGAGCCTCCCGTGTTCCTATCTTGACTGCTGTCCCCTTTGTATCATGAGCCTCTGGTCCCTATCCTGACTGTTGTGCTCTCTGTATCATGAGCCTCATGTCCCTATCCTGACTGCAGTTCCCTCTCTGTTTGCAGCTGCCCCACACCAGGCTGTGATGGCAGCGGACACGTCAGTGGCAAATACGCAAGGCACCGAAGGTAGAGACGCCGCCTCCTGTCTTTCTGCATGAGAACTGCACACCCATGACGAGAGTCGGGTCTTGGGCTTGTCACCTTTGTCAGCGGTGACGTGAGCTGTGGTCTCCCCCGCCTGGGTTCAAAGCGAGGTCATGCTGGCGTTTTCTCTTGCTTTAGGGAGTGTTTTACACCCCCCATGGATCACTGGGTTTAGTGTGTGTCCTCTGCTCCAGTTTAATGGCACATGACTTCACCCTCCTGATTTAAGAAAGGGTGGGCCTGAAAGATTAATTAGCACAATAAAAAACTTAAATAAAGTAGAAATATGCTTTTTCAAACTAATTTAGGTTAGCAAAATATATAGTATATAATATACACCCCAGAATCCTGCCCAAGATAAATGGCTGGTAGACGGATGAATGGATGGATGGAAAGATTCATATATTATAGAGCATAACTATATATTTTCTAATAATTCAAGGTATTTTTCCTCTGTTTTCCTAAAGCCACACGATTACAAATATTCAAAATCTTCTCTAAATGCATCTGGCGTGTGTCCCGTTTAATTAAAGGTGATGTAAACGTTGTGGAAGATTCCAACAGAGCCCTGCTTTTTCTTCGCAGTGTTCTTCTAATTGGAGGCACAAAAGTGCAGGACTTATTTTGCATGGAAAAACATGATTCCCATTGCTTATCCGAAACATAACGCACTCTACTTTCAATAAACTAAAAAAGTCAAAGGTTGAGAGGAAATTCAAGCATGCTGAAAGTAATGTGACAGTGTTTCTTAATTATTTAATTCAGTAAAATATTTCTTCTTCATAATGGTTTGCAGCTGGACAAACAGGGTGGATCATTTAGCTTTTAGTTTAATCTGTGCTGTGCTCTTCTGGTCCAGTCCTACACTCCTCTGGACCACATCTTCTTATTCAATGTCCTCCTCTACATGTGTTTGGAATTAGCAGATTTGGAAGAATGCCCAAAAATTCCCTGGTTTTCTCTTTTTTTTTCTGAGTTAATTTCTGTTCACACTCAGAATCATTTTTGATGGCTTTCCCCACTGTTAAGCAGAATATGTTGAACTAGTTGCTGTAAATGTGCTTTAATTGCCCACTTGGCATGACAGATTATGAGATGCAGGAGAATCAACCTGTTAGATGGGGCGGTGTTGGGAGGGGGCGCAGGTTAGTGCCCTGCCCTGCTGGGGGCGATGGCAGCCCGCCCCCCCACACCCCCCCAGTCACCCAGGCTGTCTGAGAGGCTGTCTCAGCACAGTCCAGGAGGTCTGTAGGCTTTCCGCCTGTCACCGGCACTTACCTGACGGTGACGGGCATCAACCGGCGCCTGAAAAGGATCTGCGGGGAGCGGCCAGAGCCGTGGGGGGATCCGCCGCGGGTGCCGCATCCCGGCCGCCTGACAGCCGCGCTCTCCATCCCGAGCCCTCCCACACCCTGACATATCGACCGGCGTCCCGGGGGGAGAACATAGAGCAGAACCCCAGGAATCCTGACGTGTCCCGCTGACGGACGTGCGTGTCCCGGTGACACAGCAGCACGGCCACACCGGCGTGGTGTGATAATTAAAAATAAACAGACACAGCATTCCTCCGGTCAGAGCAAGGAGCCCCCCCCCCCCCATCTGCGGGGTCTAATCTCTCCCCGCCACTGCTGCCGCTGCTGCTGCTTCCGCATTTGCATACTTATGAAAGGGGTCTCGAGCCTCTGAAGCCGGCAGTAAGAAGGCGTCGTCGTTAATATGTTAATTAGGCTCTGGCGGATTCCGCACGTGCTCGCCACTGACATCTCCTTCAGATATAAACGCGGAAAGACTGAACGTGAAGTGTGGCCCGTGATAGGATTCCCTAAGCCAGCCTCCCGCGGGAATTGCACATGTCACTGAGCACTTGAACTCCTTCTTACTCGTCCACTATGTATCATGTGATAAATATTGATGTATCAGCATGGCGGTTGGCATGTGTCACTGGAGTTTCCTTCAGCAGTCCAAAGATTTGTCATTATGCTGATTTGTCGCTAAATTTACAGACACTTCAAATCGACATATATTTTTTTTTCGAAAGCAGGGTCAAGAGTGCCAGGAGCAATGGGGAGGTTAAGGGTTTCACTCAGGGACCCAATAGCAAAATCACTTCTCTGACCCTGGGACTTGAACTGGAGATCTTCCGGTCAGAGGCACAGTGACCTGCACAGAGTGAATGTGCCCTGTGACAGACTGGCAAGCTATCCCAGAGTTTACCCCAGCCTTGTTCCCCATGCTGCCTAGGATGACCTCCAGATCATCCCCAAACCCTGACTGGGATAAGTAGCTGGAAGATAAATATTGAACAATGAAAATGACAAAGCTCCTCACGTGTTTGCGTGCGGATGGAATCTCCAGTTTCTTGAGACTCCTGTTGTAGTACCTGAAGGGTTTGGTGAATGTCTTTGCTATCAGTTTCTGCCGAGTTTCAATGAAAATATTCAACCGTCTGGATAGCCCGGGATTCCAGTTAAATGTGTTGTTAGAATTCTTCCCCAGTGCTTGTTCCAGAAATAATTGTGTCCTTTAGATGATTTATTCAGCACAGAGTATTTATGAAAATCTGCCCAATTTTTACGCCTGCCCTGGCAAGTCACCAGAGCGTTAAATCCAGCCTACCCTGGGCGTGTTTAATAATGACTCTTCGCTCTGTGGTATTTACCGCTTCGAAAAATGATTGAAAGACAGGTCTCCCAAGTCATGTGATTGGGCGACGCCCACTTGCAGACTGTTTTGTCACAGACTGTACCTGTGGAAGGCCTTCCCTTTAACTGGAGGAATGCAGTGATGATGAATTGCAGATATGGGCTGAGAGGCAGAATTGGGGGGCGAGATAATCCTGAGGGTGGGAAGCTGTTAGGAGGCTCTGCTGTGAGCACACCGGGACTGGAGGGGGGGGGGGGGTGGGTGCTGAGATATGGAGGAGATTAGATATGGCTCATCACCTGCACAGCCTCGATCTGCTGTCAGTTACATGACACCCTGATACACAGTGCCGTAAAACTCAGGCCCCGACCCTCATTTCCACGGCTTTCCCGGAATGCCAGGATCTCTGGCATGCCAAACACGGAGAGAAGCTGTGCTCTCAGGCCTGGCTGTTTCCGTTTCAGGGAATCGAGATGCAGACAGGGGGCTATCACACAGCGGTGTATCACAGCACCACACCATCAATGGTATGGCTGTTTATTACACAAGAACCTCTGTGAATTAATAATGAAAAACTGTGTGAATGATGAATTATTAAACTGGACAGAGTTAAACAACCAAAAGACAAACCAACAGGAGCACTACTAGCGTTAGTGTTAATATAAATAATACTGTGTATCCCACAATATGCTTAGTATCAAGGAATAACACTAAATCAAAATACTAATTACTAATTAAATTACTAACTAATAGTAAAGGAGACAAATTCAGTTAACTTATTTCAATGAAATATCTTGAAATTCAAAATTACAATTTCTGACACGCATCCTTCCTGATTTAAAATATAAGACTGCTTCTTGCCAAAGTGGTCTTTGAGTGTATTGACATGTTTGACGCGTGGTTACCTGTGTGTAGATCTGCCTTTCTGTGATCCGTCAGATCGTCATCACTAATGAACGGCACACCACCATCACATCAGACACATCAATTGTGTTTTTAGAGGTTTAGAAGCTGTGTCTTCTAAATTCAAAACCAGTTCACAGTCCAAACACATCACACACATATTCGAAATCGTGCCTTAAAAAATATAGGTCCGTCCTTTCCCGGTGCAAGTCCTTCGTCCGATAAATACAAAAGATTTAGCCTTAGGTCTGGCGGCAGTCGGCTTTTCGTAGCCACTATAGGAGCAGCAGGATAAGTACCTGGACAGCTGGGATAATTAGGTTTTAGTCCAGCTAGAGCCAGCCGTTACGAACTATGAATATATGAGTCCGAAACGCGGAGGCTCAGTGAGGGGTCATTTTTGGGACAGGATGCAGGTCCATCGCACGGATGTGCACATCCCCAAAGCTCCTTAAGGCTCAGTGCTGCAGTCGACATCTTTCAGTCAGGTGACGGCGCCCCCGCCAGGCAGGCCATAGCCGACGCCTAGCTAAGCGCCGCGTTATATAAACCGCGCTAAAAGCGGACGCGCACATATATATTTTTTTCCTGTGGCTGCTCGGTTTGAATCTGGTTGCCATGGCTACAGATGGAGGGGCTGCAGGGTTGGGTGGCGGTGGGGGTGTGAATAATTGCCTGTCTGCTCGGGATGCCGTCCTGGAGTTAGAGTCGAGTGCTTCCTCCCCTGATGAACGCCTCATTCGCATTCCGGCAGCAGTCCCAGGGCGTGATACCCGCGGCATGACGGATCGCTCAGAGCGGGCGCCAGCCGGGAACCCATCCAGGTACCATCACAGGGCATCATGCAGCACGGTGGCAAACTTTCTCGACACCTTTGGAAGGGCTTAAATAATTAAAATAATAAAAAAACACACTTCATGCAGCTCTTACTTAATAAGAGAAACTGGATTTCTGCACTTTAATCCAAACGCAACCAGTTCTCCCATTAGCCCATCCCTTCCCAGCTCCGATTCCCAGTATCTCCCAGGCATGTTCTGTCTCCAGCCTCTTTTTCAGCACCAGTGTATATTTAGACAAAGAGGGTCATGCATTGCAGTGTTTTGCACATCCGGTCCCTGCCCCGCTTCCCTGCAGCCCCACCTGAGCTAATCAGAGCCTTGATGATTCACTGATTATTTGAATCAGTTTTGCTAGTGCTGAGCTTGGGGGGGCGGGGTACAGGGCAGGCCTTTTGATCGGCAGGCCTGGGAAAAACACGCAGCGGATGAAGGATTAGCAAATAGCAAAGATATCACCGGAGCATTTCGGCCGTTTCCCTATGGTCTCGCACAAACAGCAGACACGCTGGAGCCTCCCCATGACCCTGTCCCACACAGGCAGGCCGCCGATGACGTGATGTAGAATCACTCCTCCTGTCAGCATCGCCAGTACGTCTCAGCAGCCACCCCCCACATGCAGACGGTCCTGGGGCCAACAGTGACACGGGACACCCTGTCATATTATTTATACAGGACATATTTACTTAGGGAGATACGGCAAAGGATGGAGGGTCTTCATTTTGTACCCTTGAGGGTGTAAGTGTTTAACAGGAAGAAACTGTGTTTGTGCAGCAGCCATACTCTTCCTAGACTCTGATTGAAGGTACAACAGCCCTACTCTTCCTTGACTATATTTGAAGGTACAGCAGCTGTTCTCTACCTTGACTCTGTTTGAAGGTACAACAGCCGTCCCTGTTCTAGACTATATTTGAAGGTACAGCAGCTGTACTCTTCCTTGACTCCGTTTGAAGGTACAACAGCCGTACTCTTCCTAGACTCTGTTTTTAGAGGTACAGCAGCTGTACTATTCCTAGACTCTGACTGAAGGCACAACAGCCATAGTCTTCCTAGACTGTATTTGCAGGTATGATGTTCTGGTCAGTACTGCCCACTGGTGGCCCATCATGTTGTTTTCTCCCTTTCCTCTCTTTCTGAGGCCATTGGCACTGACCCAGCATCACAGTGCAGGACTTGCGATTCAAAACCTCCCAGACGATGAACGGCCTACTTACATGCCCATGCATAAATACATACTAGCACTTCATTAGCCGCCTTTTTGTTGCCTAATTTTGTGGGAAGGTCTTCCTTATTAGGGTTATCCCCCTTAGGTAATCAGAGACACCTGGCAGAGCGGCCACCATCACGGCATTGTTCATTTTTTTGGGGTGGGGTTAGCTGCCTGGGTGTAGCATCACCACGCCTGGCTCAGGCGATGGCACGGACGGCTAATCCCGCTAGGATGCCATGAGGATATCACCATGGAGACCACATTCCACCGCGTGAGCTGGCGGATTCTGCTTCTATGGCAGCCCCCGTGCGAGTGGGGGAGGGGGGGCACGAGCTAAGCAATGTGTGCCTGTGAGTGTGAAATAGTCGGTTCTGGGTCCTGGATGAGGCCCAGTATGCTGCAAGCCTCCATGACAGCCCCCGCACCAGCACAGCAACAACAAGAGTGGTGCCCCAATGACAACTCCTTCAAGTAAATGATGGGGGAGGGGGTCAAATAAGGAGATAAACTGACAGGGCATGGACGACGCATGTCCTCCACTGACACCCTCCCTGGGAGCGTGAGAAGAGGCATGGACGGGGCCCAGGGACCGCCGGACCCCTATGACAGCTCCCGTGGGGCTGTGAGAAACGGTCCTGCTGCCGTCCTGTGGGTCCGGGCCAAGCCGGCAAAGGGACACGTGCCCTAACCCCCCCATTCCCGCCCCCAACACCACCACCCCTGCAGAGATGACAGGCACTATCTGCTCTTCCCCCTCTCAAAGTGCCTTTGGTATTATAAACCAATTTGGGGGGGGGGGGGACCACACAGGCTCATTATGGTCTGGGGTTAGAGGCAACTGGGAACTCTTTCAAGGAAGACGAAATTCCTTAATGAGGTTTAGGGCACTTGTCAACTTTACAGATTTGTATCCTTTTAATTGACCGCACACATTATCTCCATGTCATGAGTTTCATTGGTTTTTGTTTGTTTTTTTTTTTACTATTATTATTACTGGTCCAGAGTTACTTTAAAAATGAGAAAAGGTTTTAAGTGGAGCAGTTAGAAAAAATTCCAAAAACATCCAGCAAGATGGACCGGCTTCCCATTGGTTAATTATTCCAAATCAATTGGGACTGCGCAATTCCTATTGGATGGTTCCGTTAAGCGAAAACGACTCTCATAGAGACTGCGGCAAGACCCGCAGACAGCACTCCGAGAATATCCCGCGCAAACAGGGTGTCAGGCGAGCCTCCTCGTTTAAATGGAGCCTAATTACCTGTGGATTTTTAATTGGTGTGCCCTACCAGTAGAGAGCAAGGGAGTGCCGCTTCTCAGCAGACAAAGAGAGATCCTGCTCGTTAGTCGGTGGCGAAACGCCGGTAAAAATGCCGGAGACATTTACTGCAGACTTGCCTGCGTCAAACTCGACTGCAGGAACGATGTCAATGATATAACGTGTGAGAATAATTACGGTTTTATATGCGTATGAACAGAGCGGTAAAATCACGGCTTTCCTTTCTGTGCGAATAGCAGAGATGACGGGACGCCGGGTGCAGACGCGGAATAGATAAGTGGCACCAGGAAATGAAACGGGCAAACAGGCTGACTTTGAAATCGAAAGCGTTTGCCTTCCTATCAGGCTCTCTTCGCTGGGAATGCAGCTTATTAACGCGATTCCCGCGTAAAGCCCACGGCCGCGCGCTAACAAAGAGATCTTTGGGAGGCGTCCGTACAATGGAACTTTGATAACGCATAAACAGCAATGTAAAAAATAAGACACAAGAACACTGATATAGCCAATGAAGTGATAATATCCAACTAAACGATTTATTATAGAATATAAATGTATATTTGTGAATCTCATTTGATAGAAATTAAACGTGATTTAAAAAAAAAAAAAACCGTTAACCCAGCAATTTCAGTTACTCGGCTATGTTGTGGGGATCGATAATGCTTCTGCTCTACACCTTGTACATTATAGACAAGCTGCCCAAACCGTAACAAAATGTGTGTGTCTGCAGTGAACTGCGATTGGCACTTTTTTCACTGATCCAGTGATGGAAATGAATGTGAGGTTTTCCATGAGACTTTGCAGCCCCAGATCACCCTGCAACTCCCCCCCAAACACAGAGCCGAGATTAGGCTCCCCAAGCTCAGTAACACTGCTCAATAATTCAGGGACGCACGGGACTCTGTGGCCCTGTGAGTCCCCAGGGCCGCAGATAGATTGCAGCAGTGCTCTTTAACCTGACACCATGCGTGTGTCGCATTAGTGATGGCAAGGAGGCCTTGGTGCAGTCTGAGTCTTCAGGAAGGCGGTGCACCTGTATAAGGACCCTAACCAGGGTGCTAGAATAACACCCCTATCTTCCTGCAAACAGACTGTCCAGGTCTAGGGTGTCTCCTGCCTGAAGTCCTGTGCTTCCTGGCACAGGCTCCAGGCTTACTGTGCCCCTGTGTTGTACTTGCAGATAGGAGTGGACTAACATCTCTGGAGGCTCTAGGCTGACATTAGTGTGGGGGCCCTAAGTGAGGAATTCCAGCTTTTTTTTTTTTGAAGGAGGAAGGAGAGGGGATCCATTTGCTGATGAAAGCGAGGGTGCCATTGGTAAAACTTGCTGTTCAGGGTGGGGAGGGGAGTGCTTTCGGTAAAATTTGCCCATTGAGGGCAGGGAGATATCGCACCAGCAGATCGACTGGCCAAATTTAAGAATCTTAACCATTGCCCATTTTGCCGTGACCCTAGCCTAGGATTACCTATGCGTTACTCTTCCCCTGAGGCTAAGGTTTATCGTGAATTTTTGCATATGTTCATTTAATTGTGTTCCCTCTATGTCTGTCCACAATTTGTCTACCACTCTAGCGGGACAGTATCAAAGCCTTGGGAGGTATAATGTTAGTTTTGTATGTTTGCACTGTTTTCTTCAGTTAGGCTACTTTGTGCCTGTCTGCTTGGCAGTGAAACAACCGGTAGCCCACTACTAGACTAAAAGAAAAGAAAGCTGGGTAGCGTGAAGACTCAAAATAGGAATAGTCCATTACAGCTGGGATAGGGGGAACCTTTTCTCTCCTGAAAGCGCACTAAAATTCAAATAACAGACGTCTTGTTAAATGATCATAATATCTTCTGTCCATAAATGTTACTTCTGGAAATTCTATCTACATGGTAGCCCTAGTTACTGTATACAGTAGGCCACCCAGCTGGCTGCGTGCACTGTCAGAAAAATGGGTACAGCCCTGGTACAGTATTATACCCCAAAGTATAAAGAACATAAATGTATCCCCAATGGTCCATTTTTGTACCTTGAAAGTTACATTTACCTACAGCCAGGGTACACTTTTCAGACCCTTGAGGATACAGCCCCAATAACAAGTAATTGGTATTATTTTTCTGACAGTGTACCCTTGTCTTTTGGTAAGTTTTTATTGTAGGTTTTTTTCTACACATCAATTAATAGTAATACATCTTTGGGTTGTGATACTAGCTTTGCTGAAATCCAAAATAATTCTGAAACATTGAAACCATGAATCTGTGTTTCTGAAATATTTTCGATTTCAGCAAAGCTAGGGTCAAAATTCATAAAAAGATGCCAAACTTATAAGCCAATGATAAGTTCTGAATCAGTGAGTGACAGGGTGGGACACTCCAGATGCCAATTAGCTTCCACTTGGGCGCATTGCCCCTGCAGCCTCTCCCTTGTATATGCCCATGCATTGATAAGTAGGGATTTCTGTTGGTTGCTTGTACTAGGTAAATGATATGGTTTTAGGAACTTAAAGCTCTGTGTCTCTCTGTGTCTCTCTGTGTCTGCCTGGCTGTTTGCCTGTCTCACACCTACAGTGTCTATGGCTGCCCTCTGGCTAAGAAGAGGAAAACTCAGGACAGGCAGCCGCAAGAGCCCTCCCCTAAGAGAAGGCCTACACTGATGCACGCAGACAACTCCTCCTTGGACGAGTGCTACGAGACAGACGGCATGGAGGAGGTGGAAGAGAAGGAGCTGGATGAGGATGATGAGGAGGAGGATGAAGAGGAGGAGGAAGAAGACATGGAGGAAGAGGACTTTTCAGAGGACAATGATGAGCAAGAGGAAGAAGAGGTCTGTGAGGCAGAGAGGGAGGAAGAGCTAGAGGCAGATACACTGGAGGACGGAGCAGAGGAAGATGAGGAAGGTGAAGAAGAGGGAGAAGAAGAAGAGGTTGAGGAGGAGGAGGATTATGAAGAACACACAAGTGACGAGGGTAGGAATAACTTTGCATAGATGTTGGAAATGCTTTTAACTTGGTAATGAATCTTAAGATTCGATTTATTTACTTGTCATGGGATGCACCAGTGGTCTTAAAAAACATATGCAAACTTAAAATATGCAAATATTTGTGGATATTTTGAGAATTCATGTGAATATTGCAGTGGGCAGCACAGAAGCCTGTCCTATTAATTTTGGTATGATACTGTAGATATTTTTATTCAAACATCTTGACACTAGAATTTAAGCCTTTCAGATAACTTGTAATGAATGTTGTCCTGCACAAATAGCTTGTGCAAAGATTTTAGCTGTAATGTTAACAAAGAATCAGAGAAATATACACCACTTCCATGTCCAAAACTCCATACCTCTGTTCGACCATAACCAAGAGGACTGTTCGCACATGAACACTGTGATCAGTGTTTATTCTTGATGGAGGTTTAAGGGCAGACCTCCATAAATGTTTAGCTTCATCTTCATCCATCCATTCCCTCACTTCAATAGGAGCTTGTGAGTATTGCTGTTATAATGATATATCTGACTATTCTTTTCCTTAGACTTTGCCCTCAACATCCCTAAAGATCATGAGATAGATGCTTAATAATCGTATCTTGTTTGTGGAGTCACCAGAATTTTTATGGGACGTGAACTGCATGGAAAAAATAAGTAAAATAATGCTAAAATAATAATTTCCCCATTTGTATAGATACATAGTAATTCTTTAGCTTTTGCATATCTCGGCTTGTTCTCTTTTAAGACATACCTCAGCCCCTCACCACATGGTGCCTTCTGTCGGAATCTGTGCGCTTAATGCTCACTCTCCTTTCAACAGTGAGCGGTCAGATGAACAGTGGACAGAGCAAAGCAGCTCAGGCGGCCGAGAAAGATGGTGGCAGCAACAGCACCATTGCTGGCGCCACAGATGAGTACGAGAACTATGATGAGCTGGTGGCCAAATCCCTGCTGAACCTGGGCAAGATTGCCGAGGACGCGGCCTACCAGGCCATGACCGAGTCGGAGATGAACAGCAACTCATCGAACAGCGCTGGCGAGGACGATGATGAGGAAGAGGAGGAGAGGGAGCGGCTGGCGCGAGGTGGCCAGCTAAGCCTGGACGTCGAGAGTGATGTGGTGCGCGAGACGGTGGACTCCCTGAAACTGCTGGCCCAGGGTCATGGCGCCGTGCTGCCTGAACAGCTGGAGGCAGCAGCAGTAGAGGTGGGTGTCCGGGGTGGCCGGCTGGAGCAAAGTGAGGAGGAGGCCGTGTGCCTCAGCAGTCTGGAGTGTCTGCGTACCCAGTGCTTCGACCTCGCACGCAAACTGAGCGAGACGCAGCTGGCACAGACGCAGCTGCATGTCCCCATCCTGGAGCACCAACTGCCCTGCCTTGCCCAGGAGCGCCGCTACTCTGACATGGCCAACCTGATGAAGCTGGAGGAGCAGCTGAGCCCGGTGGGCAGGGGCACGCGGGAGCGTGGTGTGGGTCGGGGCACCGAGGAGGACACCGCCTCCGTGGCCTCGGACCGCTCCGAGGAGGCCTTCGACGTCACTAAGGGCAACCTGTCACTGCTGGAGAAGGCCATCGCTCTTGAATCGGAGCGGGCCAAGGTGATGAGGGACCGCGGCACTCCAGAGGGCGCCCACCTGCACCAGGAGCACAGCCCCCGCCGGAGTTGCGTGGCCGAGGAACGCAAGGCCCGCCTGCAGCAGGATGCAGCCAGGCGGCCGTATTACCTGAAAGGTAGGCAGGTCGTGACCCCACTTAATGGGAGGAGCTGAGTTTGCTACTCTAGTATCCATTCATAATAATGCTTGATGCTATGGACATGTAACCTTGAGGGTGTTGGTTTAGATCCCAGCTTATGGTCTGCTTTTGCACTAGCCCTGATTATTACAGCTCACAACTGTGGACAAACACGATGAAATGATCATAATAAATGAAATAGTACCAGTATATAACATTTAATACTGCTGAAAGTCAGGTATAGTGTTTTTGGCACAGTGTGCGTACTGTTATGGACATTGTGTTATGCACTGAGTGTTTAATGATATAGACTCAGTGTGCATAGTATTATACACAGTGCATTTAATGTTATAAACTCAGTTTATATAGTGTTGTACACTATATAGTGCGTTTATGTTATAGACTCAGTGTATAGTCTGTTATAAACTCATATATTATAGATACACACTAGATATGTTATAGACACCATAGAGAGAGACACCATCATTATACACACCATGTCAACAATAATATATGTGGTCTGTCTATAACAGCATTTTTACACTGTTCAGAACACTATATGCAATGAGTCTTTAACACACAGCGTTACAGTGTTTGACACGCACGGCATACACACACAGCGTATGTACAGTGTTAGGCACACAGTGTAAAATGTGTTTCACACACACAGAGCGTACAATTTTTCACACACACTAGGTCTGGGCGATATCATATCAATATTATATAACACATGTGCGATAATCACTAGGTCTTCAGATGATGGGCGAAGCATTTGGCCGGACGCCAGAATTTCGGTACTATGTGGACATTTATTTACACCTACAATTTGTTAAGCAGATTAACAGTATGCTTAAAATATTAATGATGCAGTTTATGACTCCCAAAAATTAGTGATGTGTAAATTCGGTATATATATATATAATATGTCAGACTTTAAACTGCAGAAGTAGTGCTGCACCACCAACATCACTTTACCTTGTTTATCCACGAGATCTCGTCTTTTAAAAGGTGGCTCCTGAGCTATTCCTTTCTTCACCACCACTTCAGTGGACTGAAGTATTTTTACAGATTGCTAAATTTTGGGTGTCACAAAACGCATCCCATTAATATTTTAGCCGTACGACTAATCTGCTTATTTATGACCAAATTGTGGGAATAAATAAATGTCCATATAGTGCACCAAATGTTTCACCCGTCATCTGAAGCCCCGGTGATTATTACATATGTGCGATATAATATCGAAATAATATTGCCGAACCCTCACACACGGCGTACAGTATTTCACACATACAGCACACAGTGTTTCATACACACAGCACACAGTGTTTAACATGCACACAGGGCACAGTGTTTCACACACAATACACAGTTTTAAACACACAGCGTACAGGGTTTCACACACTCACAGCGCACTATGCTTCACACACACAGCACACAGTGCTTCACACACAGCGTGCAGTGTTTAATACCCACACAGTGTGCAGTGCTACACACACACACAGCGTACAGTGTTTAACACATCCACAGCACACAGTATTTAACACGCACACACACACTGCTTACATACAGTTTGTTAGGTTCAGTGTTTCAGACACAAGACACAGAGTCCCTGTCATGGTATGACTGTAAAAGGAGTCACACGCTTCCCCCAGCACACACTTCCAATCGGGCATCCTCGCAGAGCGGTGACCCGGCTATGGCGTCGGCACGCGTCACCGGGGCCTCACCTCGGCAGGATGGAGGCGCTGCTCTCAGCGCGGGCAGCACCTCCTGTGGCAGCGGAAGCGGGCCGACTCGGCTGCAGCATGGCGGCAGGCTATATTTAACGCCGGCGGAGGGCTTTGGAACCGCGAGCCGCTGTCACTGGCATCGATCCGCATGGATTCTGGCCGTGCTGGAAGCCTTTGGGCTCCTGATTAATACAGCTCACTGTATGCCTGGGGAAGGACGCGGAGCTCCAATCGATGTCTAATAAACAAACCAAAAAAACGGAGCACACCACAAATATGTGACATTACACAGTGAAAGGCACTCCTCCCTGCCCTATGAATCATGGGGCCTTGAATGATGTCACTCCTTTTGCTAGCCAAAATTAAGATGCTGCTTCTTAGCTGCTAGGTGAGCTTGGAGGTCACCAGTTCTGTGTGTCAGGCGGGGGCGTGACCTACAAGCATAGCGACCAATCAGTAGAGGCTTTCCTGACTGGGCATAGTGATGTAAAGGACACATGCGTGGGCACATGCACGCACCCCTGTGCCTCCGCATCACTTTTCACACCTGATCTGCACTGATGAGTCACAGCACCGTGACGGACCCACTACTCTACCGCTATCCCCGTCCCACCCTCCCCCCCTGCCCGGCTTACGGCCGGATCAGACATGTGGCCGGGATAGAAGCTGCGGGGGAGGGGCGTGTTTATCTCCGGGAGAGCTGCTTAGGGAATCTAACCGTGTCAGATCTCGGAGGGCCCAGCACCTGCGTTCCGGAAGGTACCGGGCGGAAAGATGGATGGACTAATGGTTGAGACGCGGTGCGACAGAAGCCTCCCGGTATTAGAAAGAGTGATAACAGATAGCAGGCCGGCGGGATGCTTATCCCAGTTAACGGGGACAATCCGCCATACCTGTCCTCACCACAATCGATACCTAGCCCTCCCTAATGGGCATTAGTAATTTTAATGCTCTGCCCACTCCTGCAATGAGCCAACAGCACCCTGTGTGCGTGTCTGTGTTTGTGGGTGGGGGAGGATGGCGGTGTGCATCTGTTAGTGACTCTGTGTGTGTGTGTGTGTGTGTCTATGTGTGCATGCCTCTGTGTCTGTTAGTGCACCTGTACAGTATGTGTGTGTACGTGTGTGTGTGCGCCTGTTTTTTTAATCAATTTATTATGGTGATCAGATTTTCCTGTAATCTGTAACTTTAATATTTGGGTCCCCACAAGGAAACTTAAAATTTTTATGAATGCACTCAAAAAGCTGAAATTCCCCAAAGTCTTTAATTTTGTTTGGTTACATATGGTGAAGTTTAGGGCACGGTATTGGTTGAGGTTGTCACTGTTGGGATTAGGGTTATGCCCATTGATATGAATAGGTGGACTGTGCATGTGCAGTTGTGTGTATCTTAGTGGTTATTAATATATTACATTGTAAGGACCAAATGTCCCCACTGTTTGCTAAAAACCTGTTATTTTCACCTTTGAGAGTCCTCACAAAGTTATAGATATCTAATGTGTGTGTATGTGTCTGCGGGTGTGTGTGTGTGTGTGTGTGTCTGTGTGTGTAATTATTAGTGTTCCTGTGTGTGTGCACACATCTGTGAGCAAGTGAGTGTGTGTGTGTTTCTGTCTATGTATTAGTGCTCCTGTGTGTGTGTGTGTGTGTGTGTGCGTGCGTGTGTTAGTGCGCCTGTGTGCACCCGGGAGATATCGAATTTTAATTGCCTGATGAGCCAATTATTTAAGCAGGCAGGATGAGGCCATGTGAATGGATGTGCTGTGTCTCGTCTTTATTGCCAACATCTGTTGCCCATTTCTGCTCCTTATCTGCATATTTCAAGCCTGCACATATAATTTGGGAGAGCGGGGAGAGGGGAGAAGCTGAGAACGGGAGCGGACCCCATCCCCAGCGAGAGCAACACGCTCCCGTGGAAGTCGTGAGGAGTGATGCCTGGTGGCGGTGAAACGGGGCCCTGCAGAGAGCAGCCACGTCAGCGCTTAGCTCTCGCCTCGGCCCCCGGGCCGGCGCCTGCGTGTGGGTCTGTCTCTCCCGCCCCCCTCGGTCCGGGGGCCGCCCTCCTCCGCGGCGCCGGCTAACTCCGCATTTCACATTTAATTAGAGGCTCCCCTGTCAGGCCGACTCGCCGAGAGCCTGTCTCTGCGGCCCCCCCAGGGGACAGTGGCTGGCCGAGGCCTTGGCAACTGGCGAGGGGGGATGCAATGCGGGGGAGGGCGGGTGTCCGTCACGGCTGGGTTCTCATCAGCTGCCAAAATCAGTGAAGGAGGAAGTGGACAGGTGGAGTCTGGGTTGGGGGTGTGCTTTCAGATCCACAGGGACAGGCCTCAAAGTCAGACCAGGGCTGCAGAGTTTGTGCGTGCGTGCGTGCGTGCACACGCAGCCGTCTGGGTGGGTGCGTGATGGCTCACACCCTCACATTATAATCTAAGACAAATTCCGGTCACATGCATATCTGTATCTTCATTTTTATTTTATTTTATTTTGCAAAACTGATCAAAGCCAGAATATAGCTCTGCGTTTTTCCATAGTATCTCAAATTCTATAAAAACATTCACCAGGTTGCAAGATAGGACAGGACAGGAGAAGCCATTGAATCCACAGGATCTCTTGGGATGCTTAATGCCATCAGCATTTTATAAATGAGGCAGACACACTTCAGATATGAGCCATCCTCATTTAGGTAACAGGAGTCAGACCATTATCTGTCATTTAAAAATGTCTTCACAAATCTAGGGTGTCAGAAATACTCCAGTCGTAACTGGGAAAGGGCTTTCTGTTAGGAGTTTGATTACTGGGTCGGTATTGGGGTCAGTTTAAGGATCAGGGCTGTATGGAGACAGGACAGATGTTTCAATCAATGCTGTGATTTATTTAGTGAGATCTATTAGCGATGTGGGGGGGGGGGGGGGGGGAGGGTGAGCAGACTGGAGGTGAGCAGCTTTATTCCTGTGTTTTCAGAGTCTTCTCGGGGGGAGAAAAAGGAGAGCAAGTGTCCCACCCCTGGCTGTGACGGGACCGGCCACGTCACCGGACTCTATCCACATCACCGCAGCCTGTCAGGCTGCCCCCACAAGGACAGAGTGCCACCCGAGAGTAAGCGGACCGGCCCGTGACAGGCCCTCATTCTCTGCTCATTTCCAAGTGCCCTCTTGTCCCGATTCCTGCCGGTGCCCGCACTGATCACCGGTGCCTTTTGGTCCTGATGCCCGCTTGATCGCCTATCCCTGATGCCTGCATGCCCTCTGGTCCCGATCCCCGCCCATCCTGATGCCCGCATGCCTGCCAGACCCGGTTCCCGCATGCCCGCTGGTCCCAGTGCCCGCATGCCTGTCGCTCCCAACGCCCGACTGTTTGCGGGTCCTGATGCCCACATGCCACATTCCGTTTCCTCGTCCCCAATGAAGCATATGCTTCTAGTTCATCTGCTCCTGCGTGCTGGCCGCTGTGTTTCTCACTCTCCCAGTGGCTCCCCACGCTGACCTCTAAAAACTCCAACGCAAGCACGCACATGCGCACACACTCACACACCATGCTTTCTTTTTTTAATTATCATTCCTTGAGACTTGCCCTGTTTTCCTGCTTTGGTATATTTTGTGAAGTTCCATTCAGTGCGGTCAGGTGGGTCCCCCGTCGTGCTCTGGACGGAAGGTCAGGCCCCCCAGAGAGCTGAAGGCCTCCTCCTCTCTGCCTGCCCTTGCTATAGTGGTCATATAATATCAGGTAGACGTGACAGTTGGTGTCATTTAGCACTTTATGCAGCGACACGGTGCCTGAACTTACATTTAGCAACACCCACTGCTGTAATGAACGAATGGGTGGCATCTCCACGCTTGGATTAATGTGAATTCTCATGGTTTTGTGCAGCAGGAACTCCAAGGTTGTGATAAACATTAACCCTGGTGATTCCTGTCAGCAAACTCTTCCTCTTGCTCTGTCAGGTCCCATCATGAGCTGGATACTGTGGCTTTTTTCCGGAGACTCCGTTACTCAGTCCGGCTAGTCCTTTGCTCGATGGGGTCTTTGTTAAACTTACCCTTTTTAATGACCCATGGTTTATATAATCAAAAAATGGGGACAAGGCTTGTTTGCTGATAGCTTTTCTGACAGCCGATAAAGAAGACTGCTACTCTAAGAAAGGATCCTGCCCTTTGCTTCTGTTCCCCTGCCCCCACCCGCCCCCCGCCCGATCCACCCCTGTTGTGAGTCTCTCGCTTCCCACATGATCC
>JAODKE010000041.1:8237529-8250932 GCA_026779605.1 Mormyrus hasselquistii
GAAAGGGTTTGTTTTTGTTATGCTTTTCCGACCCGCGAAAAAAAAGCCTGTCCCCATAAAAAAGGCCCCCCCCATTGGTCCCCCCCCCCCCCCCCCCGCCCCGCTCATGAGCTGGTTTGAGCTTCGCTATAGCAGCTTTGAATTTTGTTCCATTCTTAGTAACGTGTCTATTCAGGGTCAAGTCTAGGACTTTTTGTTTATGGTGGGGGGCAAAAGAGGGGCCATAATTCAGAAAAAGGGGCTAAACTCAATATTAACCAAGAATTGTATTGAATTGGTCCAGAAAGTAAAAATCCAAACCAGGATTTTGTTTCAACCGACCAGTTGACCATAAAGAGCCACAGTCACAGAGTATGCAACTAGTTGGTTGAGACAAAATCCTGGTCTGGATTTTTACTTTCTGGACCTGAAATGTCCACCTCTGACGTGCAGTAATGTGTGATTCCAGCGGGTCTTCAGAGGTGTTTCTGGCCCTCAGACGCATGCTGATCCGTCAGCAGCAGTGTGTCACAGCTGCCTCGTCATTCTGCTTTGTGTTTCTCTCCCTATGTGTCCAACTTCAGTCTTTAATTTTTTTGAATCCATTTCTGCTTTGAAGTTTAATTACTATTATTGTTTATTATTTAGCCAGACCAAATTTTAGGCTTTTATCATACTTACCACTTTCATCCTAACTGCTGACAGCAATTGTCATACCAGTAACAAAGAATCTCCATCGATTGATCTAAGCCTCTTAAATCTCAGAAAATCAGGGCTCAAATGTAACGATTCATTAATTTCCCCAAGCCTTGGATCAGCAAGGAATCCAAATGTCCCTCACTTCACAGGCGAGCTGGACACTTGGACTCACAGGTTACCAGGGGATATCATTGCTTCTCATATTTAGCTTCCGTTGGTTTGGCTCAGATTTGTTAATAATCCCAAATCTCACGGGTGCTATGCCTGCACCGTGGATCTGCATTGATCGCCACCAAGGGAAAACTCAGCGTTTGAATCTGCCGTCATCTCTCAGGTTTCCATAGGTTTTAATCAAGCACCTTAATCCAAGGTGATTTCTGGACAGTAGTTTACCTCGGTTTATGTTGAACAACCGACGCCTTGAAAGCGCAAAACATGAATGTGTCTTGCAGTGAAGCTAGCAGTAAGGCCAAAGATCAGCTATGCAGTTCCATGCGAGTTAGTTTGTGTTTGATGATGGGAGGAACTGAGTGTGGAATTTTGAATTATGTGTATATGCTTATATAACGGAATATAGAATATATAAGCCGTGGACAACACAGCAGACTGCTTTGCTATGTATGGATATATGTGTGTTACTTTATGAAACGTCACGTCAGATTTATTCAAATGTATCTGAATAAAATTGTTTACAAGATACGTTTCCAAACCATGCTTTCAATGAAATGCCAGGTAGTTTAATTGTATGGTATGGAATGCTAAGAATCGAGTTTATTAGACAAGAAGTCAATGGTTTTTTATAGAGATGATGCAGTCAACCAAATTGGAATCCAAACAAGGCATGAAGAGCAGAAGCAGTGGACGTCTCTGATTGTCCGTGTTGGTGATTAGCGTGATGCTGGGCGTTTGAGTCACGTGCAGGGATTTCCCATTCATTGTACTACTGCTGGTGTTATTTTGGTTACAGATGGAGGATATGATTCAAGAGGTGTACTTCATTCCCTTTCCCCCGGCTTATTATCTGATGTGCGATTTGGACTTCCAGACGGATATCTTAACAAGGAGTCTGGTTTGCTTGGCAGCCAGATATGGTGCTGATGTATGATGCCGATGACGTCATCAGTGCCCGTCTAATCTTAACTTGACATCACGCGTGATACGCTAGTTCTGTGATCCTCATCTTTGCACTGCTTTTCTCCATGCATCCTCCTTTCCTCAAACAATCCAGAGACACTCCCGACATGCAATCGAAAGGAAATCCAGTTAGCCCCAGTGGCCATTTATAATGTGGATTTAGTTTTGTCTAATTAAATCCAAATGAATGAATGAATGTTACATTTATATAGCACTTTTCAAGACATCCCAAGTGCTCTATAGAAGCACTGCAGAGCCTCTTCAACCACCATCACTGTGTATCACCCACCTGGATGATGCGACAGCAGCCATTCTCTTCCAGTACGCTCACCACACAGCTAAGGTGGTGAAAGGGCAGGAGAGGATTCACCAGTTAAATATAGATTTCATAGTGCCGGACTGGGCAGGTTTAGCAGGGACATTGGGTGCCACCCCTACTCTTTCGCAGGATGTCCAGAGATCTTTAAAGACCTCAGTGAGTCAGGACCTTGGTTTTATGTCTCGTCTGAAGGACGGCACCATTTTGCAGTATAACGTCCCCGTCACTGCACTGGGGCACTGGGATCCACACCGACCACAGGACTGACCAGTTGGCTACACCAACATCAGAAAAAGCAGGAGTGAGATGTCACTGTGTCTCGCTAGTGGCTGGTTTACTGTAGCCCCTCCCCTCCCATGCGCTAATCAGCAGCAACAACACACATCATGCAAGCCTGGAAAAGCCAGCAGCATCTGCTTTGATGCTATTCGCTGCGGTGACGATGCCAGCCAGAGCGGCCATAGAAAGCATCGTGCCGCCGTATACGGACCCCCTGATGCGCATACCAGCCCCCACACCGCTGCTGCACGGCCCCTGCATGCCTGTGATCTCCTGCCGCTAACGCTAATAGAGCGTAAAGTGTCCCCAGGGAACCCTAACCTTGCCTGTCTCTTGCTTCTTCTGTCCTGTCAAGTCGTTGCGATGTATGAGAATGTTCTTAAGTGCCCCACGCCCGGCTGCACGGGACGTGGCCATGTCAACAGCAACAGGAACTCACACCGCAGGTGAGTGCGTCTGGGCCATCCACCCCTTACTCCTCACCCCTCACCCCTCACCTTCTGCACGCCACTTTTGTTTTTGTCTGTGTGTCTGATTCTCTGTTTGTGGGTCAAACACGGATGGATCAAGTCTCTCAGTAATGGTCTCCCTAGGCTGTCTTCAAGCATATATGCAGGGGGGTAGTGTGTGGCTCAGTGGTTTAGGGTGCTGTGCCTGTGATCGAAAGGTTGCTGGGTCAAATCCCAGACACAGAACACTGATTTCGCTGTTGTGCTCTTGAGCAAGGTCTTTAACCTCCAGCTGCTCGAGAGACTATCTGACATTCTCAAAAATGTACATCATGTACAAGTAAATACAATGTAAAGGTATGTTTCACGTGTGGTATTAACTGCAACTCCCACGCGGATTTCACCGAAACCTGCTTTCATGTAGATGGGGAGTCGTATCTCTACCATTCTCTGTCCACTGTGCATAAACTGCTTCTCGTTTTATATGGCTGCCATTGTCACTTAGGGATTAGCTGTCCGAAGGCATTTGTGTTTATCAAAAACAATGTTTCTCAACAAAGTCCTCTGCGACTCCCAGACAGTCCACGTTTTTGCTCCCTCCCAGATTTTAGCCTCCAAAACCTGAAACATTCCAGAACACCGAGTACCTGGTATAGGTGGTGTTGGGAGCTGGGAGGGAGCAAAAATGGGGACTGTCTGAGGAGGGCCTTTGGTAGGTGAGTGTTTTGTGCAGACTGTGGTCTTACGGTTCCCTGGTTCTGGGTGGTCCATGGAGGAAGAAGTCAAAGTCTCTCCATGAAAGATGTGTGTGTCTCTGGATAGAGAACGTCAACTAAATCCATAAAATGTTTAAAGGCATTATGGGATGTAACAAAGCAAGCTAAGGACCAAGTAAAAAACCTTTTAATAATCTGGAGGCATCAAAATACCGATGTCCAAAGGAAGCATAGGCTTATCTTTTAATGATGTATATTTTTGAGTTCAGTCAGACTGTGCTACAGATCAGGGAGGAGAAAACGCCAGCGGATCTCCGTGAAGAGCGGCACACTGCAGCCTCGGCCGTCATTCAGCACGGCTCGTTTTATCTGCCTTTCAGTCAGCGTGGGCGTCTGAACCGTCACGGTCCAAACCAAGCTGCCGCCAAGAGCTGAGGGCCCCGTCACACCATTCAGTCAGCAGGAGAACCACAGCAGGTGCCCACAGCGTTGGGGCCCTGTATGAATTAACAAGTGGAGGCCAAAGGTGCAGTTACACGGTTAATTAGCTGTTATATTTAATTAAAAACTGAACTTTTGTGAAAAAAATGTTTGTGTTTTTGATACCAAAGAAGAGGAAGGAGGCTTCGGGGGCGGCGGGGAGATTTTTTGACAGCTGCCACGTTTCTCCGCCTTTGTGACAGTATGTTTCTAGCGATATGTCTAGATCAGCTTGGTTTTTCACTGCTAACCAGTAACGAGAATTCAGAACAGATATATATTAAGGAGAAGTGTGGCTTTGCAGGTTAGGACTCATGATTGGAAGGCTGCCGATTCAAATCACGTGACTGGCTGAGTGATATCATTATTGGTCCCTTAAGCAAAGCCCTCAGTCCCCAATTGCTCCAGGGAAGCTGAACACTACCTGACCTTGTGCTGTGACCCCCAAGCTTGCTGTCACCTGTATATGTATCTGTTTGTCTCATGGACAGTAAGATGGGATGGACGAAAACAGCATTTCCCCAGGGAGATGAATAAAGTGCACTCATTAGTTATATATTAGTTATATATTAGTCATCTATAGTGCAATCATTAGTTATAAAATGAAAACAAGATCTGGTCCTTGCAAGACACCATATTTTATTTTACAGCACAACTTTAAATCTTAAAACAAGAAGAACTAGGAGTAGAGGGGAAAGTGGTTGGTAGGCTTTGTATTTTAGCCTCTTATTTTAGCATGAAGGATGAGAAAGCGAAATAAGTCAGCACCTTCTCAAGGCCTTGACGCACTACCAAATGCTAAACAGGATGCTAAACTGAATTCTGAACTGAACGTTAACTAATTGCTACACTGTGCATTAAACTGAATGCTAAGCTGAATACTGACAATGTTAAATTGAATGCTAACCGAATGTTAAACTGAATGCTAACTGAATACTTAAAAATGTGTCAGTTAGTGCAGAAATACTTAGCGAGCAATGCAGCAGCCTCGTCGAGGGCACGAACCCGCAGCCCTTACCTGTCAGACTGCACACAACAAATGCTGTGCGACACCAGGTGCTAGCAGGTCGTGTTACTCAGGGGAAAATCATAAATAGCGGGACAGGCAAAAAATATGGCCGCCTGATTTTGGAATCTGGAAAGCAGTCTTTGGAGGTACACCGACAACCGCACATACTGCTGTCAGTCGCTTCAGGCACTGGCAAATACACACACGCACACACACAGGTAGGCCTTCTTTTGAAAGCTCCTCACAGAAAGGCAAATGAAAACCTCAAGGAAATGTGAGTGTGTTTTTCTGGTCTTCCCCTTGTTGCCATGGAGACTTCCTGACAGAAATCCCTCTGTCAGCTTATCACATGTCACAGGCCTGCTCGGGTCCTTGCAAGCGACGTACAATCTGTGCGAGTCACGTTTGTTTTCCCTGTGTCTCTTGTGAGAAGAGAGAGCAGAGGCAACTTAGCTGGGCGTGTTTGTGTCTGCGAAAGACAGAGGCTGGGGAATAAGGTGAAAGGAGGAGAGATGAGTGAGGAAAAGATGGGAGCCGGGAGTGGAAGAGAATGAGAGGGACACGGCAGGTTTGCAGCGTGGCCCAGAGCCCCTGTTCCCCCACGACGTCGCTCGGGCTCTCCCTCTATGAGGCAGCGTGGGGCTCTCGGGGGGGGGGGGGGTTTGGTTGTGAGCACAATTACCCGGCAGATGTACCCAAACTTGGTATTGTAATTAAAACTTGGACTAAATTTAAGCGTAATTCAAAACAAATAACCTCCCCAAAGAGAAGCGATTCGGTGAAGGCTTCCATGGCGACAGCGTCCCCGTGTTCACAGTCTGCTTTGGCAGATAGCTCCAAACAGGCCAGTCACTCAAACACACACACACAGATTAGGAATTGATATCTTTTTGGAGACTCTCCATTAATTTTTATGGGCAAAACCCTAATCCCAACAATGACAACCTTACCCTCCTACCCAACCCCAACCTTAACCATAAGTAACCAAACGAAATACAAAACTTTTGTTGTTTTTGTTGTCGTTTTTAGTTTTTGAACACATACGTGCACACACATGCTTAAAAGTATTATAAAGCAAAGCATTTCGCCATGGAGGCTGAGGTGAGCCTTGAGACACACCTTACACACCTCTGTGTTTGTCTTTGACGTGTGCATATCCCAGCATGAGACTTCCAGCATTTCTCCACAGCCACTCCTAATGTCACTGTGTGTCACTGAGTGTTCGGGGGGGCGTCAGTGCCAGCGGAATGTAAACGCAGTGTCCGGGCACGTCCGCCGACTCCCTCTAATGCTGTTGCAGCCTGTCGGGATGTCCCATCGCTGCCGCTGAGAAGATGGCCAAGGTCCATGAGAAGCACCATTCTTGTGACGGCCCCAAGTCCTGCCAAGCTTCAGACCGGGTGCTGAGGTATCGTCCGCAGCCTACCCCTTCTCCTGAAATCAGCAATCACCTCAGCATTGTTATTTACCTTCTGCAATGGGGGTGCTGTGATGATACTATTATCATGGTATGAACATACATTTATTTAAAACTTATTCATTTATAAATCATACAAATGCCCCCTGCTGTGATAAAAGGTAACGCCTGTGATTCAGCTATTACCTTATTATTACAGCATCATTATTGCGCTACACAGTATACTCAGTGGCTGTTTTATCAAGCACAGTTACGGTCGGACCCCCTTTCGCATTTAGATACGCTGAAAGGTTCGATAACGTGCATCTAGAGAAGCCTTTCCGCGCACCGGCATTACAATGAGGTGTTTTACCTTTCGTTAGAGTCTGACACCAACAACTGGAGCACATGCAAAATCACTTGAATCATATGTGTTAGTTGCTCCAATGCTTAGCTGCACAGTAACTGAAGCTCTTTACCCCGTCTGCCTGCTGTATGCAGTTCTGTTTGTCGGATCAGGCTGTTAACATTAATGGGCAATTTTACCTATTAAGGGGACCTCTGAGCATCACGTGACTTCGATGTTTCTCACATAGTGCATCCCTGGCAGCCCCGGCCACTGCAAGGACAAAATTCAAAAAAAGGAACATACTTTGGTATTATGCCTAAGTAGCACTTGCTTGGAATATAACCACAATAAGCATTTGCTCTCAGCAGTCTGAACTGCAAGGCATTTGTTTGGGTGTGCGCAGTTTGCGTCAAAATACTAGTTACGCTACTGATACGGCATGAACTGAAAAATAAGCAAATAGCCTACATGTACATGCGTAGCCTACATGTTCACATTGATTGGCTTACTGTGTACCTTGTGAAAGATATGACTGAGGCACAGAAAATTAACTACAGGTGCAGTAAAATACAGTATAGTTGTGTATCCATCCATTCTCCATCCAGGACAGGATTACAGGGAGCCTGGAGCCCAACCCTGACAGCATAGTACAGTGTTTCTCCACTCGCTCCTTGGGGACCCACGTTGTGACAGAGGTGGACATTTCAAGTCCAGAAAGTAAAAATCCAAACCAGGATTTTGTTTCAACCAACCAGTTCAGTATTAAGAGTCACAGTCATCGACTACGCAACTGGTAGGTTGAAACAAAATCCTGGTTTGGATTTTTAATTTCTGGACCTGGAATGTCCGCCTCTGGTTGTGGACTGTCTGGCTGCGAGCAAAAACTTTGACTGTCTAGGGTTCCCCCGAGGACTGGGATGGGAAACACTAGCATAGGGGAGATGGTAGGAGAACATGATGGATCAGATGCCAGTTCATCACGGGGCACAATAAACTCAATGGCCAATTTGGAGAAGCCATTGCAAAGTCGACACACCAAGCAGAGGAAGGATTTGAACCCCCAAACTCTGTCTGATGTGAGACAACAATATTAACCACTCAGTCTCTGTGCTGCCCTGCATTGTTTTAAATATTTATTAACATTGTACCAAGTAGCAACGCTGCTTTTACGATGCTTCCTCAGTCAGAAAATGATTCTTTCTGACTATTACATGACTTTTATTTGAGTTGCTGGCATGGCGCTCATTGTTTAATTTGAACAATGCTGGCAGCCAGAACGCTCATGTACGCATTATCAGCAAGGCACCAAAATTTTAGGTTAAAGGTACACAATAAAATAGTAAAAACATACATCATATATTTCCAGACTATTTGCCCCTGAGCATTGCAGCTATGACTGCATTCACATTTATACACATCCTGCGCCCCCTTGTGGCTGGTTATTTTCCAGGCCTATGTGCTTTGTGAAACAGCTGGACATCCCACAGTATGGCTACAAGAACAATGTCCCCACCAGCACCCCGCGCTCCAACTTGGCCAAGGAGCTGGAGAAATACTCCAAGACCACCTTTGACTACAACAGCAGCTACGAGAACCACCATCACGTCTACGGGAAGCGTGCCATTGCACCAAAGCTTCAAGGGCGGGACCCTTCCCCGAAGGGATACGATGGTAAGGATGTGTATCCCAGCTGCAGCCCTGACCATGTACGTCTTGAGACTTTGATCATTTAGCGTTAGCTCTCAGACTCCAAACTCTTGTCTGGAGTTTTTTCTGTTATATAAAATTCTACCTTCTTCCTTCCTGTGTTTTTCGCCCCATTTTCCATATCTGCCGGCTTGCACATCTACTGTTATAACCTAACATTGCACGTTTTTCAGGGACTTCCCATTGAACAAACAGCCAACTCGATATTACGAAGAGTTAAACCTAGCTTATTAACGCAGGCTACAGTAACATGTTAACGAGTGTTTACCAGAGGATTTGGGAAGGGTACCGCAGTGTGTGAGTACCTGAGAAGCATCATTCCTATTCGCTGCTAAGCAGCCCGAAAGGGACTCATGGGGGGGAGCAAGATCAGGGCCTGGGGCTTCCTCCGCATCCCTAGGGATCGCTGCACCGCTCTGCCGATAACGAAAACCACTCACGCCGACTCGGCTCTCGCCGGAGACGCCTCTCAAAGTAGGCTCTAAATCCCCAGCTCCCGGCACGTGGCCCAGGCGAGCCGCCGAGATCCATCATCGCAGGCGTCTCTCCCTCTCTCCCTCACCGCTCCGGCAATGGTGCGGCTCGCTCTGCCGCAGCAACGGGACCTCGTGGCTGCCTGCACGCGTCCGCCCCGCTCCGTGTCTGTCGCGGTATCGATCCGGCCCATTTGCCGCCGTAGTCGTCCCCGTTCCTGCGGCCGTCTGTTGAACCGCCTGCCGGTCCGTGCGTCTGATGGTATGGCCATCTCGGAATCGTCGGCCTAGTCCCAGAAAGAGCAGAGGGAGGCGAGCTTCACCCCTCTCCGTGTGTCTGTGTGTGTGTGTCTGTGTGTGTGTGTGTGTGTGTGTGTGCTGTCCGCAGCCAAGCGCTACTGTAAGAACTCGAGCCCTGCCAGCAGCACCACCAGCAGCTACGTGCCCAGCAGCAGCAGCAGCAGCGGCCTCAGTTGCGGGGGCGGAGGGGGCAGCAGCGCCAGCAGCACCTGCAGCCGGAGCAGCTTCGACTACACGCACGACATGGAAGCCGCGCACATGGCCGCCACCGCCATCCTCAACTTGTCCACGCGCTGCCGCGAGATGCCCCACAGCCTGGCCGGCCCACCGCCGGAGCCCTGTGCGCGGGTACGCCCCCCCCTTCATCGACTTCCTCTCCTCTGCATCACGAGACTGGTGCCTCAGAAAGGAAAACGCGTCGCCTGTTTGGTACAGTACAGTAAAGATTACAGGATATCGGATTAACTGTGGGAGCTGATGGTTATAAATATGACATTTTGCAGCTTGCGGGGAAGCTCGTGGTTGTGGATGTGGCTTCCTGTGAGCAGTTGGGGAGCTGGTGGTCATGGACAGAACCGCCTTTGATTGGCTGGGGAACTGGTGGTCATGGACAGAACCGCCTTTGATTGGCTCGGGAACTTTGTGGTCATGGACAGAACCTGTCATTAGCTGTGCAGCTGGTAAACATGGATGCAACCTGTGATTGGCTCAGGTGCTGGTAAACATAGATGCAACCTGTGATTGGCTCAGGAGCTGGTAAACATGGATTCAATGGGTCAGAGATGTAACCTCCTCTGTTTGGCTGGGGAGCTGGTGGTTGGAGATTTAACCTCCTCTCTTTGGCTGGAGAGAAGACGGGCACGGACATGACTTCCTTTGATTGGCTTGGAAGTTGATAGTTATGGATCCGACCAGTGATTGACTGGGGAGCAACTGCTCATGGGTGTAACCTCCTCTGATTGACGAGGTCATGGATGTGACCACTTTTTATTGGCTAGGGAGCTGGTGATCATGGATGTGATGTAACTTCTTCTGATTGGCTGTTGATTTGATGGCCTCTGATTTCCAGGAGTCCATGTGGTTTTGGTGGTGGGGGGGGGGGGTAGCTTGAAGGGTGCTGAGGTAATGAGCATTGCCTGGATGACTTCCAGGTGCCTTGCTGGGATAGTTCTTCCTCTTATGCAGATTGAAGGTCTTATTCCAGTTGTGCTGTTTGTTTGTGTCCTTGAACTTTCTGGCGAGGGATTTCAGCCTTACCAAAACTCTCAGATATTGGTATCCTGATGGTACCTGAGGAGCAGACATCAGGGGAGAAACCTTGTTGGAATTAACAAGGTGTAGCATAATAATGAGCACATGATTAACCATATATTAGTGATTCAATTTCAGTTAGTTGGCAGTAGATTGAAGACTGCTTTAAAAGGTTAGTTCATTTAGATTGTGTCGTATTTCTGCACACACACACAGCTGTACTTTATCACCTGCTAATTAATGCAATTGTAGCGTTATGTTAATTGTAACAATTATGGTGAGAAAGTCTTGGGTTTTGAGGTTTGGAAACCTGGCATGAGGATAAAGGTTTTGAAATGGGTTGAATTTCTTCAGTCATGCCTGCATCCACCATCAGCTTGCATCCGCAAGGCCCTCTGTGATGTCACAGAGGGGGGGAGGCGTGTTTTGAGGAGCTCCAGGGTCGGTGTGATAGATCTGCTTCAGCCTCGCCATTGGTTTCTGCAGCAGCGAGCAACTGCTCGCTTTCTGTGTTGAAACCTGTGCATTTCTGTATCATTTTCTATTCACATTTCTTCTTCTGTGGCTGTGAGCTCAGAGGCTGCCCCTGGAATCGCAGGGAGCTCATCTCTTCTCTATAGTCTCCATTTTGATGATGGCGTTAATTTCCACTGCTAGGATACTTTTCTGATTCATTTCCTGTTAGCTTTGTGGGAAAAGGCATTTCGTTGCACCATAACTACACTGGGATTTCATGTGGCCCGTCCTGCACCCACCGTTTCTGTACATCTGCCATCTTGTCCCCGAGCTCTCTTTCACAAGGCCCGGTTCGTCAGTTCGGCCATGTTGTGTCTGTTAGAGTGTCAGTGCTGCTCGTGGCTCCATCGCTGGCTCTTCACGGAAAATCTACGCTTCCCAGTCACGTCTTTCCTCTTCTGATGGAACAGGCTGAGGGAAGCTGGAATGAAAGTCAAATAATTTGCTTATTTTGCGTGAATGTTTAATATGAATATGTGGAAATTGTGAAAATCATGAAAAGATGAGCTGTTTTTAATCTAATTATAGTGACTTGTTCAATGAAAAGGGTATACAAGTTATGCAATTTTTATGACAGATTTTGTGAAGAGACATTAAGCCTTGTCTTGTGCTCAGATCTAAGATTTCTATGTATAAGAAGACAGCTCCATCCATCCATCCATCCATCCATCCATCCATCCCTCTTGTATTTATTTTTCTGAGGTAGGGGGCCTGTTTCAGACAGAATCAGGCACAAAAGGGGGAGGCACAATGGCAGGGGTCCAACTAATCAAATCATAAGTGTCAATTCATGAGCAGAGCAGATGTGTTTGTTGGTTAGCGGTGATATCTGTTAGGACCTGTAACCAGCTTCGTCTGGTATGTTAGCACTGCATTTACCTCCCTGCTTAAATAATGGATTTGCTGAATTCTGATCCTAAAGGACAATTCTTGAGGGACGATTCTAGGATTTTATAAGGTGGGAGGGGTGGGGCAACCTTATCCTTAGGCAATAATTTGTTTTGAATCGGTGAGTGACAGGGGCAAGGGCCAATCAGATTTCCTGTATATGCATCCTGCCGCTCTGAATCTGGCCCACGTGAGGTATCCATAACACGAATACAGGCGTCCCGGTGCAGCAAAGCTGCAGCATCAACTCATGGATGCTGGAATTCTCAAGGTCAACGACCCCTGAATCCCCCACCACCAACAGTTACCCCACTGTCTGCTGTCACCTCAGGGTGCCCGTGGAGCTCTGCCACCGCCTCCAGCTGCTGAGGAAGGAGCTGGCACTCCTTCTGCTTTCTTCTGTTTCCTGAAAAAGAATGAGAAAAAAATGCAGCCCTGCAGCAGCTCCGGTGGGGATGTGAGCTCTCGTGTTGGGTTGCGGCTCGCGAGCCGGACCCAGCTCCCCCCGCCAACTTTTAATTGCGACGAGGCCGCTGGTGCAGCACCGCATCACTAGCAAAGTGTTGCCTTCCCTCCTCTCTAGTGTGTATTTTTTATTCGTTCTTTTTTAACGCCTCACCTTCAGGTGCTCCAAAGTGAAAAAGTAAACAGGATAAACTAGACAAAGTTCACACCGTCTGCCCCTGAAGTGCCCCCGCTCCCCCAGGGAAGCACTCCCGGCCTGTGATTGGCCAAGCCTGCCTTGCGCTCACGGGGCCTGCTTATAAATGTGTTCTGAAGCAGAGCAGCCATCCATCTTTCCCCCCCACAGCCCGCGCTAGACTCTGTGGGGAGCGGCCGGTCAATGCCTCTCCTCCTCTCTCCTCAGCATGATGCCTGGGCGGGGGCGGAGCATGATAAAGATGGAGAGGTTGCATTGGGTCAGTGGGGTGGAGCACGATAAAGATGGAGAGGGTGCAGAAGGTCATCAGGAGTGGAGTTTGATAAAGATGGAGATGGTGCTCTGGATAGGCAGAGGTGGAGCACAATAAAGATGGAGAGGGTGCAGAAGGTCATCAGGAGTGGAGTTTGATAAAGATGGAGATGGTGCTCTGGATAGGCAGGGGTGGAGCACAATAAAGATGGAGAGGGTGCAGAAGGTCATCAGGAGTGGAGTTTGATAAAGATGGAGATGGCGCTCCGGGTAGGTGGAGGCAGAGCATGATACTGTAAACATGGAGAGGGTGCTCTGGTATGGCAGGAGCAGAGCACAATAAAGATGGAGAGAGTGCTCTAGTTCAGCAGAGCATGGAGCATGATAAAGAGAGAGGGTGCTCCAGGGCAGACAGGGCAGACTACGATAAAGATGGAGAAGGTGCTTTGAGTCGGAGGAGGCGGAGCATGATAAAGATGGAGAAGGTGCTTTGAGTCGGAGGAGGCGGAGCATGATAAAGATGGAGAAGGTGCTTTGAGTCGGAGG
>JAODKE010000041.1:8254535-8265404 GCA_026779605.1 Mormyrus hasselquistii
TCGTGCCGTGTAATAAAATAACGTTTATTAACCGGTACTTTTTCTAGAAAACCGTTTTTGGAACGTATTGTTTAATGTGGAACGCAAGATCAGAAACGTTATAATATCGATTCTGCTCGGAATGAACCGAATGGATTTTTTTTCGTTTTTAAGCCCTGGTTGGAGGTGTTTGGGATTGATCCAAATGTTAATCATCAGAGAGGGAGGCGGTCTCAAGTTTGCTGCCGATTCTAGGACCTGCTTGTATTGTTCCCCTGTGTTAAATCCCCTGCCTGTCTGCCATGTTTTACAGCCTGTCTGCTTGTCCTATGGCTGACAAAGGCATCCGTATGATGGCGACCAACGCGCAAGACATCAAGTGAGATGGCTGCTTCTTGGTTGCTTTTAAAATACTTTAATTATCTGCATGTTTCCCAGCAAAATCACAAGGAAATGAGAAACCCAGGATAAAATCCTGCTCCCATATGCTTTAAGCCTGAAATATTTTCATTATCAGATATCTGCCTCTACTCATTGGAGTAATTGAATGTTTTTATATGTTTCAAAAACTTTTTAAATCACCGTAGCCATTTATGTGAATTCTAAGCTGGTTCTCACACTTTGGGTTAATCAATTACAGCCACAGAGCTGTGTTTTCATGCCTTCGAAGTGGTTTTCTTTCAAATTATCCATCTATGTAAAGTGTGGTGGTTTGGCTTGTCAGGTGCCCCACACCGGGCTGTGATGGGTCAGGACACATCACTGGGAACTACGCCTCCCACAGGAGGTAAGGAGAATGTCACCTTTTCACTTTTCCTCTTTATCTTTGCCTCTTCTTCTTGGTAGTTTGTTCGCTGTGTTGTGGGTTAGCCTCATTACCACGTGGCTGCAGGTTTGAATCCCACCCCTGCTCTCTATGTGATGAGGGTGTTTTAATGCAGATGGAAAATGTGCAGTTAGTCGAATTGGCATCCTAATTACATCTAGATTGTGTACCTGTGTCTGCCCTGGACCAGACTGGCATCCCATCCAGAATGTATTGCAGTCTTCAAGTTCAGTCACTTTATTGTTATTTCACCCACATGAAACAAAACTGCGTTCATGCAGAGCCAAGAAAGAAAAACAGAACAATGAATACTGGATTAAAAAAATACACAGTACACAATGCAATTTTACCAGTAAGCAGCAGGTGCAAATCACTACTTATAGACAATAGACATAACAAAATAAGCGTGATAGTACCCTTTGCAGCCTGTGACAGGCTCCAGACCCCATCCATGACCTTGTTCTAGATAAGGATTTGCAAGATGGATGTTTGTATTCAATTTAATTAGTTCTCTAATTTGTAGTAGCTAGAAGAAGCTCTGAAGATTTGTGCTTTGATGCTCAGAACCAGACAACCCCTTCAACAAGACGCCTCAAATGTCATGTTCTGTGTTTAGTTAGTGACACGTAATCACCACGCAGTCAGCAGGAGTCATGCAGAAAAATATCCGCCTGGGGTGTTTATAGACTGATATTCACAGATAGGGTGCTGCTCTGCTGGGCCCTGCAGCCAGCAGGCTGAAGTGAAGTCTTCTGGTTAGTTAATTTAACATTTGGATAATATATTTGCATTTATTTCTGACAAATTCTAATGCTATCCTCCAAGATTCCAGCTAAAGGTAGCAGATGCTGTTGCTGCTGTTCTCATTTTGAGTGTTTAGTATGAACCGCGAGCTGTACAGGCGGCAGTCACCTCACGACCCGCGGGTCAGGGCTGCAGAGGACAGGCCAGCTCTATGGCTCTGGCTTTCACGCGTCTCATGCCGTGTGGGTGTCCTCCTGCTTCCCAGAAACGTGTGCCTGGGCGAATCGGTGTCTCTGACCTGCTGGTAACGTGTGACTGTCTTATGTTGCCTAGTGATGATCACCTTACCGTTCCCTCCTTTGATGACTGTTTTTTTGTTTCGTCCGTTAATGACTCTCGCTCCCCTTATAGCTTGTCCGGCTGTCCGAGGGCCAAGCGGAGTGGCATTAAGATCACACACAGCAAAGAGGACAAAGAAGACCAAGAGCCGATAAGGTGAGCCGTCTGCATGCTCCCTCCCGCAGTGCATTCTGGGAAAGCGACCTTCAGTTTCACAGAGTCACGGATGCTGCTTTGCCGCGGCTTTTACACGCAACATCTGTATCACAGAAAAACTTGTGTTTTTTTTGTAATTAAATATTCCTAAGCCGTGACAGGCTATTCCTCCTCCTGTGCAGACCTGCAGGTGACCGTCATCATTACCACAGTAATGATACGTAGCACAGTGTGCAAACATCCTCTCTGCAGGTTTGGAGGAAAGGAAACACGCTGTTCATCTTAATTAGGCTCAGCCTGTCTTCCAAGGACACCAGCGGGCATCCGCTAAAGCAGATCAGCCCTCAGAATGGAATATCATGTGTGCGCCACTTCAGTCCTGTGGCCTCTGTAAAGACTCCCTCCTCAATTCATTTCTAATTTCCAAATAGTTCCTCTCGATTTTTATGTTATTTTGGTAATTGAGTCCTGTGTGAAACAACTCCAGTGGGTGAGACTTGCTGTACTTGGTCAACAGAAAATTCCAGCACTGAATCTAATCTAGAGCTATCGTCAGCTGCAGAGATATAGCAGCAGATGTGCCCCGCGGTTCATGATGGCCGCTTACGGCTTAACGGATTCCCGCTCGACACCAGCAGAATTTCGTTGACAGTTCGCCTGGCCGTGAAGCCCTGTCACTCCTCAGCCGTCCGTGTCCCCAGGTGTCCCGTCCCCGGCTGCGATGGCCAGGGCCATGTGACAGGGAAGTATGCATCTCACCGCAGTGCGTCCGGCTGCCCCCTGGCGGCTAAGCGGCAGAAGGACGGCTACGTCAATGGCTCCCAGTTTGCCTGGAAGTCAGGGAAGACGGAGGGCATGTCGTGTCCCACCCCGGGCTGTGATGGGTCAGGCCACGTCAGCGGCAGCTTCCTGACCCACCGCAGGTGAGGTCTCCTGTTCCTACAGCTGGCTGGGGGGGGGTGGTGTGCTTTTCTACAGCTAACGCCCCACATTTTACTCCCCCCCACCCCCCAGCCTCTCCGGGTGTCCCCGAGCCACGTCAGCCATGAAGAAGGCCAGGATGTCTGGGGTGGAAATGCTAACAATAAAGCAACGGGCTAGCAAAGGTATCCATCACTGCTTCCCCCTCCCCTGCGTGGCAGAGAGCCAATCCCCGATCTGCATGTGGAGGCAGGCCTGGCTCTGGGGCACCGTTGCCCTATCAGAATCCCACATAGTAACCAATCTGCGGCATGAGGCTATGCCACGGCTAATCGGAGATCAGTGTGTGCCACGGCCCATCATACAGGAAGTGGGGCCGCCAAATGACAGACAGTGGCATACAGGCCTTGCTGTGCAGGCCGTGATACAGCCAATCAGGATTTTGCATGTGGTATGTCCTTCTGTGGGAACCAATCAGGAATTGACTTCTGTCATGATAAGCTTTGCAGAGATTCAGCAGCGAGAGAGACATAATGATGGTCCACAATTAGTGACTGACAGACATAAATGTGGAAAATTACTGGAAATTATACTGCCTCCTGAACATAAGAATAATTATTACAGACATTTCTACACTTAATCAGTCGTACTAAATGGGATATCACGGATATATTTTTGTGTCAAAGCGTGTTTCGTTTGCATGCTTATTAGATACCCAGTTAGCATGTTGCTCGTAAAAACCAAAAATGGTCTTAACCACGTCCAAGCTGTCTAACACAAAACTGAATGGTCACGCTCTCTTGAATTAAATGCATTCAATTGATTAAACGAGATTTCCAAATGACATTAGGCATCATTAATAACATTTCAGAAACTAAGAAATATCCGTAATGGGCATCCATAAGGCTACACCATTTATGTTCCCAGGATCTGTGGCTTTCATACGTGACATGCTCATATTTCAGTTTAGCCTGCAGGTAGCCATTTAGCCTTTGTATGCATTTGTAAATGCTGTGCCACAGACACATGCACTCGCACGTACTCAGCCGTTTCACACGTCAGCACAACTTGTGACCTGCACCTTTTACTTTCAGGGATAGAGAATGATGAGGAAATTAAGCAGCTGGATGAAGAAATAAAAGATTTGAATGAGTCAAATACACAAGTGGAGTCTGATATGATCAAACTGAGAACACAGGTAGGACACTGGGACACTGGGACTTGATGTGAAATTCTTATCGAGTATGAAGCCTAGAGTTTAATTTGCTGATATTATTATGTGAAAATAACCATTGTAAAGCAGTGTAACACAGTTGATTTTTTTTAAGGTGAGGTGCTTAAGCAGGACCATAATTCGTACTGTATGGCCAAACTCATCACTAACTAATGATTTGTTTTGAATCAGTGTCTGACGAGATAAGACATAAACAATGTGCTTTCTTTTTAAAAACGTTCAGTGTGTATGTCTAGGGCATTGCCCCATCTAAACATCAGTTTCATGCAGGCCTGTCTCTGTGTTTTTCCTCCACGAGATCACCACAATGGAGACTAACCTGAAGTCTATAGAGGAGGAGAACAAGGTGATTGAACAGCAGAATGACTCCCTACTGCATGAGCTGGCCAGCCTCAGCCAATCATTGATAAACAGTTTAGCTAATATCCAGCTTCCACATATGGTAAGAGACACAGACGGGCGGCAAACGGGGCCTGGTGGGAAGTGTGACACGATGGGGCCCCCATGCATGTCCACGGTGGGGGGCGGGGTCTGGGCCTCATGGAATACCTGGAGGGAGGTGTAACAGGCCTTTACGTCTGCCCCAGTCCGGAGATAACAAAACGAGACTCACCAACAGGCCTTAAAGCCATCCTATGTCCTGGTGCTCTGTAAAGTAATGACCCAAACGTGTTTGTGTCTGACTACGAGGATTGAGAAAACAGTAAAACTCTGAATACTCATTTCAATCTGGCCTATGAGTCCTTCACGTATTCCAGTCGAATGTGTGTGTCGAATATAGCCTGTGGTTTTTCAAGGTTGTTCCCTATATTTTTATACCAAATACATAAACCATTTCATTCTTCTGTTTTGATGTACCGTTTGTTAAAACAAGTCTTTATGCTCTTATAGGATATGGAAAGCATAACAGAAACAGCTTTTTCCCCATAAACATTCATTTATTTCTTTACTTCTGTCCTTATATTTCAAATAGCAAGTATGGTCAGAAGCTACCATTGAATTAAGAAAAACTAATACAGTACAGGAAGCATTTTTATCCTCAAACTATGACAAATTTATACTCACTGTACTCAAGACCAGGAATGAAAGAGAACAGAATGAGAATGATTTATTTCTGTTCAGTCGAAGAGGAATCTCTGTCCACAGCTAAAAACATAAAGTACTATGAAAAGGTTTTTGAGAAGAATACTTAAGTCAGGATAAATCTCAAACTAGGAAAATACACAACGAGGAAACAAATAATATCATAATAAAAAAACTGCAACACCTTCTCTGACTTGTTTTTTTAGTATCATGTTACTACAACACAAATGAAGTTGCTGATTAATCTTACAGAATAAAGATGTTCATTTGTAAGCCAATCAGTTGACAGTCTTTATAGTTCCACACTTGCGTTTTTGCACGTTTGTTTGCATACCAACGGCAGCTACACCACCACAATGCTAAATGTGTACTGAGACTGCATTTCAGTGTCCAGACCAAAAGACACACTGCTGGCTATTATTTGCGTCCAGACGTCTCTGTTCCCGTTCTTTATCAGTTTGCGTACAGCTCTGCATCATTCTTTCGCTTTTTGTTTCAGTTTTTCCCAATATGGCAACCCTACTACAGCAGAGCTTGGTTTCAGCTGGGCAGGAGGAAGTCTCATTGTCAGCTGAGCCTTAAATCGCCCAATGAGAATCATCCATCCAAGACTGGCCGGCTGATTGGTGCAGCCGCAGAGAAGATCCTATGACTACCCAGCTCAAACCAAGTTCAGCAATGACTCTCTGTCAGTGCAAATGCCCCAACTCCACCTTACCCTGAGATGTGAATACAGCAGCATGTGTACAGCAGGCTAATAGCATTTTCTTTATACCTTTCCCCATAGAAGCCGCTGCCACACAAAGAGGCTTCCGTTAGAAATAGCAGCTGTTTACAGACCCATCAGAGCGTAAGAGATCCATTTTCCACAATCTGATTGTTCTCTCGTTACACATTCATTTCGTCCCCTTAAAGTCCTCCTCCTTGTCAACACGGTGTAGCGTGTGCACTGCAGTTTTCCAGAAACACACATGTGTGATGCTTCGCCGGCCTGCTTCTCTGACCAAGGAGGGAAGGCCTCGAGAGCAGGACGGGGAACACTGTGTCACATGCTGTTTTTATTCTTTGAATTTTGGTTGCAAATCATTTCTTTGAAGGAGACTTCATACATTTCAATGTAAAGAAATCTGGATATTATTCAACAGCATTATAATTAAAATCTAATCTCACTGATTTATTTACCAACAATTGGTAAAATTCGATGAGCGATTAGCAATAAGTCAAACATAGCTGGTTGTATGAAACCAATGCCTTTTTTTTTAATTCTGAGAATCTTTAAAGTATAAATAGACAGAAAAACAACAACCATAGACTAAATGTAAATATTATGGGTATTGAATAATTTAAATTGCAAAAGAAAATTTGCCAGAAGAAAAAAATTGTCAGTGACTTGCTACTAGGCAGAAAAAGACGGATGAGTTTAATGCTAATGCAGTACACTGGGCAGAAAAAGATATCTTATTCATGGATGTTACACACAGACACACACACTCATCACCTCCACCACCCACAAACCAGTAAAGCACACTTTTGCTTTTATTTATCTTGTAAAGTTTTCTTCGTCTTAGTCACATCTTACCCCGACCCCCAAATTTTCCTCCACACCATCCTCATTGTCATTTATCCAAATGGAAAAAAGCCTGTTTATTAGCTTGTGTATTTGTTACTGCCATCATTCAGCTAGCTGGCCATGGCCCGGTATCAGATCATCCAGATGCAAACAGATGTTTAGCATGGTTCAAATGAAACAGCTGCTGCACAACACACACAATCGATTCCATATTCACGATAATAGCACTTTTAGTACCACATTAACAGGGGGATAACAGTTTTGCTAGCATGGAAACTTTCTATTTCCGTGACAGTGTTTGGAGTAACTTTCTCCTCACAGTCGCCCTTCATGACAACAAACTGGTCACTTCACCTTCCAGTGCAGTCACTGCCGTTTACAGCATGGCAGAGGACTATACTGATGGCATTTTCCACAGGTAATGGGGGAGTGTCGCAGCTCGCGGCCGATGTCACCGCCGTGCCCGATGCCTCATCAACCCTAATTCTGACATTGTGTCCTGCAGGAGCCCATGAATGAACACAACTTTGACGCCTACGTGACGACACTGACAGACATGTACACGCATCAGGATCAGTACCAGAGTCCAGAGAACAAGGCGCTGCTGGAGAGCATAAAGCAGGCGGTGCAAGGAATCCAAGTGTAGCGCCCGCTCCGAAGACAGCAGGAAAGGCATCCTGACTCTGTGCTGTAATTAATCACACAGTACAACAAGTAGATTTTTCCATGTTTTAAAATTACTATGCTTGATCAACATCCACTTAATTTACTCGTTTATTTTATTTCGTCATGCTTTCAAAATGGCTAACGAAAATAGTTTTCGACGACATCCACGTTTTGTACGCTTTCATAATGTGACGCCATGTTTATAGCTGCTGAAGTATGCACATTTTCCGTGTACAAGCCACACAGGGCACACGCTCCTCTCAGCAACTGGCGAAATAATTGTAGGATTCAAGAGTTGAGCAGGACACGGGAAAACGAGAAATGGAAATGCGCAGAGACTTTTTCCTTTGTCGGATTATTTCGTCAAATTCTTTCTTTGCAAGACCTTGATGTAATTTAATGAATTCTGAGTTTTTCCAAGTCCTATGTATCATTTATTTATTTGTCTGTTTGTTTGTTGGTGCATATTTATTTATTTGTGCGACATCACAGCAAACATCATAACACGAAAACCCAAATCATGTTTTAAAAGCACTTTTATTATGTTACCAATTCTTATACGATAAGAAGGGAATGTTCGATAACACTGAAATATGCGGCCAGCAGTGTTCTTGCTTTGCCGTTTATTTCTTTGCTTGTTTATGCGACATTTCCGTAAACATCATTACTCGAAAACCCATATCATCTTTCAAAATTACTTTTATTAGTATGCCTCATCAATTTTTATTTGATAAGAAGGGAATGTTCGGTAACCGCTGGCCGCATCTTTCAGTGTTTTCTTGTTTTACCGTATATTGCCAATGTGCTGACACCTTAAAAGAGGCGAATCGGAGCAAAATTTTGTAAAACTGGGCTTTAATATATAATAGGTTTACGCACAGAAAAGGTAGTGTGATATAGCTCTATTTTGCTTAAAAACTGTGCCGTTTTATGAAGCACTCTAACCTCAGTAGTATTTCTTTGTCAAATATGCCTGATCTCTGAAATTCCAAGGTCTGGGTGTCGTGATAAATTAATCCTCATTGAACTGAAATGCAACTGAAATAGTCTTTGTATATGCAAACGTAAATGAACAGGCAGAACAGTAATCTTACTGTATGCTAAAGAAATATTTTACATGAATATTTTGAATACATAATTTAAAAAATAAACACGGATGCGATTCTTTTCCTGTTTTTTTTTTATGTAAGTATTTTAGTTTTGCACAACCACACCATCGTTTCATCATTGTTGATGTTTTTACACGGAAAATATCATTTAATTTCCGCGAGCGAAAATTTACATATGATAATCAGGGCTGGAAAAACAGGGTTGTCCCCACGAATGTAGCTGCCGGTCGACTATTCCCGCTTGTCTTGTAAATGTATCTTTATAAGGAGAGTTGTGTAATGTCCCGGTGTTCAGAATCATTTCAGACACAAATAGCATTAAATGCATATATTGTTACACTACAGTAATTATACGTTGCAACATAATTTAGAAAATTATTAATCAAAGAATTTCAGAAGCACTTTTGCATATAAAGGCGGTGTAAACATGAAAAAGTAACTTTGAATTGGTCGTAGAGCGACCGCAACGAGCTTATTGGTCAATAAAATGAAATTCAGGTACACGAGCACTACTGTGCTTGTGCATCCCCATATTTAAATGTGCTGTTAGTTGTGTCGGCGATGTTCTTCTTTGCCTTTAAAGAGGGCTAACGCGAAGGTGCTTCTCCCTGGCGTAAACCGTGCACATTGTACAATCCTTAACCCGTCCCTTTTTGGGCATTTTTTTTCGCCTTTCTATAAAGCATCGTGTCCGCAGCCTAGTCAATATAGTGACGCTTCCAGTAGAGTTAGAGCTATTGATACGTTTTTACTTTTTTTAAAAAAATGATCATTTATTTATTTGCTTGTTTGTTTGTTTATTTATTTATTTATTTTCTTTTTAAAAAAAATCAACTGTCGTTATCGGTACAATGGCAAAGGGATATTAAGCACAACTGCTCGTCAACTGTTGGTATATATTGTAATATCAATTTTACCTGTTACTATTTCCATAGGGAACACAAAAGATGATGTCACATGTTAGAATGCTCAATAGCTGATATATAAATAATTGTGAATTCATCAGAGTTTATTCTTATGTATCCATTTCTACGTTCATTTAAGTACAAATGAATAACAATCGGATTTTGTATAAACAATTGTGTTTTCTTTTCCTTTCTTTCACACTCTTTACCTCTTTCTCTCTCTTTCTCTCTCGGTGGAATTGAAGTTTAATTTATTTTTGTACTACACAGCATGGATTTATTAACATTTTAATTTTGCTATAAATGTGTAAGATCACAAGTTGCTGTGATATTTCATTTTTAAATCGTGAACTTTGTACAATTTTTGTCATGCTGGATGTTGACACATCTTACTCTGAATAAATAAAACTTGTGCTGCCAAAGTACTAGTCCATTCAATGATGTATTTCAAATTATCGGTGTGTTGCAATCTCAGGGAACAAGATGGCGCCATTTAATAATCCTACAATTATTCATTTGTTCCATAATTGTTTATCCAATGCAGCGCGATTTCAATCCCGGGAATCATTAATTAAATTAAGTATTTATTGGTCCTATATTATTTTTTAAATGGTGACTTGGTTTAATTGAAGCACCTCAGGGACAAATTAAAGTTTTATTTGATTTGATGAAAGAATTGTAAACGTTGTCCTATTTGCCATGTTTTTGAGTGCCATGTTTTTCTGAGGGTAGTTACCTTAAGAACCGGCAGAGGGCAGCATGTGTCATCGATTATAACATGAAATGCGACATTAGTGGGGAATACCGTCGATCATTACAATTGGTAGATTATTTTGGGAAATAAATATTATAAACAATAATTGGGCATTCGGCCCATCCTCTTGGATGTGTAGTGATGTAGCCTAATTTAAATGTAGATTTTTTTATATAATATATCGTGATTATCATAATTTGAGGTGCCTTACTTTAGGTAAGTTTATTCCAAATACAGGCTCTGAGTAGAAGGACGTGTCCCTATTCTGGAAAACTGGTAATCAGCAGTCCTTAACGTATAGTCCTCGACTTAGTACTAATGTTGAAGCAGTTATGTTTTTTGATAAAACTCACTCAATTTAATTTTGCATATTTGAATGAGGTACCCTGGCTCTCGGATGCCTATTTCTTCCTCAGGCTTGTGTCGTGTAGCCATGATTTACGACAGCGATTCTCAGCCCACCTTCTGAAAGGGTCGCTATAGGCGGAGTTGGAAATGTAAGCATATTACAGTTTTTCTCAAATGCTAAAACACAAAAGCCAATCCTCTAAACCAAATGACCAGTTGTCTAAACACATTTACT
>JAODKE010000041.1:8285993-8306290 GCA_026779605.1 Mormyrus hasselquistii
CCACTTTCCAAATACATGCTGCAGTTAATCAGATACCAAACTCTGGTCTGTAAGTGTGTGTGTGCGTGTGAATGGTGTGTGAGTGAATGGTGGTCCTGCGATGGGTTGGTCCCCTACCCTGGTTTTTTCCCTGCATTGTGCCTGTAGCCTCCGTGATAGGCTCCAGACCCCCTGCGACCTTAAATAGGATAAGCAGTTACAGAAAATGGATGGAGTTTATCATATCACAGCATGGCTTTCCATTGGTGGTACCGCCTGACATGGAAACTATGCAAACTTAACCATGAGTTTTGTCAATATTTGATTTATGAACCTTTTCTATGAAGGTCACTTAGGTTCTTCTTTATTCTGTCACTGTTTTCTAAAGTGATTTTTTAAATTAAAACCTTCTTTTGCTGGCTTTGCTGCCTGACATATGAGGTAATGTAGATTTGCAGATACATTTTTATGTAGTCTTTTAAATCCAGTCTTTGCAGCTTTTTATGAGTTTAAAGCTGTCAAACTCAGAATTATAAATTAATTAAGTTGTGTAAAGTATGTAAATACAAATTTTAAGTTTTCTTCTGATCATTTGTTCGAATGGTTACAGTACCTGACATTTTCAGGTTTGAGATGCAAAGACATGAATTATATTATTTTAATGTATTAAATATGTTCACACTAAAGAGCTTTCATACAAAGTTACACATCCTATATTTATTAAAGGATTTTTGTTTTAAATGATGGACTCTGGCACAGAACATGAATGTCTTGTCACTCACAATTTCTGCGACTCAGGATAAACGTCAGTAAACCTGCGGGTGCCCCCCTCGGCGCTCTGAGCGACGTCCCCCCACCCAAGAGCAGTGTGTCAGTGCAGCTGGCGCAGAAGGACCTACAGGGTCACCACAGCGGTGAGATACCTGACACAGTGATATGGGGGGGTGGCTGGGTGTTGATTTTAAGTGGGGCCAGTTAATAGGAGTGACCACACAGTGTTTATCTGTCTCATGGTTCAGCTTAGAGCATTAAATAATGCATAGTTCTTTTTTTTTTTTTTTTAATTTTGATGTGTCAATGTATTTATTATGGGTGGCCATCCTTGGGGGGGGGAGGGGGGGAGAGTCATCTGAAGGTTTGTATTACACATTATTTGGCACATCAAGGGTGCATATTACCAGAGGATGGGGCATCGAAGCAGATGGGGGATTTCTTTCTTTAATAACATCTTTATTTTTAATTTGTGTGTGTATATTTATAAATGGGTGTGCTCCCCCACAGATGAAGAAGATGATTATGATGATGATTTTAACAGGTAAATATTTAATAACTCTTTTCACAAATGACTATTTCGTTCATTATAGCATGCTGTTGTGCTCTGTGAATGTTTGTTACTGGTGTACTGGTGTTAATGTGCCCTGCTGAACTTCCTCTGCTGCCTGAAGCTCACTTCCTGACCTCATTTCCCCCCATTCAGCACCAGCCATCGGTCAGATAACTCGAAGAGCGAGGTGAGCATCGGTGAGGACATCGACGAGGCCTCCGTGGAGGGCCCCGAGGGCAGCGATAAGGTGTCAGAGGTGAGGCCTTATCGCAGTCTACCCGGCAGACCGGGTGCCCCCCACCCTCTGCGGTTACCGGCTTCTCTCGCTACCGTGAGAAAGTCATGTGAGTTCGGGAGGAAGCAAAGAGAGGTAGGTCTGCGGTTCACCTGCAAGAGGGAGGGGGGAGGGGGGTTCAGCTCTTTCCAGGTGGTCTTCTTACTTTCGCACAGTACATCAGGATCAGGGGAGCAGCCAAACTGTTGCAGATTCTGCCAAGGCTTGGCATTATCTATACATGCACCTTGAGGTCTGATATCTTATGACTGATTTAGTAATCCTGAGAGATAAGAGTTTGCAGAAGCGCTGTTACCAACCTTGCAGTGACTGCGGGTCACAGGTTCCTGTAAGACTGGATCTCTGCGGCTTGTCACAGGTGCAGCAAAGTTCAGTCGGTGGCCGCCCGCTCCATTAGACCAGGAAAACGGTGCTTCTGTACCTTTTAAAGAGAGATGTGAGGTAGTCCTGAGCACGGGGGAGCACCGTTGTGTGGGTAGGTGGGAGGGCAGGCACTCTGCTTTCCACCTGTGATTCTGCTTCTCTTGCTCTGACTCATCTTCCCGATCTTCCGCTACAGCTTGAAGAGTTCACCCAGGACCGCAGCATATCGCAGCTCAGCCAGGCCGCCGACTACATGGAGGAGGTAGCCTGACAGCCCGATTCCCCTTTCCTAGTCGTCGTCAAAGCCGCACGCGGCGCTTTCGCACACACCGGTGTGCGAGTGAGTCATAGGCGAGCTAGAACCTCGAACACTCGTTGCCACCTGTTTTGTGAGAGTAAACAAAATGCTGGATGGATACTTATGACCTCGAAGGACGGCTTTTGAGGATGGTACAAGAATCCACACGCGGCTCTGGGCTTGAACTATGTACAAAAATATATATATATATATGATGTGATCCTGTTTGACTGTGATGCTTGTGAACCCAGACAGCAGTGTGTGCTCTGTGGGTTTGTATCATCAGTTATGAAAAGAGAAGTGGACCAGTAAAGCATATCTGAATCTGCCTTGTATTAAAAACCTACATCTGTTCCTGGCTGCTGGGTTGTTCTCAGGGTTCCTGTGAATCCCTCATTTTTTCAGAAACCTGCGTTTTATAGTGTAAATTCAATTTGAAGTCCATCAATGGTACATTTACTGTTTTGTGAGATATAATGCAGCTTCATGCGTTATAATTACATCAGTAGTTGCTTGTGTATTATTAGCACTGCTGGAGTTAAAACGCGGCAAACCCTGAGACACAGCCCTGTCCTGTGCCTTCGGACAAGATTTAGTTTTGAATGTCGCAGTAAATTGATCCAGAAAGGCTGCTTTGCTCTAAGCCTCCATTTTCCATGTCTAGCTTACGTCTACAGGCCTGCTTTAAGCTTTTGTGAAACCTTCTCAATGAACACACGGTCTGTTAGTGAATGTGGACCTTTCCCCACTCCGTGACGCAGCTATGAAACACTGTTGTGTTGCATTTTTCCGTATCATAACTATCCAGCATGCGTTTCTGTCGTCTGTCCATTCACAAACAAAACTTTGGGTATTCCTCGAGAAATTTCTGAGGTGTAATTAATTGCTAGTGTATATTATGGGGAATGTACATTATTGGAGAAATTTAATAAACAGTATAGAAGTTGTTTTACTGCTTGAAACCTGCGAGAGACGACACACAAGACGGTACTATTTTTGGCATCAATTTATCCAATGTCAGGTTTTAAATATATCAGTGCTAGAAATTTTGTTTGCCAAGCACGTAATTAGCTGCAGACTTTGCAAGCAAAAAAAGGGTTTTGTGAGGTACTGCACACATCTGACACAGCAGAGAAGCAGATCATCTTCTGGTTTGGGTTCCGTGGAAGTAGCTCTGAAACTTCAAGGAGCAGCAAGCCTGCAAATATGCCTGACTGATCAAGTATGAAAATGCAGTGATGAGTCAAAATCCATGACATGCAAACTGACTGTGAGGATGCAGATCATATAAATCATTTTAGTTATGTTGATTAAGGACGCCAGTCTTTGTAAATGAAGCAAACACAGAAACACTTTCAAAGCATGTATAGGTGGTGGGAGGGGGGCCAATCGTGCTCTGTCTGACTCAGGTGGTTTCAAATATTGTCCTGTGCAGGCCATGTGTGAAAACCACCATCACCGCAAACAGCAGCCCTGCGGGAGATGTGATGTCTGTCAGGGGTCACCAGCCACCCCAAGGAGATGATTATCCCACATCCTCATATTGGTCGTACCTCTAGGGCAGTGTTTCTCAGTCCGGTCCTCAGGGACCCACAGTCAGTCCACGTTTTTGCTCCCTCCCAGCTCCCGGCAAAATGTGGGCCGTCTCTGGGTCCCGGACGACCATATTGAGAAACGCTGCTCTAGCGGAAGGGCAGGTAGACACAGCCAGACGCTCTCTGCTACATTATGAGGACAGTCTGCAGTGAATGTGGTTGAGGCTCAACATGGGATGTCCATGGTGAATGACTGGCAACCTTAGACCTGAGGTCTTTGACAAGCAGGGAATCCCAGCTGGATTTTGGGGTTGAAATCTACCATTTTTAATTTTTTGGGGTAAATCAGATTTAAATCACTATACGAAAGTGCTGTGTAACTGTTTAGTATGTTTGCCAGTCAAAGGGACTTTGATTCATTTGTTTTCATTCAGAGTTTTACACAATCGAGGGGTGGAGAAGGTTAAGGGGGGAAACAAGTCATTTCTCTTTGCCATGGAGCACATTTCAGTAGATGCCCCCCCTCTGACAGGCACCGGTGCGTTTCTGCTTCTCCAGACCACCCATGTGCGCAGTCTTCATGTTAGATTTCTGTGCATGTCACTCTTCTGCCAAATTGTCAGAAATGGTGTTCTTTGCTTTTTGTGGCTTTTGGGGTTTTTGTTTTTTTTTCCCCTCAACAACCGAAAATATTTTCTGTTTACTCAACACTTTGTTTACGCCTTAAGTTCCCCATTTTGAATGTGTTATACCACTGCGAAACGTCACCATTTTCACCCACAAGCCCGTAAAGCCTCCTCTCATTTAAGCAGCCCGAGAATCCCTAGTCGCCTCGCACGGCAGAATCACCCTTTCAGACCCTGTGACGGCCCTTGGCTTGTTTCTGCTGTTATTCATGATTATGAGATCTGGGATGGTTATCTTGACGTGCAGCATGGTTAGAGAGATAAGCGCCTTTTACGATCTGTGTGTTCCTGACGTCGGCACGCACGCGAAGCGCTCAGATGAGAGCTCATTAGTGAAAGAGCACTGAGGTACGCCTCACTCCTGACGCAGCCTTCTGGGGGCGGCAAAACATTAAGTAAGAAAGCAATTCTGCACCGTACAGGCTGTCATAAGAGTCCAGCCCGTTCGGAAGGAGGTAAGTTCTCATTTTTAAACTTAAATTTTATATAAAAAATGTCAGAAATCTGGAACTGACTTCATGTAATGTTATGGTTTCAAAATAATAATGGTATTTAGTGTAATTATTAGAGTGAGGTTTTGGTAACATTACAAATCTTATACATCTAATATTTATTATGCTACTAATGAGTCAATTTCATATATTGACACTTTTTCATATTTCACACTGCATATATTAACTTAAATAGTGTATTGCGGGCTATTAGGTTAGTTTTAATGGTTAATGAGTTGAAGTTGTGAGGTAAAAGAAACCAATATTTTGTAAAATTATGACATAAAATGTTATGCTATTGATGTCATAAGCCTGTGTGTTCTGGGCACAGAATGCACAAGACACAAAGCATTCATTTTTATAGGTATATGATATTATATAATCTGTTATTTGCTTAAAATTCACTTAATCTATTATTTTAGATTACATTTACATTTCAACAATCCTGCAACAGTAAATTGCAGTATTTTTGGTAAATCTTGAATTATGTTTTCAGCAACTTTACGTCAAGCTTCTGTCAAAGAGATGCCCTTTAATTGATTCTTGATGCTCTCTCTACACAAGCAAGTGATAGTGATGAATTTTAACGTGGGACTCTTTTTCTGTTTCTTCATTAATTTCAGTGTGACCTACATTTGGTTCACTTACTCAAATCTACAAAGAGTCTACTCAAAATATCTTCATATTCTGAAGGTTTTAAAACAATGAAGGTGGCACCAACATGAAACACTATAAATTAAAGAAAATATATCTGTGCTGAGATATCTGGATCTGTAGCTGCGCTGCTCTGCTACAATGCTGCCTCTGCACGGTGAGCGAGTTTCTCCAAAGCCACTGCCTCCCTTCATTCAAAAGTGCAAAAAAGTTCCAGAACGGTAGCGACAATTCCGCAGGGTGTCCTGTGTGTGTCGCACGCTTGATCTCTGACAGTCATCCCTTCAGTTCTTATCGCTGCTCCTGACCACCCAGGTGTGGAATCAGCCCAGAAAGCTCTGCGTAGCTTCTCTGTGGTTATTTTAAACGGCACGCACGTGTTTCACCACAGAGCCTGTGGTTGTGCAAATGTTTTATCATCTAGATTATCAGCATGAAACTGAAAAAGAGAGAAGCTGACCCAGTGACAGATTTACGGTCCTCGTCAAAGACAATGAACTAGTTTCCATCTGTATCAGAACCCTGTCCAGTGAGTTGACATTTAATTGACTTTTTGATCCCGGGGAGTGATCTTCAAATATTCACCCTCAGCCAGTTCTGTATCCAGACCCAACCTGGATATGTGTCCAAGACACCTTTGGTCCTTATACACTGTGGGATGGATCGCATCTCTTTGTCAGTATGTACAAACATACCAGAATTGTATGAAACATGAAGTTCTGGGCAATATTCCCGCAGAAACATTTTTGTACGATACACACACATTTGAAGAGCTCAATATAAATTACAAATTTCCAGTCTGGTGGTTCCTCACCAGCGTTTTTTCACAAAAACATAAATCGAGGATACACAAGACTTCAATCTTGCGCTTTATCAATGAATCAGCTTCTTGTATCACAGCACAGAAATTTTTTTAATGTTTAATTTTTTTATTTTTTTTTAAAACAGCTTACGTAGGTAGTGAAAATATGGTTTACTTCTCTAGTATACTCAAGCCTTGCTGGTAGCCACAAACAGTACAGGGAAGTCCATTGTAATCATGTAACTATCTGCGATTATCTATGCCCACACTATTGTGCTGAGCTATTGTCTAAGCTTTTGAAAAACTTTTTGTTTCAGAACAGAGAAGTGTATAAGAACAGAAATTGTAACTGTGCCAAAGATTGCATATTTCATACATTTGCAGATGTCCTCATTCATACTAGTAGCTCGTCTACAAACAGCCAGTGAACATGTCTTAAACTAGTAATCTTAACACACCTATACTCAGGTATTCTTATGTCCTGGTGGCAAGAAGATAAATGCTTACCAATGCCCCACACAACAATACCACACTGACATGACTTTTAAGCGTGATATTACAGCCAGTAAACGCTTGAGGTTTGTAGTAGGGAGATTTGTCCTAAATACTGCATCCTTTCAGGCCGCAATCACACTGTTAATTAGCATGTCAATATTAATTAATATTCATAAAGGTATATGTTCGCATGTGAAGTATTCAAAAATATATACTCATAGTTTGTGACCCTAACTAGGATGGATGGATCATGCAAATTTCTATTTGGACTTTTTAATTCATTTTTGTTTGTCAATTAGTTATATCCCCTGGTTTTAAATATAGGAGGGGAATGTCTTTCATATAAAAGTGAGCAAGGTCCTTTTGATGAGAGAATTTTAAAAATATGTTTATTTTTAATGCAAACAATACATTTTTAATTTGTTTATTTTTTAATTCATTTAAAATTTTTTAATATGTTTATTCTGGTAACATTGTAAGATATTAATTTAAAATGATTTATGTATACTGGAATAGACTTTGTTAATGTTCAGCATCAATAAGAATTTTCTGCATTTTTGAATTTGGTGATATTATTGGGGTCTTGCTCTGAAGTGAGGTTTTTTCCCTCATTGAAATCTATTAAAGATTAAAATCTAAAGACTCAGCCTTTATGATGTCAGGCTCAGCAGGACCTGAATGGACGTCTAACCGGTTTCGATGCAGCATGGAGGACAGACACTCCTGTCTGCACTGCTGTCGTGCATCCGCATGGGTGCTGAATCACCACGGCAACGTGCCGGACGGACGCTGTGGTTTTGCTAATGAGATTAAGATCTGCCACCTGGTGCTGTCACTCGAGCAGATGAAAGTGGGTCAGGGCCCCGGTGTGAGAACATCATCACCTGTCAACATGAGCCGCTGGCAGCTTTGCAGTTTTGCAGCTCTGCTGAGGGCCCATACCATTGGGTAAAAGCAGCCGTGTGCTGCCTCCTGATAGGTCTTTTTGCCTTTGATATAGATGTCATTCTTCTCTACTTTAGAAACCTCGGCCTGGACACCTGAGACAGTACATTCGAGGAAAACGCAAGAAAGAAATGCAATTTTTACGAGGCCGGCTCGGCCTTTCCGGGGGCTCGAGACAAAATTTTACTTAGGAGCCCCCCCTAACAAAAAAATGTTTGATCTCTCCACTTTCTCCACAGCACAGGTAATTTGGGACCCCCAGACAACTGCTTATTGTACCTATAACTATTTCGGTTTTACTGAGGGATGTCCTTAGCGTCAAGGCATGAGCAATATCAGTGGTGGCCCAGATTAAGATCTGTATTTTTATATGTATATATAAAGGTAGCAGCTACGTATAACTAGCAAATACAGAGATTGCTCAAGTTTCAATGTCAAATGTAGGGCAGCATTAAAGTTTATGTGCTGTGAATGAAAGTAGGACAGAAGTTTGGGTTTTGTTACTGAAAGTAGGACAAGTTGAAAGAAGCTCAATTGCAATATCAATGCAAGACACATTCTTTTCCCAGATCAAATGTCATTAAAAACCTATGTTTTTTTTTTTTTTTTTGTTCTGCAGTCATATGCAAACTGCTTGCAAAAAATTTTAAATACATTTTGATGTAATTAAGTTCATGCGTGGTGGCAAATAATTATTCCCCGACCAATGACAATTATTACATATTTCACTTGATTGTTCATTTTATTTTCACAACAAAAAACGGTCTAAGAATACATAGTCCATGTTTAGTTGCTGAACTTCAGTTCCATTTAAAATCACATTATCAGTTTTATAGAGGTTTAACTGATAATGTAAATATTCTCCTATTCAATCATGCAGCAAAAATTGTAATTTGGATTTGATGTACATTGCTGGAGTCCCACAGTGTGTTACAGTCAGGCTGGCAAAGACTGCACAATTTTCACCCCCAGAATGATTTTTTTTCCCCCTAACCAATGTGTACTCAGGACTACATATAAAATTATACTGCATCATACTAAAATTATACTGGATCAGAGTTATATAGGCAGAGTATATATTTTATACATTTTATTCTGGGGACCAGATTTCCCCACAACGTGATAGAAACCTGTATCTTTTTACCTTGTGGGAGCATTTTTCAGTCCCCAACAAGAATAACCTCAATTTTATTAAAAATAAACTGTGAATGGAATCAAAAACGCAAAATAAAAATGCCTAAAAGTCTTGTATTTTGTTTGGTTATTTATGGATAAGGGTTAGGTTGGATAGTGGTTAAGGCTGTCATTGTTTGGATTTGGGGATGAATGGTCCCCATAAAGATATGGATACGAAGACTGTTTGTGTGTGGGGGGGTATTTGGGAAACGGGGCAATAACATTCTGCAGGTATATTTGTGTGGTGTATGATCATTTCTGGGAAATGCTTGGATATGTTTTTATTGAGCAAGAACAACTCCTAAAATATTTTTACAACATACGAGTATCTGTATTACCGAGTTTTTACATTAGAAGTAATGTACAAGGTTGCACATTGTTTGCAAATGATTTGTGGAAAATGGATCTGAGCTTTCTTTTTGATGTGATGTGTTTTTTCATTTTTTCTTCATTCCAGAAAATCCCGAGTGGAAAAAAATGAGTAACTATTCTTTCGTTGAACCATGTGACATGGAGAACAAGGAGGACGGATTTCAGGTGGCGAGAATATTCATTCATGCCGCCGTGTGTGTGCTGGGAATCCTGGGGAATATCCTGGTCATTGTCACCTACACACTTTACAAAAGGGCCAAGTCCATGACAGACGTGTATCTGCTGAATGTTGCCATCGCTGACCTGATGTTTGTGGTCACTCTGCCGCTGATCATATACAATGAGCAGTATAACTGGGTCATGGGAGATGCATCCTGCAAGCTGCTTCGCGGGGTTTACAGCGTCAACCTCTACAGCGGAATGCTGCTGCTGGCCTGCATCAGCGGTGACCGTTATCTCGCTATTGTGCAGGCCAGGAGATCTTTTAGGATCCGCTCCAAGACCTTGACCTATAGTCGCATCATCTGCGTGGCTGTCTGGGTTCTGGCTCTCTGCCTTTCCGTGCCCACATTCATGTACAGTGAGAAATACAGTGAAATACTTGATTACTACCCGATGAACAATTCTGACATTGAAGGGCTTGATTACCTGAGAAACAGTACTGGCAGTGGACACCGTAATATTACCACAGATTTCCTGGACAGCTATTTTATAAATGAATTCCTTGAAAAAAGCGAGGAACCGGCGATGCTGTGTTATCTAAGGTTCAGAAACGACGATGATGCGATGGTTCTGAAGGTCGTCATCCCCACCACGCAGATGGTCATGGGCTTCTTTGTTCCATTCCTCATCATGGGTTTTTGCTACATCAGCATCATCATAACACTGCTGCAGGCAAAGAACTTCCAACGGCACAAGGCCGTGAGGGTCGTCATGGCCGTGGTGGTTGTCTTCATCATCTGCCACCTCCCCTACAACGCCACACTCCTATACCACACCCTGGTCCAGTTTAACGAAAAGGACTGTTCAGAGGAGATGAACATCCTGAAAGGCCTGGTTGTTACAGAAAGCCTGGCCTATCTGCACTGCTGCCTCAACCCGGTGCTGTACGCCTTCATAGGAGTGAAGTTCAGAAACCACTTCCGGAAGATCATGGAGGACTTGTGGTGTCTCGGGAAGCGCTACATTTATTCCAGGCGCTCATCCTGGTTCACCTCAGAGGTGTATCTGTCCAGGAAGTCCATGGACGGCAGCAATGACAACGGGTCTTCTTTCACCATGTGAGGAATGCACACGGAATGCTGTGATGTGTTTTCAAACGGTCCCACGATGAGATCAACTTGAGCCAGCATGGGATCATTTGATTCAACATTTACAAGAATAAACTCGGAGGCAGAACAAGGAACAATCTGTAAAACATGAGCACTGGGCAGGAACACCTAAAAAACATCTATGTGTATAAATGTACAATTCTGTTTTATCTTCATTGCCTGAATGGCCATGGTGTGCAAAGCATACTTTTATCGTCAACATCGCCTTGAAAGGATGATTGAGAAGGATGAATGAAAGTGCTACTGGTTTTTGGGATTTAGTCATTTATCTCAAAGAGCACCTGCAGCTTTTTCTATCGTTCCGTTTAGCCTGTACTTATTGTCAGCAATTAAGTGTTTTTTCATTTTTTTTTTTTATTTGCCTCGTGTGATTGTCCTTGAAAGCATGCAGACTTTGAACTGGAACAGAGAGCCTGGCAATGTTTATTTCAGCTTACAATGTTTATAGCCTTTTCATATATACTGTATATTTTTTATTTCGACAATAAAGCTGAGTTCTCACAAATTTTTATTTGTCAACTTTTATTTTAAAAAAAAAAAGTTTCATAATTTTTTTAAATTATCGTGTAAAAGGTGAAGTGCATTCAGCTGGGGTCAACTTCATGCTGCTGTTATGTTAAATTATATTCTGTATTTTTCCAAAATATATTTAGTCAGAAATGGGATAAAGGCACAGTTTTGAGGGAATGACTGTAGCTAATGAAGAACATTCAGTGACTGCATGCCTACTGTGTGCAAGGGTGCCGTAAAGCTGGGGAAAGTTTGGATGATTGTAACGGCCCCTGTGTGACTGTGGCCCTAAAATATTTGGAACATAATCCAATAGATTTGGGTTGGGGGCCCAATATAATATGCTGTCATGGGACCCAACATCTTTAGCCGAACCCCTGACTATGTGATACTGAGTTTTATTTTAAATTCACTTTAAAACGTAGAGTCCTGGTTACTGGTTAAACAAACCCACCTCTTGTCTTACTTTAACTGTAATATTGCTTAAATGTTTTTAAAAGCATTATTTCAATTTACTGGAACCCACATTTCCTAAGGTGTCTAATGCATTTTTTTTTTTTGTAATGTTTGTTAGTATTGGTGAATACTGTCTCCAATCAGCATTGCTAGTCAGAATTCCCGTAAGATGTAGGAGAGTAGGCGGAACAAATATACTTCCCGTAACTTGATTTATTTTTTTCTTCTCAATTTAGCAATTGCGTTTAAAGATATTAGAGGAACAGCTTTATGATTCATAATTTGATTCACTTGGCGGATAAAAGACCCGTGGTATTGTCAGAATGGTAGTGGTAGTTCTGTTCAGCTGCAACTGATTGACAGGGTGCAACTTTATAACAAAAAGTGCCATTGTGAAATAAAAAGCTGATTTGGAAAACCATCATTGAGAAATACATCAGTGTGAAATATGATTTAATTATTTTGCTGATCACATTTTCAATTCGTAAAACATTTTATAGTAATGACTGTTTAAAGAAAATCACATTATTATGAAACATAATTTAAATATCTTAAGCTGAAGCTACATCACTATTATGAAATACAATAGGTCTAAATTTTATTGCATTATTTTAAAATAAAATGGCACATTTAATTATTGAAATATTTGTGTGTGTGTGTGTGTGTGTGTGTGTGTGTGTGTGATAGAGAGAGAGAGATAGAAATACATTCATTTGGCTGTTTCTCCTTTTAGGTTGGTTCCCCTTAGAAACAGAGCAGTGTTTGTCAACCACAGGGCCATGAGACATTACCAGGCCAACAGTATCCTCTACAATGGCCTGGCTGCGGAATGGTCCAGCATGGTGCTATTAGAGAGACCTAATAAAGTGGTGGATAGATGCTACCTTGTTTCGTTTAAAATTATGAAGATGGGTATTTCTCATATCTTAAGCTATATAGAGGTGAGAATTTCACACTGACTGCATATTTAAATTAGACTAAGCTATTTCCTGTAGGCTTAAATGAGATTATTAACATCCATTCCTAAAATGGCACTAATATCACCATAATAGCACAAAGACAAGTGAAGTCAGTTTCCAGTGTTGCATTAACGTCATATCCAGCATTATTGTGGAGGTTTTGTGGTTTTCAGCCTCTTAGGCTGTGTCTGAATTCAGGGGCTGCACCCTTCTAAGGTCGCATTTGCAAACCGAATGTGTCACAAAGGTGCCCCAGTTCAAAGGCTCATTCAAATGGGTCCTCCTGATGGATCCTTTGCAGCCTAACATATCACACAGAGCTTAATTGGGTGTATCCTGGCTAGGCGATAGGAGTGACTCTTCATGACTCAAAGGTAAGGGTGGGAACAGCTGGCAACGCAAATAAGAAGTTATCCGCAGGCCAGATCGCCCCTTTTCACAGTGCCTTCTGTTCAGCCTACAAAGGCTAAGCCTTCATGGAAACTGTGTTCTTTGACGGATGCAGCCCCTGAATTTGTCCATAGCCCTAGTGGATGTGCTGCCTCTGTTCCTGACGTTTTCAGAACATCTTGTCTGAGGTCATGTTACTTCCAACCCCGCATTGTTCTGCTGCCGGATCCTCATGGGGAAACACAGTTATACACACGTATATGAGTGGGAGAGACTATCTGGCAATTAGAAAAACCATCGGCATGAGTTTCAGTGACGATTTGAACCATGAGCTGCACATCACAGCGCCGTTGGAGCATTTTGGTGCTTCTGCTTTCTGCAGACAACCCAGTTAAACGCAGATTTTAGCCAAAACGTTTTTTTCGGTGCCCTCCCCAAGCGCGCAGAGTTTGGTCGCACAGTAGCACAAGGCAACGCACACCCGCCAGCTAATTACTTTGAAATTTTATTTATAATTATGTATGTATTATTTATGCGCGTGGCGGCCGTGGAAACGATTGATTTTCATTTCGGGGGGCCATGTTAGCCTCACCACAGCGGCGCCTCATCTAGAGGATTAAAGTGGCACCTGTTTTTTTTTTTTTTTTGATTCTCAACCGAAACACAGATAAAAGATCTTTTGATAGTTATACTGATAGTCATCTTTTGAAAGCCATAAAACAGCAAAATTATATAACTGACATTTCAAAATGGTTTCAATAGTACAGTAGTAGTAGTATTACGATTTAGCACACGCTTCGTAACCTTTGTTTAAACTAATATAAATGAAATTTATAATGAATTGCGATCAAGCGTTCCGCTATCGATGGTGATTATCAAAGGAACCCCCCCCAGCGTGACCCTGACGAGATACACCTGTTACTTGTTTGTCTTGCCTCTTATCCCTAACCCATCCTAAAGTCTCCTCGTGGGGGTTTTCCTGAATCAAGCTCCTGCCTTCCCCACTTGGTGTGACACTGAGATAATTGCTAATGTGGATATTTTTTTAGCAAGCACCCTACTAGAACATAAAAATATATATTTATGAATCCTTTTATATAATTACTCATTGAAATATCATCCCTTTTGTAAGCTTCTGCCTGTTTTATCCTGTTATTACAATGCACACTGACTGATAAGAAAAAGGATTGTTCAGCTTTAAGAATCGAAGTCTCTGACTAAATATTTGACTTATCAACCTTTAGGGGGCAGCCCTGCTCAATACAGACACCCAAAATTAAAATAAAAAAATATGAGAGTAAAAAAAAAAAAAAGTTGAAAAGTTCTCCCAACCCAAACAAACAAATGTACGGTCAATGCACATATTAAGTTACATTTCCATCCAGCAGACCATACAGAATTTACAGTTACAAACATCAACAATTAGCTTCCACTTTCAATCTGAAGAAATATGGCTGAAATGGCATAACTTATTGATTAAAAACAGAACACGGCATTTTATATTTCATTATGGAATGAGTGACAAACAGAGAAATACAACAGCAATCAATCACATTGTCAGTGTGTTCCAATGCTAAAATAATTAGTATGATTTATTTATTAAAATTACATTTGATTTTGCAATTTTTGCAATTTTGCAATTTTTTCATCATATGAATCTGTTTAATGGGAATTCTGAGCAACATTGGAGCTTTAACGTAAAGAAATGGTCCGTAAATCACACACACACACACACGCACACAGAGCATAGAATGATCTACTACCTACACTGGTAGACAAGGGACAGGTGTACAGCCATAAGTTAATGCATAACGTAATAAATACACAAAGACAAAACACAACATACTGCAGGCTTCCTAGTCCATGGTCCACGAGGAACTTCTTATACGACAGACTTTGTCATCTGTAACAGATGTCTGTTCAAACAACCTTCCAATCCACAGGAGAACATGATAAATTATAATCCTTTTTATCTGCCACGCTAAATATACATTATATTAAGCATTGGGACGCCTACCTTTACACACACATGAACTTTACAGTAATTACATCCCATTCTTAATTCATGAGCTTTAATATGGAGTTTTCCCACCCTTTGCAGCTATAACAGATTCAGCTCCTCTGGGAAGCCTGTCCACAAGTTTTAGGTGTGTGTTTATGGGTATTTTTTACCATTCTTCCAGGAGAGCACTTGTGAGCTCAGGCACCGATGATGGAAGAGAAGGCCTGACTTGTAGTCTCCACTCTAATTCATCCCAAAGGGGTCTGTCGGGTTTAGGTCAGGGCTCTGTGCCGGCCAGTGAAGTTCCTCCACACCAGATTCGCTCACCCATGTCCTTATGGACCTTGTTCTGTGCTGGAAGGGGCCGTCCCCAAACTGTTCCCTCGAAGTCAGGAGCATAAAACTTGTCCGAAATGGCTTTGAATGTTGCAGCATGAAAAGTTCCTTTCACTGGAACTAAGGGGCCAAGCCCAACTCCTGAAAAACAACCCTGCACCATAACCCCCCCTCTGCCAAATATTACACTCTACATGATGTTGTCAGACAAGTACCGTTCCCCGACTGCTAAACCCAGATTCGTCCATCGGATTGGCAGACAAATCGTGACAGAGAAGGGTGATTCGTCACTCCAGTGAACATGTCTCCACTGCTCTAGAGTCCAGTGGCGGCGTGCTTTACACCACTGCATCGACGCTTTGCATTGCACTTGGTGATGTAAGGCTTGGATACAGCTGCTCAGCCATGGAAACCCATTCCATGAAGTTCTCTATGCACTGCTCTTGAATTCATATGAAGGCCATAAAAAAGTTTGGAGGTCTGTGATTTTACGTGGTCTACAGTACCACTTCATGGCTGAGTTTCTGTCATTCCCAATTGCTTCCACTTTGTCATGATACCACTAACAGTTGATTTCACAAATGGACTTATTGCAGAGATGGCATCCAATCACGGTACCATGGTTGAATTCACTGCGCTCCTGAGAGCAACCTATTCTTTCACAAATGTTTGTAGAAGCAGTCTGCATGCCTAGGTGCTTGATTTTATACATCAGTGCCTATCAGAGTGACTGGAACACCTGAATTCAATGAATTCACAGGGGTGTCCCAATACTTTTGCAACAAAGTGTATGTTAATTGAAAGGGACCGAGCAGTAAGGCAACACAAAACACAGGAGCTTAACTAAAGAAATAGGGCTTTATTGACCCCCAAAATACAAACAGTAAAAAACCCAAGATCTTAATAATTAGGCCCAACAAAAATGAACAAAACTTCACATTACAAAGCGAAGTATTAACTGAAACAAACTGACCTTTCGATAAAGAGACATGAAGGAACATATATAGTGGATGGGCCAAACCAATTAACACGCAAAAGGGGTAAACCAAATAAACACTACATGTAATTAAACAGAGCAAAACACAACTAAACCCCAACTGCCCCCTCTTGCCATGGCAGCACATGGTTCACTCCTGCTTCAGGGGCTGTCCTTTTAAGAGATCTCCGCCTTCAGCCACACCTATATGCTAAATAGAAAAGACCATCCCCCACAACCAAAGTCACTGCAAACCAAAGGATTAATTTAGACAATCACTGCACACAACCCTACAATATCAAAATATGTACACTGCCCCTAACACAAAGGGCAAACCTATGAATTATTACTGTAAATAAAGCAGTTTACTTTGTATGCTTTTTCTAATCCATCAACTAAGGATGCTAGAATGTTTCAGGTCTTACTGTGTGGCTGTAGCCACCACATTCATGAAGATAAAGTCCATTTAAACTGAGGTACCTTAAATCCAACAAGTTGTCTAGCTAACCAGAAAATGTCACTTTGTTAAACAGGCCCTCAGTGATTAAAATATGATCCAGTGCCCATTAATTATTGCACTCCTGAGGGCAATGGCACAGGAGGGAGTTTAATATTAAGTAGGACACAACTTAATAATTTTAAACGCAAAGGTGTTTTATTAGGGGAGGACGAATTAATCCAAATTAAATATTGGGGTTTGGGGGGTGTACATGCTATGTCCCTATGAGTGTGGAGTTTCCTCCTGGTTTTCCGGCTCATTAACACACAGTTAGGCGAAACGCCGCCTGTAAGCTAACAATAAGTTATGTAAGAGTACATCCTGTGATGTCATGGAATGCAGGGTGTTCGCCTGCCATATGCCCTCTGCTTCCCTGGATACGCACCAAAGACCCCGCAACCCTGTATTTGGGAGGAGAGATGAACGGATGGATAGATAGATGGATAAACGGATGGATGGATGTCCTGATAAATATTTTGTATTTATGCCTTACTGTTTCAAACATTAATCTTTATGTGATGATCGCTGGACTTTGTAGGTCTGCCTCTAAAGGATTTACTCGGCTGAAAATAGAACTTTGAAATCCCTTCCGATGAAACGCAGGACCTTTGACTCAGCAGCTCTCAGTAAATCAGAACGATGATACTAATTAGTGTCATGCCCAAGTGAAACTGAGCCATATTCAAATTTGGCCAGCAGCAAGATTAGCTTACATTCTATTGACCAGTTTAACAGAAATAGAGACTAATTAGAGATCAGAGCAAATATGAACACAATATTTATACAACATTCAATGGGGAATTTAAATAAATGTTCCAAATGGTGTTTTGGAGATGCAATAATTGATTAATTCAAGGCACAGGAAGATGAAAGTCTACTAAAGCTCTCTTATACAAAAACAAATAATCAATCTTGTTATCAATTTGTGAAGTTATTATAAATTTCAAAAAATAAAATAATAATAAAATAATAATATCACTCAGTTTCCAGTAGGTGGCAGTATAGCACCAAAATGACCGTTCTTGAATAACTTCTTTGCTATTCGCATCTCTGCCCCATCCCAGGACATAAATACATTAATAACAGACAATGAGCAATTGAGAGATTCCAGTCTGTACCCACAACCACATGGCAAACATGCAAACTTCACACAAACTTGGAAGTGTGAGGTTTCAGTTCTAACCACTGAACCACCATGCAGACGTGAGGCTGCTTTCCAAAGGTGCTGTGTTGCTTTGAGAAATAAGAAAAAAATGAATGTGAATTCTTTACGGGTTCAAATCTCTGCCATGGCTCCACATGTGTGGAGTTTGCATGTTCTCCCTACGTGAGCATGGGGATTGTTACATGTGCGTGCCCTGCGATGGGTTGGCAACCCTAACCCCCCTCCCCCCCTCCAATTTAGGGCTCAGTTCCAGTGTTCATTTTATTTGTTAACTGAGAAATTAACAATCAACTTTCTCAATTGCTCATTCTTTATTGTTATGTAGTTATTTTTCAAATGACCTTTTTCTTACAGTGACGTTTCATGTACACCCATGTGGTCTATATAAGAGCGTGTGTGTGTGTACACCCTACCACGGCCTGGCATCCTGTCCGGCTGCTCGCCAGCCTCGTCTTCTATCCTTCCTGATTAGGCTCCAGGATTCCCGGGACCCTGACCTGGTTAAGTGGCTGGAAGATGGACGGATGTTTAAGTTAAGCTATTCTCTTTAAAAATTGTTATGCTAGGATTGTGCCACTGTGTGGACATTATAGGAATTACATCTGAACTGTACAGTTCAGCCACATGAGGCTTTTGTAAAGGGGCAAGTGGTGAGAGTTAGACTAGCCCAGTACGGCCTAATGCATCATTTCACTGTTTCGTAGTAAAGCTTCTTTTGTAGGACAAAATGTCTCAGTGCTAGGTGTTGTGAACTTGACTTTGGTAATATAGACAGCCATCTAGTCATCTAGGAGGCCTCGCTCAGTAGAAGAACTTGCTAATGAAGAATTTGATAATGATAGAATACATCTTCATTTAATCTGAATACGTTATTTTGGGTAAATATTAGGGTCGTAGCGTGTTGGCTTGTCCTGTTTTTCCTTTTCCTGTTTTGATTTTAAGACAGAAAAAAACAAAACATGTCTTTTTTGTTTTTCTGATTCACTTATGAAAAGACAAAAATCAAAAAATGAACAATATATGCCTACGATTTCTAACGAATTCATCGTAGTTACATCGTTGCCACATTTTATTATTATTATTCTTTCTTTCGTTTCTCAAATCTTTGCCACATTTTATTAATTTGTTCCCATGATAGGTATGTTAAAATGTAGCCACAATATCATTTATTGTTATGAGCTCTGTACTGTTATAATATTATAGTTTTTCAAAACAAGATTGTTTGAATAACGTGCAGATAAGCAACTCCGGTTTCAATATTCAGACACGTCGACAGATTCAGTGCCTTTGGAATGCAATTCTTGTTACAGTTTCAATATTGTGTTTGTGTCTGCTATTTTAATGATAATTAATTTCAAAAGAAATTGTGTTTTCCCTGATGTACTGAAATTCCACCCAACTGTGAACCCAAACCAGAGTTTTGGGTAGTTACACCCCCACTAAACATGCACTGGATATACACTTAATCTGAATCCTTTTGGACCCATGGTAATGGCTTAGACTATCACATCCTGCATGCTCCCCCTACCGCTTGTCCAGACTGGTCATACTGTAGACTTAGAGTGATTGGTGAGTTATTCTATATTATGTCTATATTACAGTGACCATGTAGTAGCATGCACAGTGATTTAAGCCTAAGCCCTGCCCTCCTCAGAGTTGGTCCTGTAGACAGCATCTTCCAAAAGGCCTTCTCTTCTGTCTATTACCGGGCGCAGTGTTGTGTTCATGTCCACCTTAGCGGAGTCCAACAGGAGGGCAAATCGAGTCAGAGTCAAGACCAAGTACAGCAGGGGGGAGAGTCCCAGATTAGTTCATCACCAGAGCCGGGCAGCCGAGTCAGAGTCCAGAAAATAATTACATTTTAGACCATGATAATAAATTTAAAAAATATATAATTTGAAGACGCCTCAAAATTCAACTTTTTGAATGAGCACCAACCAAGAATTATTTTCAGCCAATAAATGAATGATTGAGTTAAAAAATAACATTAGACTGTCCATGAGGAATGTAGAATGTAGAAAGAAAAATTGCATTGGAGGCTAAGGATGACAATAAAAGTTTCTTCTAATATTTTAACTCCAAGAGAGCTCTAAAGGATGAAATCACTAATTTGCAGGATAGTAAGAGCCTTATAATTGAAAATGAAATTGATATAGTAAATGAGTTTAATGATTATTTTACACATAAGAACATAAGAACTATACAAACGAGAGGAGGCCATTCGGCCCATCAAGCTCACTTGGGGAGAACTTAACTAA
>JAODKE010000041.1:8309138-8319748 GCA_026779605.1 Mormyrus hasselquistii
AAATAAGACCTGGGCATATTTTGGCATTTCAAAAAATATAAGACAGTGTCTTATCATCGGGGAAACACGGTAGTACTACAGAATATTTTCCATTATTACATATTAGATAATCTGCGTCGTCTATATAAAAATCTCTTCATCCATCTCTGAACCATGGTCAGGGATGCGAGGTGTCCTGGAATCCATCCCAAGGCGAAAGGGCACAGCCACAATCATATATATGGGCAATTTAACCCAAATTCATGTTTTACTAATGGTTCCCAATCCAGTCCTGGGGAACTCACAGCCTTTACACGTTTTTGCTCTCTCCAAGCTGCTGGTAGGTAGCAAAAAAAAAAAAGAAAAACATGGACTGTCTGTGGGTTCCCAAGGACCAGATTGGGAAACACTGTTTAGACTGGGAGGAAACAGACACAGCACAGGGGGAACATGCAGGTTCCACACACACAGGGCACGGTGCAAAGCCCCTCACTCTAGAGGTGTGAGGTGACAGTGCAGCCCACAAAGGAACCACATCACCCCTATGCACAACTTCCTCTTGGTAATTCTGTAAAATTAATTCTTTAGGAATTAAGATGAGATATTCTTTAATGTGTCTAGTTTCAACCATCATTGCCATACAAATAAAGTACTATCATTCTAACATAGCCTCGGCCAAAATTATACATTTTTATTTCAATCATGTGTGATAAGTGCTACACACCTTAATGACAGAAGCCAAAATATTAAGTTTTCACGCATCATAGTATTTTGCTAGTTTTCTTAACCCAAAGATACATATTAAAGAGAAAGCAGCAGAGAGCAGGACGTGTGTGACTCCTGTTGATTGTGTTACACTCTGACAAATAAGCTAACAGCTCAGCTACAGGTGAATACTGAGTCTAGACTCCATTCGTAAAGCAGCCATGTAAACGGGCTCCTTCAGACTCCCCTCGATTCATTTGTGAATGCAGGTTACAATGCAGCATTTAACTGGCAGCTTCGATGACAAAGGTATTGGCAAATCGCAGACTTGATTAACCATATAGAAAAGTATCTATAGAAAGCCCTCTAGAAAAGAAGGAGAATGGCATTGCACAGATGTCTATTACATCACCGGGCTAAGTCTTCTGCCCATTTTTCAGATGACATCACCATAGAATGCCTTGGAATCAATAATGATTAATGCCGTTAAAAATAAAAGTAAGTGAACACAGACATAAAAGTATGAGTGAAGACAGCAAGTGTCAATGAAGTCTGACATCTCTGTAAAGGGATTGGAGAGGTCACCATGAAGGAACACTGTGCTGAAATGTGTTTTCCTGTGTGACTAAATGAACTTTCGCAAAACGACACAGAGTGAAGACAGGCACTGGAATGTATTTTGCAAGTTGGCAAAAGATGAGTACGAATTGGGAAATTAACTTGGTTCAACTACCACTCTTGTGGATGATGCAAAAAAGCATCAGATGAAACTCTAAAATGGCCGCCTTTGGGGGGTCAGTGGGGTGGAAGAACTTTCCGAAAAGAGCGACATGCAGCGAGAAGCACAGCAGTGTGGTGAAATGCATGCAAATCATGTCCCCACCCCCATGACGTTTGTAAAGGTGGTCCCACAGTAACAGTCATCAATTGCATCAGTGAATTTCAGTAACTGTCCTCAAGGTATTACTCAAGATATTGCATAATCTCTTGTTTTTAAGATATGGCTTAAAAACAGAGAAACGGCGCTCAGAACAGGTGTGCAGAGAATCGAGCACAACAGTCGGACTGGCGACCTTTCAAACGAAGGGCATTGCGTGAGTCAGCATCTTTGAAAACCTCAGCTGCACAGGGTCGAGCTCCAGTGAGATTTTCCTTTGGTCACAGTTTTCAAACGAAGTCAAAGTCTCTCAACAGCATTCTGAGGCAAAAGTGTAATGAAAAGCACACAATGCGTTTTGTCCGCATTCAACATTTACATTCCTTTGCTGAGAGAAACCATGGTCACAGAGATGCACAAAATATTCTGTGGTTTTTCTTAAATTGTGCAAAATGCATCACTTCCCCTTCACATTTAGTCACAAGGCATTAAATGTTACATCACTTAAGATTACATTACAGAAAGTACAAACAAGAAGACATTTAAAACATTTTTTTTTAGTTTTGCTACAGTTATAGAAAAAAATAAGGCTTTGTTCTGTATTACAGCTATATAGCTTACTAAATCATGAAAAGGGGTGTTTCGGAGATGCTGACATACAGAGAGCCCAGCGTTTCTTAAAATGTACTTCCTTGATTTGTACTGCTTACACAGACGCGTTTTCTACGTTGCAGCACAGTACATTTAACGCTCTCGTATGAACACTCCGCAAACTTTTCTTGTCACAGTATTTAGACATTTGCAAAATGGCATAAAGATGAACAAGAAAATGCTAATAAACCGCTGTTGTGGGACTGCTCACAATTTGTACCTGACCCGGAGGAAAAAAAATACTTATATAGGCTAGAGGCATATACGTGTTTATATTTTTTCTTTCCAGCATGCAAAGGAAGACATCGCCTGTTTCGTCAACTGCAATAAAGCACTTCAAACTTAATATACTGATAATGCACTTAACATTAGTTGGGTTCATTTAGTCAGTTTCTGTCTCTGCGCTTGCGTCTTCATGTTAACCCAGATAACTGTGCGAATCCCTTTGCTTCACTTTTCGGGCAAGATTAGGACAAACGGCATGAGGACGCCCTTGGTCCCTGGCGGGGCTTTCAGGGGATCTTGTACGAATCGGGTGTTGTCCTCCTCCAGCAGACACTGCAGGGTTTGGGAGCGGTTCACGCAGTAGACGCAGTTACCGATGAGGGCGCATCGGAAAGGCAGCGGCTCGCTCTGCTGCAGGGTAGCGCCTTCGTGCCACATTTTGACCACGGTGTTGTACCTGAACACGCTAATGCCGCGATCGCGGTTAATGTCAAACCTGTAAATGTAATTTTTAAACGCCACCATGTCCGTGGATTTCTTCCTGCTGTTATTATAGGCGCATTCCTGCCACTCGTCCCTCCTGGGGTCGTATTTCAGCAGTCGGTAAAAGAGAGAGCCCCCAGACACGTATATCTCCCCGTTGCATGTGGTCGCTTCGTGAGCCACGGCAAACGCCCCTTTTGGCAAAGGAGCCATCGGAGCCCATCTGTCCGTACGAGGGTCGTATTTCTCCACGCTAAACAGGCACTCCCCGCCTATCGCGTACAGGTATCCGTCCATGGACACTAGTTTGAGCTGCGATCGCGGCTGGTTGAGTGGTCTTATTTCGCTCCATCTATCCGTGGATGGATTATAGCAGAAAACCTTATCGGACTGCTTACCTTTGTCGCTTCTTATACCACCTGCCACGAATAAATAATTGTACAGGGTGCAAATGCCGCAGCCTTTAGTGTTGATCTGGTCCGGCATCCGAGTGAGTGATTTCCAGTCTTTGGTAGCCTCGTTGTAATAATGTATCATACGATCTTCTTCGCAGGGCACTATGGACAACGGACTTTGAGGACGACTGTTGTCCCGGCTTGGAGGTCTACTCCCAACCCGCTCGTAAGCGTCATTTATTTCGGCCACCATTAAAGTCGTGTGCCCTTCCAATCTTTTTTTCAGGATCAGATCCCGTTCGTTTCCAGTCAGGCGTCCGTAAACATTTGGATCTCTTAGTATTTCCAAGAAATTGTCACTCATGAATTTATATGCCGCCTCCTGCAATTCATTTAGCCTTTGCGTTTTGGCTTTGGTCAAAATCACATAGCAGTTCCCTGCCGTGATCTGGTCCGTTCTGGCATCCATCGCTGTTCCAACCGCACACGGAAACTGAAGGGTTTTAGTTTGGCTAATGACCTCTACAACAGAATCCTTACTCACGAAACAAAGATGTTAACGTCTCGTATCCCATCTCTTTCACCTCTGCAGCGTCATCAGGGCCACGGGCTGTGAAGGATCTATTCCCTTATAACGAAACTGCTTGAACCCCCTTAAACCGCTTAAATCTCCTCTGCAGAGATTTAAATCCGCCTTCCCTGTTAAGTTCCATGCATTTATAACACTGCTTCCAATTCCAATAGTCGAAGAGTCTTTGGAAGCCAATACTAACAACTCATGTCTCCTCTCTATTCACATCTGTAATGCGCACTGACCAAATGCCCCATATGTCACTTGCACTCCCGCTGACTTATTGTGAGCCACCGACGCACTGGTTCCCTCCTCTTTCACCGCGTCTCACACTGACTCGGCATTATTAGACGGTCATTCTGCGAGGAGGTGGCATATTCCGGGAAGTGGCACTTAAACTGCAGGACACGTTTTCCTCAGAGCAGCGGCTCTCCGCTGGCCACCATTGTATGAAGGCTTTTGATCTTTGGCCACCTCAGGCGTACTGACGGGGTACATGCGGAGGTTACAGCTTTCGTGGTAAATATTTGTTGGATAGAGGTCGTAAGAATCCCGTAAATGCAAGTTTTGTTTTTTCTTTCAAGGTTATTGGAAGTGATGCTTTTCTGCAAACTTCAGTTGTGGCTTTGCCCATTCTGTGCAGACTCCCCCACGCCAGCAGTGAGGAAGTGAGGACTTCAATAACAATAATAATAATAATTATTATTATTAGTAGTAGTAGTGGTAGTTCAATAATAGTTGTTATTATCGTTATAGAACGAAGAGGAAGACATATCAATAACATTATTAATAATCATTTCTTGAAGGGAAGCAGTATTCTAGAAAGTCAGAAACTATCGATAATTGCGATACCATGCAACTTTTTACATTCATTCCTTGTTTTTTTTTGGGGGGGGGAGGGTTCCCCTGTAGGAAAGAAAATAGTACGTTTTCGTGGTGGGCGATCAATGATACCGGAGAGGTCCAGATGTTCACCAGAACATTTTGCGGACGTAGTTTACAAACCATAAATCTGTTTTTTTTTTCTCCGCGTAGTCCAGAACCTTTCCTGACATTAACCGTTAGGTATGAAAAATAAATGTAGTAAAGATAAATCGCATTTTAGAAATGCGAAAACAACGACTGCAATTGAAATGTACTGATGGGGGCGCTCTTATTCAGTTCAAAGTAATCACATCACGATTAACGCAGTAGTGTTTTTCTTAATAATATCTTCGATTTATTTTGAAAACTCCGTTTCCCCCCTCTGCTTATCCATCACGGCTTTGCGGGGATAATTTGTATAGTATTTATTTTCATAGTTTATATCTTTATCTGTCATACCTTACCCTGCGTATTAAGACTACAAATTTGGCTCCGAAAGTCCTAACATCTTATATCACGTTACATACCCGCTAAAACCGTACAACTGGCCTATAACCGAAATATAAATAGATAATACACAAATAAAGCAAAATAAATGCATGAACAAATGGATTAACGACATACAATAACAGGAATAATAATAATAATAATAAACAATGACTCATAACAAATAATGATACCTAGCAGAAGAGATATTCAGATTGCTATGGTGGTTCACCCAGACTGAGGATCAGCCATTGCACTGTGACTACATGTGCTGACCCCTGCAAATCCCGGGAATCTCGACTGCATCATTTCTGCTAGTGGGGATTACAGTTGCACTTTCCTCTGGGGGGCAGCACGTAGTTCAGTGAGCTAAACCTCTGTGCCTTTGATCAGCATATCTACAGGTTCTTCAGCAAGACCCTTAACCCCAAGCTCCCTGCTATGGGTCTCTTGCCCTGAATACCCCTAAAAACCACAATGAAGGGACAGAAATTGCCCCAAAGATTTTATAAAAAAGTAAAAATCTTTGCAATATTTGTTGTATTTTGTTGAGTTTGCATTTACAGGTGTAAAACACTGCTTTTCAGTTTTCCAAATATTTTTAATAGACCTTTCTAAAGGACGTCTAAAAAAAGGCAGTGATGAAGATTTCAGTTTATCTATAAACTAATGCATTATATGTTTTTACAAAGTCTAGAGCTAAACAAAAGCCTAAATAGTTAGAACTGTCTCCTGCATTCTCTCACATTCAGATGTCATTCTATATACATACAGATGTCATTCTATATACATACAGATGTCATTCTATATACATACATTTGATTGCGCATGTCTCTTTGGAAATACAATAGTTTGAGATTTATTTACTCATGTTGGCAATAGGTGGTGATTACTGTATGCATTTAAATCTTGGCTCATTTCACAAAAAAGAAACTTTATGCATTAATTAGTATTTTTAAAAAGTTCCCCCAAAATTTTGTAAATGTCCCCATTTTTACATTTCCTACACTGCCTGAGATAGACCTTCATTCCATCCAGCTCTTCCCTTGCCTTGTGCTCTGTGTTTTCTGTGACAGACCTGTGGCTTAACTGCAGCTTTATGTTAAATAAATGTAGGAAAGGAGGATAATAGCAACAATAACAAAAATCTCCATTTTTTGCCCTGTACACAAAAGTTCAGCCTAATCAATAAATCATACAAATTTTTTTCTGTGATAAATCCTCCACATCATCAAGAATTTGTGATCAGTAAAGCTTTTCTTCTATTAAAAATTGGCCTACTTTGATCAAGCATCTTGGTTTGTAAATGACACAAAAAACAAATCATTCTACAATCGGTGCATACATGTATAGGAGTTAAATCAGACACTCTGGAGTTGCCTTCTGATGTAAACAAAATGTGTGTGTGTACCACAAAAAGCAATCCAGTACAATAATTTTACCCCTAGATAATTCTTAAATTTTAGAAATTTCTTCCAAACTATTCAGGACATACTCAAGGAACTTGGTCAGTCCATTAGCCTTGAGCGACAGTTGGTTTCTTTTTCACGGTACTAACTTCAGGAAGATCGTTGTTGTGTTTTTTATTTGCATCTTCACCCAATCTGAGATAATATATACTGCTACAATCTGCCACTTGTCAAGTTTCCTTCATGCTGCAGTGTTAGACAAATTATTTTGTGAGGTTGTTCCTTGTGTCCCTATCAGTAGTCATGTTTTTACTTTTCCATTCTTCCTGCCTCTTGCTGAACTGGCAGTTTTTCTTTTATGTTTCCAGAAATCTCTCTGCTGCGCATCCTTCCCCCTTTCATGCCCACGTCACACTGTGCCATCCTCCAAATGCACAGGATTTCCCGCAGTACTGTGTTAAAATGAATTGAAGTGAACTGAATCTGAATCGTGTCTGGAATCTGGAGTCTGCGCAAACCAGCGAAGGGAATCTTCATGCAGTTCTGATAGCAGAAAGGGACTGTCTAGCACACAGACCGTGTTTTACCATATTGTGGGCCGAGAGGAACAGAGTCCAGTACTCTACATTCATCATTGGTGTCTCAGATATTATGATATTCTTTTTTAGTATAATTTAATATTTACGTTTATATATAATGTAATTTATAAAAAAAAAATGAATGTCATGTATAACAATTAGTATAAAAACACAAAAGATTCACGAATCAGTCATTGTTCTGTGTCCAGACGTTACCTGTGACCCTACATATTGTGCACTCTTCAGTGTGACTCATGAAATCCATTTATTCCAGCACACACAGAAGTTCATACCTTATTTATAAAGCCAAGTACCATACTTTCAGCTTTCCGAAATGGCCAAAAACAGTTCAAGTAACCTGTTTGGCCTCTGAGTCAGCCGTTCTGTTGTGTGTGTGTGTGTGTGGGTATGGTTACCAGGGCAACAGCACTTTCCACAGTTCCTGGTTTCCTTGGAAACCAGAGTAAGAACAAAATACTGAGGGACGGGCACTGTAAGTCCTCATTCAAAAATCCATCTGACACTACGACACCTGACTTACTGTCATCAGTGTGCCTAAATACTTGAAGCATGAATGCCATATTTATGTTCTGTTTGCTTATAAAAACGCACAACAACTTCACAAGTTGGCTGAACTGTCCTTAAGGGGATTTTCAAATCTGAAATCTATTGCAATCCATCACAATATGTCCTCACAATGGAGTTGTTAAACAGGACATATTAAATACGTAAAGGAACTGCCATTATCCACCATGGATATCCTGAGGCACAGCCTTGAATATTTAATTGAAGGAGATATGATTCCTGTTTTAAGAATGACTGTAGTTCCCCTTCGATCTAAAAAACCAAATCACAATGGTATTCATTTGCACTACAAAATGCCTGACAGGTACAAAAAAATAGCTCCCACAAATCGAAATTTTACTGAGGATGTATGACTCACATATTATATTAAGTAACAGTTTTGAGCAAAGTGAACTAAATATGCTAATTGCGCTGATTCATTCCTAAATGTGGGCTTATCTGTCACGGGAGAGAAGGGATGTTCAGAAATAGCTGGGCATGTTGGGAGACATTAAGTATGCGTGTGACAGAGAAGAAGAATGAAGACTCTCCTGTTTGACCTTCATATCCTGACAGGAGACACTTTCCCCCTAATTTAAATGATGCACAGTATTACATCTTGGCCTGCTGCATGCTCTCCCCTGCAGATATGTGCATTTCCATACCGATCCATCTATTATCCTCCTGTCCAAATTGCTTTTGCCGTTTGAATGCTGGTATTGTTATGAATACGCCTGAATGAACATCAGATCAGACATTTCGGTGACAAACAACAGCCCTATGAGCAGAACTAGGTTTTATTTCTGACGTCTGTTGTCCTTGTGCTAGTTGAAGGGAGGCATTTACTCTACGGATTTAATGCCAGTTCGTTTTTGCTCCACACTCACATAAACATGCTGTTTCTTTTTCTCCCACTTCCCCCATCTGTCCCCTAGTAGGATTCACAAAGCAAAATGTACCTTGTTAAATCTCAGAAGGTAGACCAAGATGCACAGTGGTCTAAAATAGAGTATTGTTGTCTGTGTAGCTGAAGGCTAGAGTTTTGCTTCAATTCAGCGTCGATCGGTAACTTTCAGCTTTACTGTCGACCAAAGTTAAGATGGTCTTAAAACTCAGTCTTTTTCGATTTTCTTTCTGTCTCTCTCATGTCATGTCTGTATCTCTCTCCCTCTGTCTCACTCACTGCAATCAGATGATATATTTTCTTTTTTATTGTGTCTCAGGAAAAGGGCAGAGAATCAAACAAAAGTATTAGCACAAAAATCAAGAAAAATCTCTCAAAGGAATGGCCTAATGCCATACAGATTAGATCACTGAAACGGCCCTGCAACTTTAGGCTGGAGCTGATGTCATTTGGATCGCTTCCTCATATTATTTTCCGGATTGAGTTACTGGGGCCTGAACTCAGGTCTCTGTTGGAGGTTTCCCTGTAGGGGAAGCTCCCATGGCAAACACACAGACATCCAGGCAGCTCGGCCACCTGCACCTTACAGCCAAACAGTAAGAGGCCGTGCACAGGTCACATCGACAGGAATCGCCCTCACTGTGTGTCACACGCACACACAGCATTTTCTATCCTGTTCATCCGCTGTTCTGTGTTGCTTTATCTTAACTCACATAAAAAAGAGCTCAGTGCTCCCAGGATTCTACTGGGTAGAAACAGAACTGCAAGCTCTGATCACCTAAGGCCATCCTCAGCTCTCTGTGTGAAATTCCGTGCTTCACTGTTAATGCAAAAGTGGGGCATATCTGTTAAAATTGAAAAGCAGTTACAACAACATTATTAAAATGAAATTCACTCCGTACCCCAGGTTTTATTAATACTTTCAAAAGGAAGCAAGTTGAAATTCAATTTTGAAAGTATAATGTGCACTGAATATAAATAATGGAAAAGTATAAATAGGCTCTCAGTGGTGCATTGTTACTCATCTTATCTGTGATGGGTTATTGTACCATTGTCATTAAAAAATAAAGCTGTAAACAAATTTGACCGCTTGAGTACATGGAATTATCAGGAGAACATGTGTCGCTGTACACCTGCCAGGAGATTAGTCCATCAGCAGGCTTTGTCTTACCCTCTCTCTACAGGGAAAGCCATACTTTTATCTCTCTGGCATGTGCCTGTGCCGCGTCTGGCTCTGTGGGTCAGGGCTGAGCCCGTGATCTGAAGATTGCTGGTCCAAGTCTTGGGGTCGGCAGAGTGATGTCACCATTGGGCCCTTGAGCATGGCCCTTAACCCCAGCTGCTCCAGGGGCGGTCTGACCCTGATCATCAGTATGTTGCTTTGGAAAAAAAATCTGTTGAAGAATTAAACATATTTCTCAATTTCTACTAAATTACTTTCTAGCACGGCGGTTTAGCCATGGGGTCATTGGGTTAAGATTAATTTTAAGGAAACCAACAATTTAAATAGTCATTTCAGGTCCATCCAATTTCCACTTCAGCTTCCTACCTATGTGCCAAAGAGAGGAACATCTCAAATTCAAAAAACTTTATTTGTCCCCGAGAGGCAATTTAAAAGGCATAGATTGCCTCTCGGGGACATCTGCACATTATCTGCTGACAAGATGGAATAAAGGTCAGGCAAGACATAGTGAAATGCCTTCCTGCAGCTCTCTATTATCATGTTATTAACATGTAACATGTAAATTCTAGAAAGGCAACAGCAGTATTTAACACATAGAAATAAAGAAAGCAAAGTTTTATGATGCTCCTGGGATTAGTCATGTTAGCTATAAGAGTCCCCTTTCAGTGTCATGTTAGCTATAAGAGTCCCCTTTCAGTGTCATGTCAGCTATAAGAGTCCCCTTTCAGTGTCATGT
>JAODKE010000041.1:8321261-8345687 GCA_026779605.1 Mormyrus hasselquistii
TTCGGTAACTGGCATATTAGCTATAGGAGTCCCCTTTCGGTTAGTGTCATGTTAGCTATAAGAGTCCCCTTTCAGTGGCGTGTTAGCTATAGGAGTCTCCTTTCGGTAACTGGCATATTAGCTATAGGAGTCCCCTTTCGGTTAGTGTCATGTTAGCTATAAGAGTCCCCTTTCAGTAACTGGCATATTAGCTATAGGAGTCCCCTTTCGGTAAGTGTCATGTCAGCTATAGGAGTCCCCGTTCGGTAAGTGGCGTATTAGCTACAGGAGTCCCCTGTCAATAATTTCTGTGTTAGCTATAGGAGTCCCCATTAGTTAACATACCACTTACCAAAAGGAGACTATTATAGCTAAGACAATAGTTCTAGCTGAGGATAGTTATGAGAGAATATGTTTTGTACTTGTTTTTTCCTCTATGGTATGAATGTACTTTGAATTAGGAATCAATGAAAGCAAAACCTTTTGTTAATCTGTACCTCAGTCAGTCCATTTTCTGTTTGTTTGATCTCATTATTACAAGGGTTATTTCCGCTAAAAATGGTTTGATGGGGGTAAATGGATGCCAGTCTTTACTTGGGAAACAGGACATTAGATTCCACTGTATGTGTCTCCAGGATGCTGCAATTTGGTGTTAGACTAGGAAAAAGTGGGGCCATGTAAAGCCACGGTACAGAAGGTCATGCAGAAGTCGACATTATTGTTCAGTGACAATGTTTGTCATTGTATCTGACAAGTTGCTACGGATAAAGGTCAGTTTGAATATATAGAAACAGCTGTAGCTTGAACTTTGACTCTATCATAGCACATGAGCGTCTCCATGGTATCTCAATGACATCACAATAACTCTTTTTTATGGAAACTACAGCAAATTAGTTCTAAGGATATTTTTGGAAGACCAGCCTCATTACTCAGTCAAATCGTTTTTTGTTAAAAATACCACAGCACTATAAAATGATCCTTAAAATGATTCCTCCGTAGCAATACATTTTAGATAGATTCCTTTTTTTAGACAAATGAGTGAAATTAAATAAGTAATTCATAAACATAGATGGATGAATGCATGGTTGGATGGATATATATAGATGGATTGATGTAAAAAAATAATACCAGAAATAAAAGTGTTTTGACAGTACTAACATAGTAAAGACAGGAGAGTGATAAGCTCACTGTAATAGTGATCCTCTGCCAGAAGCTACTCTAGCTGTGTTCTCACACAAACTGACATATCACAGAGTAGAACCCACTGCTTAGACATGTGTTTATTTCTGTCACATCTCAGTGTATGAATCCTACAGCAAAACAAGCTTTGGATGGACTAAAATCTGCATGGTGTTGCAGCTGAAGTCAGCTAACCTCAGACAGCTGGTGGGCTCCTGCTGTTTGCAGTCATGTCTGGCATCAGGTAAGCAGTAACATCATAATGCAAGAGAGATATGATACGTGCTGGAGAGGCAGTGATACCTGGAGGAGGTTCCCTGTTTGGTGCTCAGTGCCTCCAGGCTCTGCACCACACTGTATTGGGGTAAGGGAGTGTAGGATGGATGGGTGGATGGATGGAAAATGAAAATCCATCCATAATCAATCCATCCATCTTCCATCTACTTATCCTGGTTTAGCATCACATGTATCTGTAGCGTTTAGTTTTCTTTGTATTTTCCACAGTAATGAACGCTACAATAATAGTAAACAGATTTGCCCTGGAGCTGCTTTTTTTAAAGTAAATCCCAAATGAACAAACTCTGTCTGGCTTCGCTTTACCACAAGAGGTGTTTCATAGTTTGTTTCTAGGAGATTTAATTGAGTATAACAACGCAGCCACACTGTCTTAAAACCACAGGGACTGGACACCATTTTGGGAGCTCCCTTAATGACTGTCATTCAGCAATAAATTCTTTTATTAAGTATGCAAAGTCAAAGTGGCAGATCTGTAATATTGTCAATGGAAGTGAAGATTAATTGTATGCCTTGCTGCTGAGAGAACTTTGAAGTCTGCAGGGGAGCGCCTGGTTTCCGTCAACGTCTCAGTGAAATCATTCAGTCCCTTGGCTCCCTATTAAATGCAGGTTAGGCTGCAAGTAGCTCTGTCTGGGGGCTTCTCTCTGCTAGAGCTTTTGCCTGATTGGTGAAATTTGTGATCTTGACGAGACAGGATAAAAATGGAATCACAGTCGCGGATGGTGACAGATGGAGATGGGTGGTGGGGGGGGGGGGACAAGGGGGCTCTGGTGCTCTTTTCATCATAGCCTTTCTATCTGGGGTGACATCCTGATTTACCATGGTGTTCCTATGTGACCTGTATACTCATTACAGTCCAGCCAATGGAGTCTGTGTGCCTGGGAGCCGCTTGCACAGCAAGAAGAATGCTGTGAGACTCAGGAGACTCCTTCACGACCCCCCAGCTGAACAGAAAACAGAGTATTACAGGGACTTTGAGCATCTGCTAGGGCTAACCGCTCTGACCAGTCTGAAATATCAGGTCTGAGTCTTCCAAGGCTGGACGTCCGCTCAAGACGCTCAAAGCAACCACTTGATATGGTCTGGGAACAGAACCTTTGAAACTGCAGAGACGATAATGAATTCAGCTGAAAGATCAAAATCCACCCGATAAGTATCTCAAGCTCCCTAAAAATATGTAACAGATTATATTATTTCATAAATCCAGAAATAACATCAAAGGTGAGTGTATTAAATAAATGTCAGTGACATCCATAAATATATTGGCAAATATCTGCTTTCAGCTGGATGCTGAAATTATTCAGTTCAGTTTTTTTGCAAGAGCAGAATTTCAGAAACATGATAGGATGCTTACATTCCACCAGTGCTGGTTTTCTCAAGGTTCGTCCCAAATGAGAATCCCTTAACCTCTGGATACCATGACGACGGCCAATACCCAGAAAAAATCCATCTGCTGTTAAGGGGGTCTTCATCGTCTGGCACTGGTGATAAATACTTCACGTGCCTAAAAAAACACATGAAAAGCAACAACGCAAATGGTCATTATTCTCCTTTCCCCCAAACAAGCACATTGAAGGTAACTCTTTGAGTGTTTCTCAGGGTGTTGGCTGCAGTGCTGTTTGTCTGGTGTGACAGCTCTCTCTCTGAACTAATTACCATCTGTAAACACTGTGCAACCTCCTGCTTCACACGGTGACACTCCAGGTTCTGTGTTGTTAGCTTGTACATTCCTGGATGAAACAAAAAGTTTAGATGGGTAACTTGCGATCACAAAAAGTGCCTTCAAAACAATGGGTTGAATTTGATACTGGTTTCTGTGTTATCTGAGAGCATCAATGCTGGTCACAATTCGGCCCGCAGGTCTAAGTTAAAATCTCCTCTTTGTTAATGCTTCCTATTTGATGCCATTGAATGGGTCTGAGCAGCATACTGGTTCAGTGGGTGGCACTATTGCCTCACACCTCTAGGGTTGGGGGTTTTAAATGCCGCCCCCACTCCATATGTGAGTCTAGGTCTCCTCCCACTGCTTTCCTGCTCGGATCCCATCCAGGCTGCACCCCAGCTTTGCCCCCTATGCTGCCTGGGATATCTTCCAGGTCCCCCATGATCCTCTGCTGCAGTGTCTCCCTATCTGGTCCTCTGGGACCCACGTGCAGTCCATGTTTTTGCCCCCCCGAGCTCCCTAGTAGACAGTCCACATTTTCGCTCCCTTCCAGCTCCAAGAACCAGATTGGGAAACAGAGCTCTTCTTGGAAGATGGATCTGGGTTACCTTTTGCTATTTGGCTGGTCACAGGACCTGTGAGAATTTCATGTCACCCTGAGCCTTTCCAGCTCGTCCATGGCTCACCGATTCCCAATGTTCTCACCGTGCTCCTGAAATGATGACATGCAGACCCTTGGCGCCAATAATGAACTACAAATCCAATTACAAATGCAGGCCATAACTGAGTGAATTAGCCATGTTTCGTTCTGTACATGGCCTCACCTTCCTTTGTTTGTAGGCTTTGGTTTAGCAGACTCTCAGAACCAGTGCATCATCAGCATCAGCATCAAAACATATCAAATGAACATCGCATCAGGCTCTACAAATCACAGCCAAAGCTGGACCGCATTTCACACCCAAGTATATCACAGTAGGAAATGTTCTAGCCCTGCGCTTCAAACTTAGCACTGATGAACAGGTCACCATACTGATTAGATTATTTGACTAATCAGTTTAACCACTTGAGCATCCACGTTAGCTTAGTGGTTTATGTTTTTAGACCAGGTTTGTTAAAATTCAGTTGCAGATTTAAGTTAAGGAAGGACATTGTTGAAGCACTTATGGGGGGTATACAAGGGTGGGTCGACTGGGCCCAGCTGAAAGCTGATTAGCCCTCATCCCCTGTCACTCAGTAATTAATGACATCATTGGCTAATGATAAGGTGGCCCCCATCTGTATGAACTATGGCCTCTCTTATGCAACATCTAGCGTCTCTGAATATGTAGCAAAATAACACATTTACGCCCTGTTTATGCTTCATTTTAATATGCATCTTTGCCAATCAGAATGCAAAAGGACAGCGCTACATTCAAGTGTGAATGACCACCAAGATGCATTGTGATCCAATCACTCAAAGCACTTGCTAAGGTAATCTGGGATGCATTTGACCATATATCCATTGTGTGTAAATACTAATGTGTACTGAAGTGTCCCCGACAAAGATGCAACAATAACTGTGCACAGGGCAGTAACAAAACACAAGCAAGGGAGCAAGGTTGCAAGGGAGAACCAAATGGATTGGGGGGGACACAGGAGGCACGAAAACAGGGGCAATAGAGGGAACCCCAGTGGGCAGAAGGCAGGGGTCACAGGTAGCCGCGGGCAAGGAGATAGGTGGAGGGACTGCTGGAGGAGGTGAGGAGGGAGGTGAAGGGGACACCGGAGGAGGCAATGAGGGAGCAGAATTCACCGCAAGCAAAAGCGCAGCCACAGCTGGCAAAGGCAAAGGCACAGGCAGCCAACGAGGCAGAGCTGAGGGAACCGCAGGTGATCGATAAGCAGGAGCTGGGGGAACCATAGGCAAGCCAGTTGGCAGGGGGCGGAGGACCCAACCCCTGCATAGGTGTTCTCTTCCTCTGCGGGAAACCGATAGATGGGGTCCTGGCTAAGATTGGACATGCCAGGGTGGCAGTCGGAGTTCCTTGGGGCCTCAGGCTGTCTGAGCCAGTAAATCAGTAAATGAGATCGGATGAACACAGGGTTTATTATAAAGCAGACAAATCAGGAACATCACACACATACATGTTTTGGACTTCAGGAAGAAACTCCACACCAAGGGACAGGATCCAAGCAGCTAGTCCTGGAGACGTGAGGCTACAGTGCCCCCCCCCTGCCCACCCCCCCAACCCCTTCACTGTGCCACCGTACTTCACGGATGACAAGTTACAGGCCAGCTGATTTATGAATGCATATGGAATATTGGTTTGTTTGCAACACTTTCAGTTGCTACAGTGACCAAAAAATGTTGCTATCTGCATACTCATAAATGATGGTGAGGTTCCACCAGGGAGCATTTTAGAGGGGTATTAAAAAACAAAAGAGACACAAGGATGAGTTTTGCGGTGCCATGAAGCAATTATGTTTAGACATGAACCCTCAAGGTACTTATGCTAGGGAATTAGTATGGGCAGTTATCAAAAGCTCAAGTACCCTGAGAAAAAGTATTTATTACTTTTTCTTATGTTCTTATGTTCTTTTAAACAAAGTATTATTACGTTCAATGCATCAATTTTAATTTCAAACATAACACTCATTATCCAGGAGGAGCTGGGGATGGATTATGAATGGATAGATAAATTACAATATTAAACATGACTATTGACAAGTGAACGAAACACAGGGACACTCCTCCTTAGCTTTCCTTGGCATTGTCGCATGTGTACTCATGAAATACACACTAACAACGCACACATATCAAATACAACAATAAAACTGACCTTTAACCTATAAATATCCCTCTCAGCAAATGTTTTTTGTTTTAGTGCCTCCTGCTGGTCAGCTTGGACTATCAAAATCTCAGTCTAGGAAAAATTCAGGAATATGCAATAACCTTTACCAATTACAAAACCTGAAAATAAAATTACAGATATAATCTGTATATGAACACATATATGACACATCAGGAAGACAGTACAGCATGAAATGGAACGGTTAAAATAACAGAAATGGACAAATATTCCTCACATACACTCATGGCCGAAATTATTGGCACCCCTGGAATTTTTACAGAAAATGCACCATTTCTCCCAGAAAATTGTTACAATTACAAATGTTTTGGTATACAAATGTTTATTTCCTTTATGTGCAAAAAAACAGAAAAAAGGTCAAATTTGACATAATTTCACACAGAACTCAAAAACTGGGCTGGACAAAATTATTGGCACCCTCAACTTACTATTTGGCTACACGCCCTTTGGAAAAAATAACTGAAATCAGTTGCTTCCCATAACCATCAACAAGCTTGTTACACCTCTCAACTGGAATTTTTGACCTCTCCTCTTTTGCAAACTGTTTGCAAAATGGTCTCTCAGATTTGAAGGGTGCCTTCTCCCAAACAGCAATTTTTGAGATCTGAGCCAAAGCTTCTTTGATATCAAAGAACAGACTATACTGCATTGTTTGTTATAATAACCTCAACTGGAGAATAGATGCACTACTGTTATGGTCTGAAGAACTAGGTAGAAAACTAGACTACATTTCAGCTAGACATGTATATATTGTTTATGTGCTGTTTTATTTTACATTCCTTTCACTATTGGTGCCCTTTTCCAATGTCCAAGTTAACAACCATGATGAAGTGACTGAGAATGAGACCTCAGACCGTCCAGTCTGCTAGGAAAAATCGGACAGCCCAGAATTGCTGTACGCGGACCTGCTGACCTTGAGAGAAGCAGGCCTGCTTTCCAGTGCTGGGCTACTTTACAAACATCCTTCACAGGTGACCTGTAACCGCCCACCACTGTGACGCATACTCATATACAGGTTTGATCAGCTGTAGCACACCCACTTACCATTAGCGTCACGGCCGGAAGCAACACGTCGAGCTCAGCGCCTGCTAAAATGCTGCCTCGCGTGTAATTTATGCATTCACACATAGTGACCACTGTGTGGGGCTGAGGCCTTGAGCAGCAGAACCTTAGTGTCCTCAGACAGGAATGTGTCCAAAGTGTCACAGGGGAAAAATGCTACTGTTGAACGACCCGATTGTCTAAAAATGCAAGGATCTATCTAAAAATACACAAAGTAAATTGCACATTTTCTACTATATTCAGAGCTAATCCAATAACAGTCAATAGTACTAGTCTCATGTGTCTGAGAAGGGATTGACGGGATTGAATGTTGTGCAGTGTTTAAAATGGCCAGCAGGGGTAGCTGTTCTGTCACCTTGACTCAGCTGTTGTCTCTTATCGCACGGAATAATAGACTTGTACAAATATTTTTCCGTCAAAATACAAGCCGATGTCACTGATGCTGGTCTATGTATATTATGCCGTAATAACACGGGATAGGATATTTTGAATTTTGATTAGATCAGTATGAAGGCATATTATTAATGCTACGTCGTTTTAATTTTTAATTATATTGTTTACATGTTTGCCCAAAAAACCTGAATGTATTGAATGAGACCTGGGGCCAGAGATATTTAGATCTCAATAAAAACATGAAATGCAGTAAAACGTTTAATTTTATCCATCCACTTTCTGTAACTGCTTGTCCCGTTCAGGTTCGCGGGGGGGTCCATATCCTATCCTGGAGGCTACGGGCACAAGGCAGGGAACAGTTTAAGATGGGGTGCCAACCCACTGCAGAGCGCACACACACACACACACACACACACACCAGTCATTCGCAAATTTGGCAATTTGGTAACTGAACCTCAGCATGTTTTTGGAATGTGGGGGAAAACCAGAGTACCTGCAGGAAACCCCACGACGACACGGGGAGAACATGCAAACTCCACACACATGGAACCCTGGCAGAGACCTATATCCAGAGGTGTGAGGCAGCAGTGATAACCACTGCTCCACTGTGCTGCCCCATTTACTTTTAATGAAAGATAATTATGATACAAAAAATTGAGTCTGATGCCCTGCGTTGGGCTGGCCCCCCATCCTGGGCTGTTCCCCACCTCGTGCCCATTGCTTCCGGCCCCGGACCCCCCCGCGACCCAGTAGGATGAGCGGTTTGGAAAATGGATGGATGGAAAATTGAGTCTGATTCAGTCTGCTTGTGACTAGATGATCATGAAATTCCTAAGAAGCACCAGAGGACCTGTGATGAATGAATGGTATGTTTGCATAGTGCTTTTTTTTTTTTCAAGAAACCCAAAGCACTTTAACAGAATCAATGAGAAGCCACTTCAGCTCCCACCACTGTGTATCACCCACCCAGATGATGCAACGGCAGCCATTCAATGCCAGTACACTCACCACACAGTAGCTAAGGTGGTGAAGGGCCAGGAAATAATTCACCAGTTAGATATAGGGGATGATTGGGAGGCCATGTCTGATAGGGCAACAGAAGGCAATTTAGCCTGGAAATCAGGGTACAGCCCCAACATTTTTGAAATTTGCCCAGAGATCTTTTATGACCTCAGCGATTCAGAACCTTGGTTTAATCCTTCACCTGATGGACCGTACCATTTTTACAGCACAGTGTCCCTGGGGCATTGGGACCTACACAGGCCTCAGGATGGACTAACCTATTGGCCACACCAACACTTCTTCCAACGACAACTCAGCTTTTCTATCTGGTCTCTCATCCCAAATCTACTTAACTTCAGGTGGTTTTCCTAGACTGAATGGTAGGTGGTGTGGCTGCTGACAATAACTGCAATTATAATTTTTTACTGAATAAATTGAGTGCCGTTTTATTATCTTAAACAGATGAAATGGTGGGAGCACCCAGCCGATTGTTAGGGATAAAGCATATGATGAATGTGAGGATGATCCGCTTCCCGGAAGCATTATAGCAGCCTTGGGACAGATTCTCAAGGACGACACTGGCGTCTCTGCTTCAGAGTAAGAGATGGATAGTTGTAATTGATTTGATAGAAAATAACAACCTTTCAAATCAGTCCCTCTCTGGAAATTGGAGCATTCATTTAATAATTCACATCTCAGCCAAGCAACAGTGCTGAAATAATTGAAAACTAAGCTTCCTACTTAAAGTTTATCCCTGTGTATCTTTGGCAATCGCTGTAAGAAAGGACAGCATCATCGTCTGCACAAGTGTCATTCTCATGCAGATGATCGATTCGCATAAATCAACTTTGACCAGTCTTGTTCAGAGCCCAATCGGTCATTTGTTTAAATGGGTGTGTGAGAGAAAGCGCCTTTGCACTGATTCCTGGGCTAAACAAAATTGGCATAGTTGGCATAATTATTAGCTTTAAAACACGAAACCCATGACATCAAGAAAAAATTGAGGGGGATATTATTTATCAATTCCTTAGTATCTATGTTAACAGTGTGTGCACGTGTCTCAAGAGCAAAGAAAATAAGTTCAAAACAAGTTCATTTTTCTCCCAATTCTGAATGCGCTATTTATTTATGATGCCATTTGTCTTATATGGGAGAAGAGCACAAGATTTTTTTTATTGTTTTGTGTATAACAGCAACTAATGACCCTTTAGTGCTTATGTGTTTGCATAAGCAAAAGCTGAGCTATATGTGATATCATTGGAAATATTTAAAACTTTATATATTTCGAACATATTTATTTATATATTTATACATAGGTAGAAATATATACAAGTAATTTTAAAGATTTAAATTAATAATATATTAAATAATTCAATATAATTTTACCTACAGACACTCACTGTTATTAATATTTAACTGACGTAATGTAAAAAAAAATGTAGATTTTTACATTTTTCCACGAAACCGTATCAAAGATGAATGACATATTTATATGACATGGTTTGGGTTAAAAGATTACTGTAATAGATACGGAGAAATTTTCTACTTTTGAATAACGTCTGAACAGGTTTTGGAGAAATCTTGGCTCATTAGGGTACATAGATGTGTTTTTAATTATTTGAAACGTCTAATTTGATTATTTTAGCAGAGAAAGTGTCCATGGTAAATCACACAGGCGATTCTCTTCATTTCCGTCCTTTAAAATAGTGACACAAAAACAATAAACAACCAAAATTATATCACTTGGATGTAATATTAGGCAAAGAGAAATAAAAATTAAGAAGAAAAAACTACAGGGCCAAATAATTGGGTGACATTTTTGGTTGGGATTTTATGGTGCCTTGCAGTGCAGCATACTAAGAATAAGAATAAATAAAAATGTATGCAGATGCAATATAGAAACCACAAGAAAAAAAATCTTAATTTTCTTTTGATATTTTTTCTTGTACTTATATGGGTTTATGGTTTATTTTTGTTTTTTTGCATTGACTAAAGATTGTGTTTGCAATTTCTGTGATACTGTAGCATAGGATGCAGACAAACTGCTCAAGGGCAAATAGGATACAAGAGAATGTAACATACATACTGGATTTCTTCGAAAAATGTTTAATTGCAGAACTATATACAACATGTTACCCTTTGCACTACTTAAATCATTGAGAGGCTGATTCATTGGATGAGTGTTGGGGCTAAAATACTGAAGCACATTGTATCGCCAAAATGAATTAAATTATATAAATACCCCAAAGAGGGAAAAAATCTGCAATTCTGAAAAATAAACACTAAACATCCATAGAAATAAACAAGGTGGGTAAATAAATGTTAGATACAAAATGGCTAAACAAATAAAACATAAATACAAAACAATTTGTTGAATTCAGCAATTCCAAAAAGCAACAGAACGACAAACCATACATTCAATAGTAATATCCTGCATGCTGCAATAAGATCTTATAAAATAACCTGAACAAAAAATGTTGGAACAACTAAAACGTGTTAGAGCAGAAAATAGTTTGGTTCAAATGAAGCGCATATTTATAATATTTATATATGTATATTTCTTTACAAATAATGAATATTTGGCATTATATCCATCCTCATTATTGATATGATATTTAAGAATTCAAAATAATTTAAGCTAACATGTATCCTTGAAATCATCCATTTTTATATCACACTCCAAGATTGATGAGCAGCAACTGACTACACATTCAATGTTTTCTCCACCGAAGCAAGTAAGCAAAACTCTGTCCACCCAAAAGCATTTCGATCCATAGAGAGCAAAAGAGAAGAGCTGGACAACCCCATTTCCTGGGAGGACAGCACTTCTCGGTCAATGAGGAAAAACAAACAGCATACAGAAGCAAACAAATGGAGTGCATGGATAAAGTATAATAATAGGCTGCTAGGGAATGGTCAGGTGTGGAACTGACTCCGTGTCATTTCACTTCGATGTTGATGCTTTCAAATCATCCGAATGTTCAAAGACAAACCAGAGAGTGCTCTGATTCTCCTGATAATATGAAAAGAACGGTACATTGTGGCTAATGTGTTTCATAAAGGTTATTGCTCAATAGGCACGCTATATTAGACAGCCTGATCATTGTCGAGTGTGAAGTGTGCAGTCCAGTCCCGTCCCCTCGAAAGCAGCCCTGAAGTGAACTGCAGCTCACTCCCAGCTCCTCCAGCTAGCTTACGACTTGAAGACCGTTGTCTCATTGGCACTACAGTAAGCAGTATGACATTTTCTACAATGTACCGTCTACGAAACGAAGATCCACATTCAAGTGTTTTATGAGAAGTACGATCTTTCTGTGTAGGAATTTCTACAGAGTAAACACCTTGCTAAGTAAGTTTGAAGATGGAATGGTGACTGTCAGTGGAGTTTAATAAACCTGCACATGTGCCTTGATTGTCCAAAGAAAATCAGGATTTTTAGGTTCAAAAGAACAACAAAGGAGAAGGGGACTCTGTAAAACAGACACAGATACAATTTCACATTCTCACAACACTTATAATTGTGATGGGTTTAGTCACAAGAGCATGGCAGTATTGTGAGAATGCTAGCTGTGTGTTAATTGTGAGAAAGGAAATTTAACTCAGCAAATGCAAGCCACTGGTTGTTCCCAGTTAAGGCTTACTGCTTTACATAGTACCAGCAAATACAGTACAAAATCCATGACATTACAGGTTTCTTTATAAAGACAGCTATACATTAATATATATGAATTACCAGTATCAAATTGATGACAAAGGAGCATTGTTTGTCATATAATTATAGTTGTTTACACTGCCATTCACATATTTAACGTTATACATGTTTTAGTTTTTCCCTTAAAATGAAAGGAAAAAAAATCTAGGCGTAAATAGGATATCAAAATCAAGTAATGTAGATTCACACAGTACATCCATATTTTAGCAAAACCAGCAAAGTCATAATGAATCTCAAACAGGCAAGAAGACAATTAGGTGTTGATGACAGGAGCCCTTGCAATGTCTTGAGACTGTTTACTGATGTGCTTTTCTTTTAGGGTGCACTACAGAGGGCTCTACCCAACATTGTAAAAGACTTAAAAACATAGCAGCCTGCTCTTGTTCTATCTGTGATTGCTGGAAGCAAATCAAGTATGTTTAATTGATCTACCTTGGTCTGTTTCAACATTTTAAGCAGTTGCTTTTTTGGCCAGGTTCGGAAAAGCATTTCTCACAAAAAAAAAAAAAAAAAAACAAAACAAAAAAACAATGAAAATAAAAGTAAAATGCATCAAATGTTTGTTACTGCTTTTGACTTTTGCTTTTGCTATATGTTAGCATGGTGTAAATCAATTTTAATTTCATTTTAATAGCAAATAGTATAGTGACAGAATGCAAAAAAGCAAAGGTGTACTTGACAAAAAAATAGGTACAGATAAGCAAAAGCAATGCTCAACTGATCGCCATGGATACCGGCAAGTGTCAGCCATTGTTAGCTCCGCTTGCTTGCTGCCTGCCACCAGTACCCTGGACCTTGAGGTAAAGCAACCTGTGCTAAGCATGCAACACACAGCCAGGCTACTCATGGCTGCCATTTTCTTCCAAAGATTATCCTCATCCTCCGGCCACCAAAGCCACACACTAGGCTATCTTTAGAAACTGGCAGGCCGGATATTCAAACTTGTGGCATGTCAAATTATTTCCTCTTCTTTTTACCGTATTATTTATGATAGCACACCACTGGTCACTGTATTATTAGAAATTTACACATACGGTATACTTTCCTCTTCACACACTGACTACTAAGTCAGGCAAACTAGCCTGTCATCTCTTAACCCCCTAAGCATTAAAAAAATAAAAAAATAATCAGAAGCTTACTCAAATCGGGGAAAATTCAGGGTAATTTGGGTATTACCCTTAGATCAGGGGTACAACAAGATAGTCTAACAGCTGAATTGTTAACATTTTATTCTTTCAGTCATAAGTCTTGTTCACTCTTCCACACAAAGATGTAATCACACACTAAGTATATCTGTTGCTGATCAACCGCGATCGCATTTAATATATATATATTTAATATCAAAACATGTCAAAAGAATCTGTAACTTGAAGCATATAGCTGTGGACCTAGCATGCTGGCTTACAAATAGCACTTCATCCTGAAAGTTTTTTTTTTGTTAGTTTTTGGCAACGCCGCCTAGTCAAGCTCGGCTGAATCTAAAACATGCCGCATTCCCTACATTTGAAAGGAGAAGCGCACACTAAGCCTACTGGAATATAAAAGGCTCAGATGTAGCTTTTGTTATTTTCCCAGCCCTTTGTCATGACAAACATGATAATACAAGAACAATGGCATGTAAAATACATTTTGCTTCACAAAGCATCTCGTTCCCTTCCAAGCTGTCAGACTCCTACTTAAGATAACGATTGTTAGTTTAGGGTGCTGAGTCCTTTTCGAGTTTGGTTTTAAGGCACCTAAAGAAGATAGTCCACCTGAACAGTTCCTGTATATACAGAAATGCTAGACTATGTCCTGGTCATACTTATGTGAGTGAGAGAGTATTTTATCAAATACTATTGACTAGGACTATGTCAGGATTCAGACCTAACAAACCTAATCAAATAGGATGACTCCATTGCATAGATATCCATCGTGAAAAGGTAATGTCTGAAGATATATGAATATGAAATAAAGTATGTAGGATACATGCATTTAACATCTAATATATTAAATACGGTCATTGGACATATATTAACTTAAGTAAATAAATTCATGTGTAAAAGTAGCAATTGTTGATATATTGCACTTATAAAATATTCTCTTTACTGTTTCCAGTTCTAACCTTTCTTTTCTCGAAAGGGGTCGATTTGCTGGGAAGGATGATTCGACCATAAAGAAAATAGAAGCAGCTTATTTGAAACGAACCATCTCGGGCTGCAGGTTTCCAGCCAGGACCTCACACAAAGTCTTTGCTGCCTGTCACTGTATCATTGCATGACTACTGGATGCAGTGAAGGCAGCCGGTACTTCAGCAAATCCCAGGATTGCGCGGCACAGACCCATGGGATTATCACGCTAAAGACGGTACAGCACGGTAGCCTGTATGTGTCAGTCAATAGCAGCTGTCTGTGTCCCCTCTTAACAGAAAACAACTGTCACATAAATGATGTCACTCGTTGTCAAGGACTACAGCAACAAACAGAGATTTAACACCTCTAATCCATTAATTCCTACACAACAAAACAACAGCCAGGTCAGCTGTCTGTATGTTAAAAAAAAACGTGGTTTAAAATAGATTACGATTACAATGGAAAAATAAATGGATGGCAAAATCTCAAAGCTATTTATTTTACTTTATGGATTGTACATTGTGAGAATTTTTTCCTTTAAACTCTAACCATGTTCTGATGCATAACCTGTTTAGGTGTTTGCAGGTGTGTCAGCAAAGTTCTAACTACTTTTGACTAATGCTAGGCTTTGTATGTCTACGAGGGTCATTCCTTCTCATCGCCATGGTGACCAGTCGTTCACAGATTCTGTCACAGCTGGCCAAACCCTGCAGCCACCATACTGAGCAGAACAGCCTGGTTAGTCTCTGCTATAGCCCTGATAGTGTAGCGCAGCCCATCACACCTCAGGGTTGGAACCCTACCATTCATTCATACATATATATTTCTGTGTTGTCATATATATTTAAAATTTACGAATTTTATATACATGGACAGATATAAAGTGATATATATTTAATGCCAAAGAATGGTACATATATTGGAAAACATTTTTTTCCAATTTTATACTTATAAATTTATGCATATACAGAATAGTCATATACATTGAAAAATTACACAAGTATTATACTTAAAAATACATTCTATGACATCTGCATATATATATATATATATATATATTTATATATGTGTGTGAAAGAGGAAATACTTAGCATAATTTGCGATATAAGAAGTATGTACGGACATATAAAAACACATCCCTTACATTTAGGCTTTCCTGTTATATAATGACATATATTGCTTTTTTCTACTTGGGGTGTGGCTGCACCCGGGCATGTGCTGAAGTGAAGAGGCGTGAGCCTCCAGGGTCATGTGACCATGCGTGGGCCGAGTAGGAAACCCCCCCAGTGTCACATGACCAGGTCAGAATACCACCGCATCACAGCTCTAAGGGGCATCAAGCCTGTAGTGAGCTCCACGAGGATACACCCCCCTCCCCCCCCCCACCATGATACAAATTACACTCAACCCATGCGCTCAGCAGTCCTGCACCTCTCCTGCACCTGTGATCCCAACCTTCCAACATCAACCAGCATTTGCGACAGAGATAAGGCTGAAGCCTTGGTTACAGAGCTCACAGACGCTTTGAACATGAATCCATCGCTGAAGCTGGCTTAAAATACCAGAGTGAACGTGTGTCGGTCCTGGACGTTGTGTATGTGACCCACAGCTCCCCAGTCGGCCTTGAGGCGACCTGTCAGAGGAGTATCCTGAGGGGACAGAAAGCGGATGGACAGGCTGCCTGGCGAATCATAAAAGGGCTTACAAACAAGTGGCCAATGCTGGGTCGACATCCGGCAAGACGTCTGAGTACGTGTGCGGCTAGGACACCTCAGGGCCTATGGGGATATCCGCAATGCCCTCCTCATAGGGGAAATGTGTTGAACTGGTGCCCATGGGCTTGGATCAAGTGCAATACTGAGGCTTGCCCTCCCAGGGCACTTTTGTGTGACTTAAGACTCTGCAGGTCCCCTTTGGAACCTGGGCTCCGTCTCTCTGATAAGGGATTTATGAATCTGCCGGCCGATGAACACAATGCTCCCCTGGGCTGTATGCCTGGCGGCACCTCGGACCGGCCCGCAATGTCTTCAGTATTCTGCACAAATGGCAGCATTTTTATCCTTGCCCTAAACCCGTTGATTAAAAAATATAGTCTTTATTCTACAAAGATGATTAGATCTAGGCAAAGTCAATTCCCGGGTATTTTAATAAGGGATGCGCTGAGATATCAAATCCACCACTAGAAAGTGTTTGTGTTATGTAGGCAGCTGGTGCCAGGACAGGACACCAAGAGTAAAAAGCAGCACCGTTCGCAGTTTGCAGCCAAACTGCTTCAAAGTGTTGTTTGCATCTTTACATACTGTAATAACACTGGTAAAACTGATTTGTTTTCATATATGTGGAATGTCAATCTAATATCATTGTAATACCGCACACACATGGACACACACACAGACACACACACACAGACAGACACAGAGACATGGCAGCGGGGGATGGGATCGCCAACACACTGAAAGCCTGGCACAGAGGCGTGAGCGTTTGGCTTGGAGTGGACTGCAGAGGGCGCCGTCCCCATCTGCCCGGGGTGTCATGCTGCGCTCCAAGCCTCTGTGCTTAGGCCGGGCTGCTCCTCTCTCATGCTCCCCCCTCACTTAAGGCCAGTTCCCACAGCTCATTATGAATTTTCATTATGACTTATTATTATGATTTATGGATAATCTCTCTTGCATGGTTTTCCCCTTCAGGTAGCATTTATCGTGCTTCCCAGTTATTTTGCCCTTCTGTCCATTGCTACCTTCTTCTTGCCCCCTGCCCCCCCTACTCACCCACTCACGGACACCTCGTTACCTCCAACTGCTTCTACCCAGACACTTCTTATAGCAAGCCACCATTATCTCTCCTTTCTATAACCACATCACTCCACATCTATGTCCCTATGCCATAGTTCAAAATAATACTTTTCAAGATATCTACGTAAACCGTGCAATTGTCCCAGTAAGAGAAACCAAGCTAGCTGTGGAATGTATAACTTCAGTCTCAAAACAGTGTCACTGTCAAGCGGGTTGCCTTTGCATGTCTTTTGGGCCCTTTTCAGACCAATCCTGCTTTTGACATCTGAAGAAACTTCCACATTTCTGCAGGTAAAGGTGCAAACCCCTTTTTTAAGCAGTTGTAGTACTGCAACGAATTGTTGTTGGGTCTTATATCCACCAAGTATGAAAAATCAATAAAAAGCTCTGTATCTTGCCTTGCAATTTAATTGCAACAGTATTAGATGATATCTGCTAGGTACATTTCCGTTGGAAATACAAGCAAGAGTATAATTTAAGGTACATAGAAGTAATTTTCTACTTAGAAATATTTCTTGAAATAGTGGCCTCGATAGTCTCTTAACCGGGGAGACTTATTGTTATGGAAGTATTGATCCACCAATTTACTACAGCGGGAATGTTGGTACTCGTGGTACGGTTGTAACTGGGACAATTGAGCCGACGCCATGGGAACAGAAAGAGGTCGCCATGCCGACCGACCTGCCTTTTCCTAGACGTTAGATCTCAGGAAAGAGCGCCAAAGGCCATTGCCAAGGCCTGGTGTGTGTCCACAGCAGCCCAGCAGAGCTCGGACAGGATGGGAGGCCTTCGGAAACTAAACCATATGACTGAGGTATTTCAAGAATTATCTGAAAGATCACTTCAATTTGTGCACAGTTCTCTCTGTACAGAGAGGAGCACAGTTTGTTGAGTCCTACAGAGAAAATGGTTTCTGGGGTGGGGAGGGGGGTTGGCTCTGTTTCACTGCTCTGTGCCTTGGGGGGGGGGGGGGGGGGTGTTTTCTCCCAGGGGCCCCAGGACCACTGCTGATGCTGCTGGTGAAGTTCTTGAGGGAGCTGCACTTTGTGTCTGAATGTGACCATATCGAGAAGGAAGGGCCAACCCTCCCCATTACAACGCCGAACCCCCAGCGTGTTAAATTCAGCGTATGCCGCAGTGACAAATTAAAATGAATCAGCCAACCGTGAAGCTGAACAGAAACTCTGGCTTGCTGACACGGTGAGGTCTAACAGATGAGCCCCAACTAATTTCTTTGTTTTCCTTGAGACCGGGTCTGGTTAGAAAGGTAGGAGCTGAAGCAGGGGTGGAAATCGCACGGACCTTCCCACAGCTGCTACCAACACAAACGTGACGATTGTGAGGGGAGGAGAGTCGCTCGACAGTACAGGACCAGCTGGGGGGTTCACGGCCCTCAGAGCCGTGTCTGGGCCTCAGGGATGTAGATCTCGATGCTGTCGGCCCGCTCCGTCGCAGAGTTCTGCCGGAAAGAGGCGGCCCGCTTGGCGGCCATAAGGCGCCGCCGTGCCTCCTGCCGCTGTCTGTCCTGCAGGTCCAGCGACCTCTCTCGCGTCATGCCGCCTCGGCCTTTGGGGGGCTTCTTTGGTACTGGGGGCGGCCACTTCCTTTCCTGTAGGGCCAGAAGAGGAGGAATAACCAGTGAGAGCATGCAGGGGATGGGTACATTTTGGGATTTACCCTAAAAATGCTGTTTGTGGATTGGAACTTTACAGCTAGGTGGCGTGGTGGGACGAGGGGGGGGTCATTGAATCCTCCAGCACTGAGAGTCCTTGCTGTGACCTTGATATGACCTTGCTGTGTTGTGGGAGCTTTCTCTGTGTTTCTCCCTGGATTCCACTCATGTTCCAAAGACAGATAGCGAGTTTGGTATGTGAATATTGCCTCTGTGTGTGTGTGTATGGGGGGGGGAGTTACATATATCACATTTGGGGACCAAATTGTCTCCAAATTGTGATAAAATCTATAACTACCTTACTTCTGGGGGCATTTTTCAGGTCCCCATAACCTCAATTTAATTAAAATATGTGACTGCAATCGAAAAATTGAAAATGCCAAAAGTCTTATATTTTATTTAGTTACTTACGGTTAAGGTTAGGGTTTGGTAGGTCTTAATGGTGCCGTGACTGGGATTAGGGTTTTTCCCATAGAAATCAATGGAAGGTCCCCATTTAGACAGGTACGCCAACGTGTGTGTGTGTATGTGTGTGTTTGGCCCCCTGTCCACACCCCTTCCACCATGTGCCTGCCCCGTGCTCCTTTGCTTGAGCCCCAGGTTTGACCCACTTTGCATATTTATAGAAAAATGGACCATTTATAGAAAAGTGGATGGAATATCAGTGCGGCCGAGGAGCTGTTTATCCCCATATTCCTGCATTCGTTTCTTTTGGCTTAACAGGAAGAAATCCATAAAGAGGCTGATTAAAAACGACAGACGAGCAGCTGAGGAGGAAGCGAGGTGGCATCTGCTCACAGCCGAGCAGACAGAAACAGCAGGGGCGCAGCTCAGGGACTAACGACGAGAGCTCGGCTTAAAGACCGATATTTAGCTGGTTCAGAGGAGAGGAGCCGCTTCCGGAAGCCCAGCAGGGCGGCCGAGGACTTGCCGGCGGGACGCACCTTCTTCTCGGGGCTCTCCACTGGCCTCCAGGCATTGGCCTTCATCTGCTGCAGCTCATCAAATTTGGCAGTGACGTCATCGATGGACAACTGGAGGAGGTCCCAGAACCCCGCCAGGTCCTGGGAGGTGGGTCTTGGCATAGCACTGGGGTCCTGTAGGGAGAGGTCGCCAGATTAGGCCACCTGATTATGAATCTATCTTAACTTACAAGCCCATGTTACTGTCAATTTATGAGGCTTACATCAATGGGGCCCTCACAGCCCCGCTGCTGAAGACTCCATGAAACGAGACCCCTTGTCCTTTACTGACTCCCTCATTTAGCACACATTTGCAAACATGACGGTAATAATAAATTAATTCTCCAACCAACACGCTCATCGACATCCAAATTTCATACGCCTGACAATAATGTGCAATTGGCCTGAGACAGATCTTTGAAGCAAAATGTTTTTTTATGATTGATTAAAAAAATTGAGGATGGAAGGCTGAAGTAAAGTCCGAGACTGCCCTGATTTTCACTTAGCGGTCACTTTACTGAACCATCTGGTAGTTGGAATGGAACTTAATTGCTAAATGAGGGGTGGTTGTATAACTTTAGACTCTGACACTGCACTGGATATGCAGTTCAGATAACAGATGAATGGGTGTTAAGCAAGACTATCACTCATTATAATTACCTCTCTAGAAAGTTAGACCAAGGCCATATTTTTTCACCATGAATAATTATGACCACATAGTAGCAAACTGTGCTTGCAGAGGTCTTGCTGCTGGTCTCCCTCTGCAGGAACACTGAGGACATTCCGTCCAGCTCCGGGCCGCTGCTGACGCTAAAGACCGCGCTTTGGGTTCAGGCTACCAATCCTGAGGCGGTGACAGGTACCAGAGGTGCAGCCTTCTGTCACATGATGGCAGTTTTGCCCACAGCCACTAGGTGTCTCTAAGAGACAATCAAAGTCAGACTATCCTATTTGCATTCAGCCAAAAAAGAAACTGTGATCCATCCCATGCAGACATCAGTATTCATTTACATTTTGTTAATATTAGCAATCATTTCCAGATCAAGCATTTGTCCTTATCTATAACACTGATGAAGGCACAAAGTGAACCTCTGACTAAAGCTGTATATTCAGAGGACTTGTTTCCAGTCCTCTTTCAGAACAGCCCAGCTTGCCAGGCCTTCACTTAGCATTCCCTTACCAGGGAGGCAAATTAGCTTTTAGCCAGTGTACCTGATCACGACCTTAGGCTGCTGAAGGAGCTCTTTCCACTCTGCAGCTTTGTGTCTTTGTAGGCCAGCTGCCTGGTTTTCATATACATATTGTGAATTGCACCCAAGCAGTGGAACCATCAGTTATCAGATTTCAAGTGTCACACATTTTCCACTGTGCGTTATCCCGCTGTGTGACATACACACAGCCTTTAGTATATTGACAAAATTTACAGTGCAAATCTGTGCTATATCACATGGACTGTAATGGTGATCAAAGCTGAGCTTCCTCATGGTTGCCTGACTCCAGCCAAAAGATGTTTTATCACACAGATGATAAAGACACAATTTCAGTATTTCCCCTGCCATCATATTAGGGGGGCGCCCCACCCCCCCTTGAAGGTCAAGTTAATTTTATTTAATTTTATTTTCTATATAGTGCAAGATCACAACAGAAGTCATTTAAGGTTACCTTTCCTATAGAATAGGTCTATACATTGTCCTTTTATTAAACAAACTAAATAGCCTTAAGTTATTCATCTTATTTAATTGTTATTTTTGTCTCTACGTGGTGACGTGTTTACAATTCTCTACTGTTGTCTGTATCGCGCATCGCGGAGTTCAGTCCCGATGCGCGTGCACAGACACTTGCACACACACACAGGTGAGCACACTCCCACCAGCGGAAACACTGCAATTTGATGTGCATTCATTACAATAAATCTGTAAATAACATTTTAAAGCAAATGAAATACAAAGACTAGCAGGGCTTTGAAAAGATATCAGACTGAATCACACATATGCTTACAAATTTACACACACATGCGCACAGAGACACAAATCGAGCTGTGCTCCAGCCTGGGAGCTCCATCGTTTTAGCCCCAGTTCACATGTCATCGGCAGTTTTCTGCTCATTTCCAGGTTGCTGAGGTAATACCTTCTGGGAGGCGTTCCAGGGAGCGCAGACATGCAGACCCATACACACTCACGTAAGCACCAAGCCACCAGGTCACGTGTGGGGTGACTGATGGGGTCGTCAGTGGGGCTGGTCACCTACCAGGTTCTGCTGACACAGCCAGTAAAACTGCTGGAACTTCTGGGACATGAGGAGCTGAGCACTGCCAACAGCACTGCGGATTTTACCTAAGACTGAAAGAAATGGAGAACAACTGAATGGCCAGAAGGAACCCAGAGACACACAGGGAACACCTCACTGGAATAAAAGGAACCAACAAACACAGAGAGAACACCTCACTGGAATAAAAGGAACCAACAGACACAGAGAGAACACCTCACTGGAATAAAATGAACCAACAGACACAGAGAGAACACCTAACTGGGGAAAAAAACCAATAAACATAGAGAGAACATCTCACTGGGGTAAAAGAAACCAACAGACACAGAGAGAACACCTCACTGGGATAAAAGGAACCAACAGACACAGAGAGCAAACCTCATTGGTAAAAGGAACCCAGACACAGAGACAACACCTCACTGGAGTAATAGGAACCCAGACACATGGAGACAACATCTCACTGGGGTAAAAGGAACCCACACACACACAGAGAACAGCTCTCTGGGTAAAAGGTACCCACAGACACACAGAGAAAACCTTATTGGTAAAAGGAACCCGGACACACAGAGACAAATAACGGGGGTAAAAGGAGCCCAGACAGAGAGAACACCTCATTGGTAAAAAGAACCCACACACACAGACAGAACACCTCACTGAGGTAAAAGGAACCCACTATCCCCATTATTGAAGGTGAATACATACAAATGTCTTAACTGACATAGTTATAATAAACTCCTCTGAATGTTGGCCTTGATGTGTTTAGTCTCCCCTAAAGCTGTCCAATGGACAGTACTTTTCTCAAAAACCAGCCCTGTCTTGAGACTTGGTATAGCACGCATCATGCCGGAAGCCTTAATCGCCAAACTGCAAATTATTGTGACCCACTCACTCTCCTCCGACAGATCATTCTCCTCTGCCTCCCTCTCCATCTCCTTGCACCATCCCTCCATCCTCTTGGTTTCTGTGTGCAGCAGCTGCATGAACCAGGCCCCATCACGGCGGAGGGGGGACGCCCGTCCGGACTCGGACCCCTCCAGGGAGGGCTCCGGCAGCCAGGGCTGTGGCTGGGGGCTGGGGGGCCCGCTGGGGGCACGATAGTCCTCGCGGTAGCTGAAGAGGCCCTGGGTACGCACGGTGCGGACAGCGCCGTACTGCGTGGGCGTGCTTGGCTCTGAGTGTCTCTGGAAGGAGCCGCCAAACTGCAAGCCCTTGTCCTCCATGACGGGAAAGCCCTCCAGCTCCATGTCCGCCTGCACCGCCGTCGTCACGCTGTTGGAGCGCTTGAAGCGGCCGTGCCTGGAGGGGGGGAGACAGGTATGGCACCTGAGCACATGGGTTGGCATACAGATATGCACATGCACAGACAACAGAGCGGCGCTGTTTCTCAGGGAAGCAAAGTATGAGGACAAAGGGGGATGAGCTGCATGAATATGTCACTTAATACTCCAGGCAGTTGAGTGGTCCGGTCGCTTCCTGCATTTCCCCTGAAGCCCAGCAGTTCATACCTCTTCTCGTCCTCTACCTGGATCCCCACAGAGTGGTACTCTCTCAGTCCTTTGCTCTCCGGTTCAGAGTCTGTCGCCGTCTCCACCTGACAAACAAAAAACACAGTGCTCTGGTGGTCTATGCACTTCTGATCACAGGGCAGGGATTTCTCTCATAACTACACCCACCAGTCCTTTCCACATTTCACTCTCTGAATTAACTTCAACGCTGATTTAAAAAACTTGTTTTAATTACTTAACCTCATACATAATCACAAGGGGACAACAGTGGCCTGTACTACGAAGCAGGGATTACAGGCTTATCGGGGTAACTTGTCGGATTTAAGGTAGTGTGGGCAAAATGTAAGTGAACGAATATGAAGTCCATTTAAACTGTGGTACCTTAAATCCGGCAAGATACCCCGATAAGCCAGTAACCACGCTTCGTGATACAGGCCTCAGGTAGGCTACAGGATAGACTGCATTACTCAGTTTAGAATGAAACATAGATCCAGTTACACTTTCTAAGAATCGGTTTAGAATGAAACATAGATCCATTTAAAATTTGTTAGGATCAGTTAGGAATAACATACAGATCCAGTTAAGAATTGTCTGGATTGGTTTAGAATGGAAGCAGTTATGCTGTGCTAGGATCAATTTATATGAAACATTTGATCCAGTTTCAATTTGTTTGGATCTATTTAAATGAAACAATAGATCCAGTTTGAGAGGATAAGTTTAGATGATAACATTAGATCCAATTATGATTTGTTAGGATTAGTTTAGATTCAAATAAAGACCCAGTTATGATTTCTTAGGTTCAGATTGGGTTGAAACATTATACCCACATACCATTTGTCGAATAAACCAAGTTATTGTCACAGAAAAAAAGAAAACACCCAGCAATCCCTGAGGGCCGCCATCAAGTGCCAGCCTGGTCTGATCTTTAGCAGGCCTGTATACACAGGGCTGTCGTGCCAGCCTGGTCTGATCTTTAGCAGGCC